>CM040244.1:184470814-185011518 GCA_022545495.1 Chrysanthemum lavandulifolium | reverse complement strand
AGAAAACAAAATTAATCAAAGTATTAGACAATACTAAACTAGTTTGTTTGTTTGAACCTTCAAAAATGTATAATACAAAGTAGGTTGATTTGAACCGAGGCTCAAAAAGATAAGCTCGTGTTGGTCTTGTTTTTTGATTGGAGTTTAAACAGAAAGGAGAAAGGCGTAATTGCAAAAGAAATTCAACAAGCACTCCCTCGTATCACAAACTAAAAACTTTGTGTTACACTTTCAAGTTATAACCAATTCACAATGCAACACTATCTTGATATACTCCGTATAACAAATTAAGATGTGTTGAGTTTATGATATATAAAATACAATAAAACATAAAGACATCAAAAGACACAATGAAGGTAAAGATCATAACAATAAAGTAATTAACTAAAAGTATGCATAACGTCACTTTGCGAATATCAAATTTCTCGAGCAGAGACCAAAGTGGATTAGAGTTGTCCTTCTACCTTTCTACAACTCAAACCATATGGTGTAAGAATAGTGTCTACTACCACGTTCAGACACACTGTAATTAACCAACGAATCGGCGATTCTAGATCTAACACAAGTCCTCGTTTATGAAAACGAAACCAAACTCCTTACTTGGGGTGTTCGGCCGATTTGGACAAGAGAGAGAAGGAGAGATCTGCAGGGTTAATCAACGATATCTCGAAACCCTTAACCTAACCTCCTTATATACTAAGTAGGTAACTTGGGAACAAGTTGGGAATTAGGCCTTGAGAGGCCCTATGGCCGACCACTAATGAAAGCCCAAAGCCAAACCCATAACTTTTCCAAGTTTTCCATTTCTAGTCCTTCTTTTCCATTTAACGGTCGTTAGTCATTTTTTCCGTTAAATACTTAATGATCGTTAACGACTTAATGTGTAATAATTAATCGTAAACATAAATATTAATTATTAACTTTAATTCTCATTCGCTAATGTGTGCAATCCGTGGTCACGAGTTGAATCCGGACATTCACATGTTTGTAAATATATACATTTCCAACAGCTCCCACTGGATATGTTTACAAAGCGTGAAATGACATTGGTTAGCGTCAGCAACACGCCAATGTCCCTGTATAACTCGTGTATGGTTTTCTGGAGAAAACCAAGTTTGATGATTCATCATATTCATCCTTTGTTTAATACCATGTTAATAAGAATATGGTCTCACTCATTTCTTAATTAACTATTCATTTCTCGCTTTATGTGATTGATTAAGATTACCAATTCTTGAATATATTCCAAGACCTTGGGCATTAAATGCAAACATCTTAACAACCTACTGAGGCCCAAGAAGATATACTTCAAAATAAATTTGAAGGAAACAAATCCTTTTTGACTACAAGGGAATCATAAATTTCGCAATACTTACGAAAACAACCCTTATAACTACCGATTCACGTTATAGCGTTAGATTGCTTCACAAAATGCACTACATCCATGACCTATCTACGGTATCTCAAGTCGAGGATAAATATCCATGATATACTTAATGACAAAGATCCATAAAATATCATCATGTGAGTGGGATAAGTCCTATACTCAATTCATTGAATATCATCTGAAATTAGTCATGATACGCATCAATATACTTTCAAGTATATTCTAACTAATACTCAGATTTGTCTTAATTAAATATCATTCCCATGTTATTGATTGACAACGGACTATTTAGAATAACTTAAGTTATTCAAGGATTTAAACATGCAAATACATGACACAATATTATAAATGAAATTAAACGTATACCGTACTTTAATTCATTATAAATAATAATTGTTTAACATCCTTTATCCAAATACTAAATAGATCAATGCATGATAATTCTCGGTTAATGAATTTTGCCACAAGTCATGCAACTCATACTTGTTGACAAGGCATAATTTCAACTAACTTTGATCTACAAGAATTTTGAGAATACTTATTTCAAAATTCAATAATTGAATTTCTTGTATGTGTTTACACATATCTTGATATTGTCATATCATTCCATAAGGTGCGTGATAACCGAACCACCTTTATATGACAATCATCTTTCAAAACTTTTAAAGTTTTAAAATATTCTTCATTCTTTAATGTATAATGCAACTATGCTCTTAGTTGAGCATAACTAGTCAACATGGTCATTATCAAGGATACCATGACTAGAATTGATGTCATCTCAATTATACCAAAGATCATTGTGTACAACAATATGCTCTTTAAACATCCGTAAACTTGAACATTTATAGTGTAATGTTGGTGCCTACCAAACTCAAGTTTGTTGGCAATGACAATTATGAAATAATTGCCATATATTCGTCCATAGAATCTAGGAGCATATCCAGACTGTGGAATGTGATTCTAAATCCAAACATATTCCTTTTAAAATATTTATTACACTAACAACTTTCAATGTTGTCAAATCATCTTGTAATCAAGCATGATACAACAACCTTATACACAACATGATGTTCATGATGAATCTTCAAGTTAGACTTTAAGATCTCATTCATATACTATCTTGTCAAAGATATGTACTCATCATGTTCTATTAGACTCATTTATTTACCGCATATGTTTATAAACATATATATATATATATTCCAAGGTTATATATTTTATTTTCCAAATCTTACAAACGAAGTTTCATTCTCAACTAAAACTTAATTTAGGTGGAATGTAGTTGCCGATACAACATATAAGATTTAAAAAATAATACTCCCACTAGCTTTCAGGAATACTTACGAGCTATCTTATTTTAATTATTAAATCAAACATAGATTTAATTTTAAACATAAGAATCATCTCCTAGATGCATGCATATATCCATTCATGGATTCTTGCAGTTTGTACATATTCAAAGATTATTTGAATTCATAAAACTCCTTTGCATTACTTATCGTCCTTGCAAAGGTAATTCCAAAACAAAGAGTTTTGATATTCATTGTCAAAATTTCACATCAATGAAACTAAGTATAACAATTATAATCTTTATACTTCTATTTAATATATCTAGGAAAGAATATTCAATCATAGTTAATTGCTTAAGTATGATTAATATTATTATCACTAGACATACATTAAATATGTGTACAATATTGTCCATATGATTTATCTTCATAAAGATTTAAACCACTAGGGTTTCCATCCTTTGAAGAAACTCATATTCATTATTAAGATAAACCACGTATCTAAAGTTGATTATCTTTATGGACAGCATCTCAACATTCATAGTATGATTGATTTACCACAATTCAACATTTGGTAAATTTATCATTATGATTAACAGCTTACCATGATCACAGAACTCATATTCCTCAACATATTAAATATCGAGATATCCTTACGGATCTATGAATGACAATTCCATCATATTGAGGTCTATCATATACATGTTTAGCCTCATCATGATATTTGCTAGTGCATTTTAGAAGATTATGTATTTTGTAACTTTAATCTTTCAAGATCTAAACCAAAACTCCCACTTGCCTTTAACAATTTAAAGATTACCTCTAAATAGAGCAACAATACATTGTTCTCTTTTGGGATATTACAAAAACATTTACAGTTCCTGACATTGGTTTGTTACAACCCACTTTACAAGTAGTTTAACAAATTCAGAACTTCATTATAAGACTTAATGTGATTCATCACTTTCCATAAAAAAATGGTGTCTTATCAATCTTCTAGGTTGGAGTCTTATTGAGTATATTCAATCTATACTCAATCTACTAACCTTGATAACATGTGGAAGAAACTATAGTTATCTTGAATCAAACATGCCAATAGATTTTGATTCTTCTAACTGAACATACCATAAGTATATGGTATTTCATTAGAATTAATATTGTAAGATAATCTAACAATATTTAAGATAACATCTATTATTTAGCTTACCTATTTACCAATAAAGTAAAACTTAATGGTACAATAGAATTACCAAGTCAATTGCATGTATTATAACACAAGTACTTTTGACCAAGTCAAAAGACAAAGCAGATTATAATCTCACTATATGTTATAAGTCTTTGATCAACTCATTGACTTCATGCATGTCTTAAAACATAGCAAGTTAACGTCTTACTTTATATTGTAAGTCTTGTATTAACAGACTTCATGTTTGTGACTTTACAAAATCATAAACATTTATAATTAAAGTAATTATGAACACCACCTCGGGTTTCAATTAATATTTCAAGTTAATATCTACTACATATATTTAAGTCATTCAACGAATACTCAAATTCAAAGTAGTATCAGATTACTTCATTTAATTATGTCATTCCATGAAATGTTCAATGTAAGAAACTGCAGAATCATCCATGCTCGTTCTCACGACACGTGGATATTTTACCTTGGGCTACAATCTAGTTCACGTTCTCATGTACATAAATTGTAACTACAAGTGTTTCTTAAATATTGAAAGACATAAATATTTAAAATAAAGTAGTCTTTGTTATCATCTTGACACATGTTCTTAATAGGGCAATCATACACATTAAATGTATAATTCCTATTAGAACGTTACTCTCTTACCTTGCGGTCAAAGAATCCATTTAAATCATATTTATATGTGTTGTACCTTGCACACAATAAAGATTTCTCCCACTTGTGCTTGGAACAACATCATGTAGCGGATAAACAACACGATACACGTTCGTTTATTCGATTAATATGATTTGTGTCATAGATATAACAAGTAGATGTAGAACTATATTGTTTAGTAAGGAAACGCATGACTTTCCTTAAAAACATAAGTGTCTACAATTGGAAAGTAATTATCGTTGAAGATAATCGGGTTACTACGTGAAATAAAGCTTGTAGCTCCCACCTGAATTAGAAATCATTAAAACAACTTCTTATTCAAGTAATGCAACACAAATGCTCCCACCGAATTTTACAACATTGTAAGTGTTGCATAACCAAAGAAAACAACTTGCTTGCTTTTTACTTTCCTACACCTTTGAAGAACCATCGTAATCATTACTAAGGTACTAAAAGGTGTATTCTACTCGTGAATGATGGGTTATCCATCAATGTTATTAACTTGAAAAATTTGGTATGCAATTTCTTCCTTAATGTGTCTACCATGCCCATCTTGGTTTGTAGCACCTTTAAAGGCTAAAGCAAAACAACTAGATAAAATATGCTAGTTTGCCTTTTACCAATTTTCATGGTAATTTGTCTAGCTTCTAATTTTGTAACTCATATACATGTTTTCAGGTTAACCAACATTCATGTTTGTTACAAAAGATTCATTCACCAAATGAAGGTAATGAAATCTTTATGGAAAATATGATGTGCAATTCATTGCTATGAGTTACATTAGAATTTAGACAATTCAAGCGTTCTATTATACCTTTCTCATTCATGAAAAGGAATAGGATTGAGTCTCATGCTTCTCCCATGGAAAGAGACTTCGTTTGTCTTTTCGGTAATTATTCTCGATCAAACATTTGTTTGAAAGCGAGAATGGATCAATTTATCGATCAAAGACTAAACCTCGCTTTACGGTTAAATGTTGCATTTATACATTCAAAAGAATTACAAAATTCAATTTTAGTATTTTCGATAACTTTCCTTTTCAATAAACAATTAAATACCCAAGGTTCATATTCATATAACCAATTAATTATTATTGAAAGCTATGATCCAAATTGTCATAATTTCATCACGTCGATTGATCCGCTAGTAATGAACCTTATACAAAATGGTAGAGCTTTTGCTCAATTGCCAATATCAATTGCAATTCCTAGATTTATGGGATTTACATATAGCCAATTTCAATCGCCATGTAAACATGTTTTATCCCATCTTATGCCTCGAAATGCCAGCTCACCGCTTAACTCAATTAAGTTGTCCAACTTAAGAAACGCAAAATCATCCATGCCCGTTCTCGTCACGTGGACATTTTACCCTTTGATTACGATCTAAGTCACGATCTCACGCAAATAAAAATAATCTTAGGTGTTTCCGTTTGGTTGGATGGCATATAACTTAAATTAAAGGGTAATAATTTTGATGTCAATCAAATATGTACAAAGATGTCATGCATTCATCTTCGTAACATAGGTTTATTAAAACATTTATATCTTGTTTTAATGTTTAAGTTTTTCATCATCAAACTTTAATTGAGGTATTGGTTTCACCAATCAAGGAATTTAGTGTTAATTATCATCCATTATACCGTACTTTTGCATAAGTGTAAACACTTAGTGTTTCGGATAATTACCACCTAAGTGGCGCATGGAATCAACACTAATTCGCCCTTAAGATGAGCTTGCACATTTAATGACTTACTAAGTAGCTCCATTCGAACTTCAGAGGGCGAGGACCGGTGCAGCTAAATCACAACCTTAGACATCCATTCGATTATGACACTTCTTTAAACCCTTTTATTAGTTCATTCTCATGGGTGGCTGTTCAATCATTTGTACCAAAGTCATCAATCAATTAAACGATTATGATTACCATTCTTAAAAATACATGTTTCACCATTGTTTAGGTGATTTATTTTTCTTTAAAAATACCCTTGTTACAAAACACAAACAAGCAAGTATTTATAAAAATAAACAAATAAACAATGAATGCATAACAAATAAAAGTCATGCATATCAAATAGCCACATGCAAACGGTTTTTGATAAATCCTATTAAATTAATAATGATTGAGGTCATCCCCAATATTAGATCTATCATAATTTAGTGTATATCACTTAAACAAGAAAGACATACAATAAAAGCCGATCCATGATAAAACATGTAGATAATAATCATGGACATAAAATTACACTTAACATTAATGCAATTAAAAGCGAGTTACGCATATACACATAAAGTTGCATGCATCTTGGGTTTCTAATCCAATTAAAACAATAGTTTACAAAACCCTAATTAGGGCACCAAATAAAGCGCCCCAAAAATTAGGGTTTAGGTTTAGCAAACCCTAGATCTATGCATACAAAAATAACACAACATGTTTATTTTATTTATGTGTTTCAATAATTAATTACTTGTTATACAAGGCTCGTGATGCCACTGTTGAGTTTATGATATATAAAATACAATAAAACATAAAGACATCAAGAAGACACACAAGACTAAAGATCATAACAAATAAATTAATTAGCGAAAGTATGCATAACGTCACTCTATGAATATCAAATTTCTTGAGCAAGACCAAGAAGTGGATTAGAGGTTGTCACTTACCTTTCTACAACTCAAACCAATATGGTGTAAGAATAGTGTCTTACTACCATTCTCTCTACACAATTAACCAACGAATCGCCGATTGCTTGATCTAATACAAGTCCTCGTTTATGAAAAACGAAACCAAACTCCCTTACTTGGGGTGTTCGGCCGATTTGGACAGAGAGAGAATGAGAGATCTGGGTTAATTCAATCTTGTGATATCTGAAACCCTGTAACCTAACCCTCCTTATATACTAGTAGGTAAGCTTGGTGAACAAGTTAGAATTAGGCCTTGGAGGCCCTATGGCGACCACTAATGAAAGCCCAAAGCCAAACCATAACTTTTCCAAGTTTTCCATTTCTAGTATTTCTCTTTCCATTTAACGGTGTTAGTCGTTTTTCCGTTAAATACTTAACGATCGTTAACTCGACTTAATGTGTAATAATTAATCGTAAACATAAACATTAATTATTAACTTTAATTCTCATTCGCTAACGTACAAATCCCGCCATCGCGAGTTCGAATCAGGACGTTCACGTGTTTGTAAATATATCATTTAAACAAGATGAACATTTCATATCCAGTTAAACTTTTTTCAACGAAATTCGGGAATGTCGTAGTTATTTTACTTGTTGATTGATATCAACAAGTTTTGCACACGTAATTTAATTTCGTTGTATTGCAAAACAGAAAGCACAACTTTTAGTCTAAAAATAACAAGTACTCCGTATATTAAAGAGTTAAAATAGTAGTAATAATTGTCACACTTTTGTTTCCAAGCTTTGGGAGTATATATGACGATCCGTACGACAGATGGCAAGCATTGGGGACGGTGAGAACTGAGAAGCGTGGAAGGGGTGAGACGGCGCGTGGATGCACGTGAGTTGTCAGAGTGTGGTCGAATCGCCACATACCACAAATGTGTGCGGCATCTGAAAATGTAATTTATTTGTTTTCTCAAATTTCATAGGAGATTTAATTTAGGGTTTGTCTAACATGTCTTTAGCGCGACACGTCATCACACTAAAGACATCGGGTCCTCAGGAAAAGACATAGGGATTCACAAAATTGTATTTTACGCGATCTCTATGTCTTTTCTCATGACCGGATGTCTTTTTATCTTAATACGCGTCTTGCTTAGCAACGCTGTTAAAAAATCTATTTATTATTGAGTACAATATACGGAGTAATGAATCCTGTGTTTCCACTTTAGTTTTTTTTTGGATATACGGATAATAAAGTTATCTGAAAATGTTATTCAAAAGTGAAAACTAAAGATGTTAGTATATAACAAGGAGGCATAATGATAAACTTTTTGAAACAAACATTTGGACAAGCCTTTCTAAAAAAAAACATTTGGACTAAAATTCTATCTACATACCTTGGCGGATCCGAAAAGTTAAATGGAATGTAGCACAAAATTACTATGGTCTTTTTTTGTTTACCTCGACTCGATTTTTGTCTTTAGACTTATCAAGATTAATTGATATGGTTTTAAATTTTGAGGTTACACAAACTCTCAGTAACTCTTAAGAATCATTGTTAGCATTTACTAATTTATATGACTATCACTATATTATCTCTAACACATAGTACAAAGTATATGCACAAGGCAAGAAAAAACAAGACAATCTTTCTAGAAGATAGTCACTTGCATGACCTAGTACAAAGTATATGCATAAGACAATATTTAAAGGCTGGGCACAATCGAACGGAATAAATCGGTTGGTCACCGAATTTTTAGACTCACGACCGATGTTAACATCGGTCGACATGGATGTGGGCTCGGGTCATCACATCGGTCGACAAGCACAAAATTGGGACATCGGTTCAATATTCGATCGAATTAATATACACTTCCCTAAATCATTACCGTTTGGGGCATTTAAAGTTAATAATAATAATAATAATAATAATAATAATAATAATAATAATAATAATAATAATAATAATAATAATAATAATAAAAATGAAAATTGACCGTTTGGGGCATTAAACTAAAAAAAAAAACTTTTTTTAAATTTTACCACTCTATAAATACCAACTTCACCTCAAACACAATTCACCACTCACTATTTCTCATCTATATTCACTTCAATCTAATTCTTATCAAGTTCAAATGTCAAAAAAAATACCCGTCAAAAACCGACGATCCCGACTACCACAAAATCAACCGAATATGAATTTCTCCGGAAAACAACTTCGAGTTAACCCAAGATAACACCACAACAAAAACCGCCTATTCGCTTTGTGACAACCCGAACTTTCGGTCATTTCTACCACGCTTCATGCCTCATTATTTCAACATTTATCAGAACTTGGTTTCTTGTTTAAATTCGCGAACCTTGAGGTTTAGCGGCGAATTCATGATCATGACATCACGTACATTTCATATGGACTATGATTATCTACATTTCATTGACATCATGCATTTCATTAGTACATTCGACATTTCATTTCACCTTCAACGCGTAATTTTATATTTAATAATCTTTATCGCGTGAGTTATTATTTTGTATATTTAATCCATTACTTTCAAAATGATCCGGGTATTTTTAAACTTACATTTAGTTCATAAAACTATATTTTTAGTTTTCCTAGTATTTCAAATTTATTTGGTATTTTAATCGTTAAAGTTTAATTATTACGTCGTTTTCTTAAAATTTGACGATAATTATTTTATCACTCAATTTTCACAAGGAAAGTATTTTTTACAATTTTTATCATCTCATTACAATCTATTTTGACCTATTAAAATTTACTTGCACCAAAAATTCCATTTACCTTTAATTGTACAAATCTCTTACAATTACTACACTTTTTATCAAAGTCTTACAAAATAATGCAAGTAATACATTTAAAAAAAATATATATTTTGGAGAGACAACCCCTCCCCAAAAACCGGCCAAGGCGAGGGTGTACTCATAAATGAGGCATGGTATGTTGATTGGTAATAAAGTTTGCATACTTAAAAGTCTAACTCAAATAATTCATTTATCTCATAATTCTCATAGTTGCAAGAGTTAAATAAAACTTTTCTTTTTTCCTTGGGTCTCAAAACCGGTCACAACATCAAAGAAACAAGGGATCAAGATTTTGCAAAGTTCAAGTGTTTACAACCTAGATTATATCCTTTATATGGTTTTGAAATAAAAACCAAGGATATTTAAGTTAATCCTTGTTACCTACCTCTTCATTATCACTAGTAAGCATGTTTTTATCATTTCAAGTTTCCTTTTCATTTTCATATGTTTCTTTTCATTTTGGAGCTTATATGCATGTTATGTGATTTATACCATTTATTTCATGATTTATTGAGTTATATAAAATATTGGTCATCCTATAAATATTCCCATGGTATTCTTTGGTCTTGATGGTGATTAGGAACCCATGACACCCTAAGAAGGTGTATGGTAGGATTAGATTAGTTTTAGAGTTGATTTGAAGGGATTAGAATAGGTTTTGTCGAGAAAAACTATTTTTCATACGTATATAAAGGTTCTGTCCTTGTTTCAGTTTTCGGAAAATCCGACAGTTAGTACGAAATTTTGGCCTTGATATTTAGAAAATATACTTTAAAACGAATCCGTGGCCTTTTGAGCGGATAAAAGCGGAGTTATAACGAAGCCGTGGTGAATTTTTAAAGTTTGACGACTTAAACGTACATTTTCGAGAAAATTTCAGCATGCAGTTTTTACATATTTCGGTCAAAACGAGCCTTAAGCTTCACAAATTATTTCGACTAGTCAAAATATATTAGTTTACTTCGATACTGAAGCTAAGGACATATTATCGTGAAAGCGGTTTGAAACGACAAATATATGCATCGCTTTTATAAAGTTGCAGAACTATTATTTTACGAAAAATTATATTATTTTACGTTACAAGCATTTTATTATTTGTAAGGGCTATGTTTGCGCTTTTAACCATGATGTGAAACTTTTATAACGAAATGTCTTCTAGTAAAATCAAGTTCATCGGCCATATTTTTCAAAACAAAAGCCGTTTGTCAAGCGAAGTTATGGTAAATTATTTACGGATGTTCAAACTTGGCGAAACTTATTTTACGCACACAATTAGCAAAATCACCAACTTTAACCTTTAATATCTTTATGATCGAGACCTTTTGACGAAAACTCACAGCTCGAAACTTCTAGATGTCGATACAAACTTTCCAAAACCGTCGAGTTCGTTCTCAACGATCGACGACACCATTTTACTTACTATTTTTCCTGAGCCATTTTGTTGATTTCAAGAAATTTCCGACGACATTGTTTTGCGACCGAAAATGGTAATTTCACCAAAAATCATTATAAAACCATTGTGGGATGACATTTTGACGAAAAACTTGTAAAGTGATTTTTGAAGGGTCAAGACGTCAAAAGAGTATTTTTCGACAACGAGTAATATTTTCAAAACCCGTAAATGGTATAAATAACATACTGAAGTGCATGCATAACATTACATTGCAACTCATGACATATCATATCATTGATAATAGGTCCGGTTGACGCATCATATTAAACCTCGGTGTACTCACTTTTGCCGTTATTCAGGTTTATCCAAGTGAGTTTTCATAGCCCCGCTTTACATGCTTTCGATTATTTTCAAACCCACGGGAGAATACATTGCACTACATTTTTTTGTACGATACCAAGTATGTTAAATTCATTACATTGCTTAAGTTACCACATTTGCCAATTTGAAAGTCCCATTACTTGAACATGAACCGTTAATCTTTGAAGCGAGGATGAGTGGATAGATCTATCGAGGGTGACGCCTCCATCCGGTTGGTGAATCCCAACTGTGCAAACGGATGCATTTCATTTGATCACGTTACGGAGTTGTCGGCAAACACTCTGCAGGGCATACATTATTGAATGCCTAGTTTTGGTCATGGGCTTAGAGCAATTGTAACATTATTTTTACGTGATCGATTGTCATGCATGGTCTATACTTGTGTAGTCGTATAAAACATTTACATAAACCTATGATTTCTCACCAACATTATTGTTGACCGTTTTAGCAATGTATTTTCGGTAATTGAGGCATTCATCATGACATGGTTTAGGGACCTACATTTTGAGTCGCGGCCGACTTACATTATGTACATTATGGCACTTTATTTAAAAACATCGTTTGGATTTGTAACATATTTGTATTTCCGCAAACTTTGTAAACCTTTGGGACCGATGTTGTACTGATTGTTTTTATGAAATATCCAACGATGTGTTTTAAAACGACACTTTAGGTCGTTCAATATAATCGTGATGTGGTGCTATGACAACAATCCTCAGAATTCCATTCACGCAAAATGTAAATTGGGGGTGTGACTTTCTTCCACAAAGTTTGAATATCAATCACAACTAGCACAACCAAATCAAAACCAAAACCCGTTTTACGTTAACCGTCCTTTTGTCCCCCCGCAACGTCCTTACACCGATTACCGGCAAGAACCTAGTGGGTCGTCATACCATCCAAACATGGACTTCATTTATCCTTCTCAACCGTATCAACCTTATTCCCCACTTCGAAGTACTAATCTTGACATGAATTTGGAAGATTTTTTGCCGGAGTATCCGACACAAAACTACCAAAGTCAAGATGCTTCGATGGGCCAAGGTTCGGGTCACGGTTCGTACCATGATTCCATTCCCGTTGAAGATTCTGATGATGAAAAACTGCCATTTGAAGAAATGTCCCCGTCAAACCAAAGCACCATCAAGGCGGCTTCAAAGCCAAGGACAAAGGCAAGAAGTTCGAAACAAGCAAGGCGAAAGGCAAGAAGACCGTTGAAGCATGGACAAAGGCGGAAGAGGTCGCGCTTGTAAAGCTTGAGTTCATGTGTCGGGAACGCGAGAGAGAACGCATACAACCGCCTTCGCTTTTGGGAGTTAATGATAGAGTACTTTAAAAATGAAACTAGCTCAGACCGAACCTATGACTCCATCACTACCAAATGGAAGAATAGGATTCGTAATAGGGTTGGTAATTATTGTGCTATCATTAATAATATCAAGAATAACCATGGAAGTGGTGAAATGATATATACGACACTTCAAAAGCTCTTAGAGAATACCGTATGACGTACGGTCATGATTTCACTTTGGAGGAGTGTTGGAAAGTTTTAAAGGGTCATGATGCTTGGAAGTACACTGAGGTGCCGGCTCTCCAAACGAATAGTCGGAAGAAAACAAAAGGGTTCTACCACTACCTCGGGTTCAACCCAAGCTTGTGATCCTTTCGATGTCCAAGACGTTGGTGATTCTGATGAGGAAAGGACTAGAGAATCACGACCGATAGGTCTTGACAAAGCAAGGAAGAAATCATCCTCCTCCTCTCGTGTTGATGATGAACCATCAGAATCATTTGTAAAATCGTTGGCCAAAACTTTCTTCAAAAACAAGTAGAAGAATTGATGAAAGTCAAGGCAACAATCAAGGCACGCTATGATTTAGATTATTAGTTTAAGTATTGTAATGTTTATTTTAATTTAGTATTGTAATAATTTTTAATTTTAATGAATTTAAATTTAATGTTTAAAATGTTTGAATTAAAAAAAAAAAAAAAAAAAAAAAAAAAAAAAACGGTCATCGACCGTGGCATCCCGGGTCATGTCCGGGTCGCCGGAGAGAGAAAGCTGATGTGGCACCTGGTGACCTGGGTCATGTCTGGTCACGATTGTGCCCAGCCTAAAGGGTTATTGTAACACCCCAACCCGGCAAGGGTAGAAGTGTCACATTCTAGTGTCATATCAAAACATACAAATAAATTTTTTACAAGCGGAAGCCTTAAAGAATAAAGTACCAAGTCATATAAACAAATGACTTACAAAAAAAAATACAAAATCCAATATGTCCAAAATTAAATGAAATCTAAAAACAATATCTCTTCAAATCAGTCCAAAACGATAAGGGGAAACTAGGGTCGGTCCACTCAAATATTCCAACTCTCAGCCCATCAAAGCCCATCTTCCAACCTAAAACCTACCGCAGGAAAAGAAATGCGGCTGAGCTTAAAAAGCCCAGTGAACAAATATAACAAAACGAAAGCTAAACAAAATCAGAAATACAAAATGAAACAAGGGAGCTGATAACAAGGTCGCAACGAAATGGAAACAATGAGTCAATGAGGAACCTGCAGGACATAAAATTAACAGACGTCCAAACAAAACAGAAATCAAGGAGACCAAAGCAAAGCAACGCATCGATGACATATATTAAGCACATATAAAAACCGGTCATACCAAGATCAAACATAAACAAGCATAGCGAGCGTCGCGATCCACTCAACATAAATATGGCATACAATTAAATCAGAAATCGAATACATATAAGCCAAACGGAAAACTAAAAGCAAGCGGAAGCAATTAATTAGAAAGTGAGCATGGCAATCACACAAGTCAAGTAACCCACAGTTAATAACATAACAAGTATCATAACAGCGAAAATACTATCAACAGTCAAAAAATGGTAGCCACACATATCAAGTAGGAATACAGTATGAACATTATAATTGAATGAATTAAGGACATAGCATGGCAACTAAACAAGTTAACTAGACAGATAACATAGGCTGAACCATTTACATCATCAAACAGTGGCATAAGCAAGAGTGTAAATATGGCAGGTCAACAATTAGCAGATAAAGATACTAACGGATAATCATAGTCTACGAGATTAACTGGACGAAAGTATACATGATAAACAGATAAAACAATCGATTACACACTAGCATGGTCACCAGACAAATCAAAGGGTCCCGTAACAGTAAGATAACATATAGTCAGATGACAACAGTTGAATCATATAATCGCATATTAATCATATCGTAGCAGGGTAAACGGTAGTCACATAAAACATGAATAGCATAATCAAATTCAATAATCATATAATAACCCGGTACTTGAATGAAATGATATTCTGAAGTAACGGAATAAGAGTATGACAGATCAATGCAAATGGAATATAGCATGGTAGTAGAGTGAGTCACA
Source organism: Chrysanthemum lavandulifolium (assembly GCA_022545495.1). Classification (NCBI taxonomy): domain Eukaryota; kingdom Viridiplantae; phylum Streptophyta; class Magnoliopsida; order Asterales; family Asteraceae; genus Chrysanthemum; species Chrysanthemum lavandulifolium. The sequence goes on along the minus strand of CM040244.1, from coordinate 184,996,348 downwards.
TAAGGGTACTGAGTAATGGACAATTAATACAGAATATGGTGCGTTGGGGAATATAGAAGGTACAATATAGGTTTATCAAAAGTGTAAAGGTTGTCAGAAATCCACCACGAGCCAACAAAACAAACCAATATCAATAGTGGCAATAGCACCAAGTAACTAATAGTAACTATTGTACTTGGAGGGTGACCTCGAATACCAAACTAATAGGAGGAGACCTCAAGTAACCAGATGGAGTAGCTAGCTCCTAAAATGTGAGGGGGTGTATTGCACACACGCACCACATCACCAAAACAGATCATATCATAACATATCAGATACAGAACAAATCTAGGATGCATCCATACGCCCCTACAGAACAAAAGTGGCCATACAATATATATCCAAAGGGTGCATAATCAATTCAAAATAAGGACGGTGTGGAACATCACTCAACCACACTAGAGTCATGCCATTGGTGCATCAATGACACGGACATGGAACCCCCATGCCTAGTTAATGGCTCGAGTATCAAACTGACAGGTCAAAACAAAAGGTCCAAAATGTAGCAATATATAAGTCTTCACAATCAAAGGTTCAATATCAATGGTTCCCAATTCAGAGGTTCATAGCAATAGTTCAATATCAAAGTTCAATAGCAGAGGTTCAATATCCAGGTTCAATATCAAAGGTTAAATATCAAAGGTTCAATAGCAAAGGGGTAAATAGCAAAGGTTCAATATCAAAGGGGTCAATAACAAAGCAAAGGTTCAATAACAAAATGGCAAGAGATCAAAGATGCAAAGAGATCATGAGAAACCTTATGAGAAAGGACCTCATTCGAAGCAAGCAAAATAGGAAAGTAGAGTCACAAGATGAATCAATCTCGCTGCCCGGAACCTATATGAATTATATAACGCTTATTAAGATCAGATTACTCATTTTAGACGGCTTTCCATTTTTAGCAGGTTTCCACTTTTAGCAGTATTTCTATTATTAGTAACTTTCTATTTTTAGGCAGCTTTCTATTTTAGGCAGGTTTCCATAAATAGTAGGTTTCCATATTAAGCAACTTTTCAAAAATAGCAGGTTTCTATAATTAGCAAGTTTAGTCATTTATGATACAATTAATGTCAAATTAGGTTAAATTGATGAAAATTATAATTATTATTGTTTAGGGTTCATTTATGACAAGTTACAACAGTTGAGGGTCAAAACTGTCATCATTACAAAGTGTAGGGTTTAAAATGTAAATATTACAAGTTTACTTATTTTACGATTTTAGTCCATTCTTTTACCTCATTAACGAGCCACCCTTCAAGTTTTATTATTTACAAATCAACCTTTAACTTTTATTAAATTGAAAATCTTACGAAACCCTAGTTCTAGTCGACACCATTTTTCCATTTCTTAGCCATTCGAACCCCTAATCCCAAACAAAGGTATAACGACCCTCTTGTGTCCAAATTCAGCCGTGAGATGACTCCCCCCTCCAAATCAAATCCATACGACATAACAAACCAATTCGAGTCCTATTTCCTTTTATTGTCGATACAAAATGATTCCAAGATGTAAATGTATATATGTATGATTAATTCTAGCTTGACACAAATAAAAGAAACATGTTTTTGGTCGTGTGAGAGGGTCGAAACAGATTCAAAGTGGTTGGTCGATATATATAGGTCTTTCACTCATTATTTTATGTGAATCCTTTTATGATTTCATGTGAGATTTCGTATCATTTTATGTGTTAATACAAATTCGAATACAAGCATTCCCATGAGGGATTTAGTACATGACCAGAATCAAGACAAGGAAGGAATGAGACGAGGTAGCGTTATTACTCTTGATGTGTGTACGTGACAAGAAACAAAAGCCAAGGCTGCAAAGAACCCACGACAAAGCAACCAACACCACAACCAAGCTTCCCTTTTGGCTTAGGAACCCACGACATCACCCACTGTGACCTCCTATTTAATGCAAACCACAACAATGACCTACCGTCCATAGCGACCTTTGAAAACACCTTACGAATCTTTCTTGAGCCCTGAAGTCGAATGGAAGGGAGGACCAATATTGTTGCCGTCACTTTTCTTGGTAGAGGATTAGGGTTTTAGAAGTGTCTTTGAATGAGTAATATGGGAAGTTAGTAAAAACGTGATAATGGAAATAAATGGGAAGATATGGGGTGTCAATTTAGCCGTGCATCAAGGGGATTCAAAACAGAAAATCACTTTCCAAATTACTACATTTATGGGCTTTTGATTTTAAGTGTTATGGACCTTTATAATTTTAGGTATTATGGGCTTTGTAATTCAATTTCCATGCATTGTGTACTTGGCAAACATTCGGCCCATGCAAAGCTAAACAAAACGTAAGATGTAATTTTTGACGCAAGGTGTAAATCGATCTCGTAAATTTGGTTCTTCAAACATTTATAAGTTAGATTAAATTTACATTTAATGAGAATTGACATATTTTACGTATTTTATAAATTTTAAATTAGAGGGGCAAAATAGTCTTTTCACGCGTTTTAGATTTTCGGGTTTTACAGTTATACTATAGATACCTCCGGATGTGATGTTTTGTTCTTCATCTTTTGACCTAACTCAGTTTACAATGCAATATAGTTTTTTATCAGTTTATTTCGTATTTTCTGTCAGTTTCAAAGTTTTGTCTTATTAAACTTTATATTTTATGTTCCATACTTTCAGGGCCTGTAGTTTTTTTTTTTTTAATATAAATAAAATTATAAAAAAAGAAGAAAAAAAAGATGATACAAAATGTATTTTAAAGGGGTCCTTATAAGATGGACATATTTAAATTTCAGTTGTACTTTCTTCTTTTAACATAGTAGGAGTACTTTATATTATTAAAGGGAGAGTCTAATCCAACACCCAATAAATCACTAAGTTTGCACCCATAGCATAGGTGTACGGTTTGTCCTATTTTCTTTTTTTTTTTTTTTTTTTTTTTAAATGTTTTTATTTGTGTAGTGTTTTATTTAGTATATGTAGAGTATATTTATTTGTGTAGTGTTTTATATGTGTGTATATTTATTTGTGTAAAATATATTTGTATAGTTTTTTACGTTATGTTTTTTTTATTGTGTATCTGTTATATTTTTGTGTTATTTTTTATTCATCTAATTTGTTTCCATGTAATTAAACAATAACAATAAACACGTTAAACATTAAAACATTAAACAAATACAACAAAGAAATGCTACTACTACTACAACGAAATCTACTCCACATGAAGATTATTAATGTCATCTATAAGGTCATAGAGTATTCCACTCGATGACATGCGTGATCAACGGATTTCTTGCCAATTCCAAATGATGCCTCCAAATGCTTTATTCTTGCCTTCAACATATTGTTTTGAGACAATGACATCGGTTTCTTGTTTCAATCATGTTGATCGTGTTATCTTTAGTTTGCAGTTTGAGCAACTGCGTTGAAGAAGAGCCTTGACTAAAGTACTTTTGTTGAAATACATCCTTCCACATAAAGTATCGACACCCATAATCTTACGTACTGGTCATTACATGGTGAAACAATTATAAGAAATGTATTCTTAACAAATAAGTTATTGATATATTTACGTAAATAAGCAAACGTATAATTATTTACCTTTGATAAAGGACATGCATAATACTTATGACCATAACTTTTGGGCTTTTTGGATGTTCTTTCAATTATAAGTCCTCGTTCACAACGACACAAGAAATGATTTTTTTGTTCCATCTGGCCAAAGAATATGCATAATATTTACAACATGGTTATTTACAATATAGAATAATAGTTGATACATGGTTATTTACAATATAAATCAGTAACTCTATGTCAGAATACAAATACTTATTTACAACATATGTCTTTTCATGTTTTGTCGTTTACAATATAAATCAGTAATCGTTTACTATAAATAAGTAATCGTTTGAAACATATGTCTATACTACGTATATCTATACATGTTTTGTCATTCAGCAAATAGAGTTGCCCATCCCAAGGCCACGTCATGTCTGTACGCCCTCCATTGTAGGTGAGTAGGCGGGAGTGGTGAGTTTCCATCTAGAACTGTATGAACATAGTGAGCAGTCTGGGCTTCCCCCACACGAAGAATCACAACGGGGGGACAATACTTGTGTTGTATCTGGCCCGGACCTAAGCGGAAGACACGTAACACATGCTGGATTGGATATGCATAAAACTGGACGGTTAAGAATTGTAGCAATACCCGCTCCCGTGTCTGGCATATTCATCCAGGATTCTTGGGTGCAAACTCGATCCAAACCAACCCGGTGAAAAGCGAACTGCTCAAATCAAGTCCCTCACATTTCCCTACAAAGTTCCCGGTTATTATTTACCTCTTCCCTGACAAGAGTTCGAAGGTTGCGCCATATATATTCGGAATAACCAAGACCTATGCCATTGGCTCGATAGCCACAATTTCCATCACCTTCCACGTTAAGAATCCTTAGAATGTACCGTCGGAAAAGCACTGGAATTCGAGCCATAAAATATTTGCTATCGTCATCTACAATGTACAACTCGTGTCTTAAATTGCTCTCGTTAGCAGGCTCTCCCACGTATGAACTATGTCTCGCAGGTTCTTCGTTCAAGTCTGGGACTTTTTTAGGTTTTAAATAACTTTTGTGGTGCTCTGTGGTTGGTTCTTTGTTCAAATCTGGGATTTTTTTAGCCTTGGAATTTTTGTCCTTTGCGCTCGAACGTCCACGAGTACTTGCGTTAAAAGCAAGTTCACGTTGATCTGATTCGGGAGCGATATACCTCTCATCATGTTTAACATATTTTCTTGACAAACGACGAAGCTTTGCCAAAACATTTTGGAATTTTTCTCGTTAAGCTTGACAAGAAAGATCATCTTCGAGCTTTTCAGCGTATGAGTAGGTCGAACATGTAGCCGGGAGCACTTAGGGTTTTCCAAAATTATCAACAACATTAAGTGGAATAGGCCATCCCGCATTCAAAAAGTGACTAGTATAAATTATCGGTAGTGACGGGGAGAATAACTTGATAGGCATAAATTTAATATACTTACCATGAATTTGATAGTAAACCAGTTCGTGATAGCATGCTAACCTACAAACTGACCGCAGCTGATGACCACATTCAAATGGGCCCATATCCAGTTTACTTTCCGCGACAATGAGTTGTAAAGCATGTTTTGAAACTTTATACCGCAATTCATCAAATAGTGTCTCCCTACACACATGCAGTTTCTTGGTTATGCTTGTATTAAAAGAGTCTCTTATCGCATTTTCTTGCGCAACTAGAATCTTATCGACCGAACTCAACAACGTGTCTAAGTTGGACTGTGTGGAGCCCAAGTATAACTTGAACAACGCGTGTTGACCCTCAACTCTACATGTTGTTGTCGGCCATCAAGTCGCGATATGGATCGGTAATGGCGGGTCGCGATATGGATCTGTGGTGTTGTGGTGATGTGGTGATGTTTACGTGGTGTTGTTTCGCTTTGTTTAGATCTAAAAAAAAATTTACATCTTGAAAAAATATTTTAGATATGTGATTATTTGTTTAGATCTAAAAAAATGTTTAGATATAAAAAAAAATGTTTAGTGGTTTTGATCTGTGATTATTTGTTTAGATCTAAAATAGAATGTTTAGATCTAAAAAAAATGTTTCGTTGTGGTTTCTGTGGTGTTGTAGTGATGTGGTGATGTTTATGTGGTGTTGTTTCTGTTTTGTTTAGATCTAAAAAATAATTTTACATCTTGAAAAAATATTTTAGATCTGTGATTATTTGTGGGGTGCAAGTTTAGTGATTTATGGGGGTGCAAGTTTAGTGGGTGTTGGATTAGACTCTCCCTATTTGTTTAGTTCTAAAAAAAATGTTTAGATCTAAAAAAAATGTTTAGTGGTTTTGATATGTGATTATTTGTTTAGATCTAAAACAAATGTTTAGATCTAAAAAAAAAATCGTTGTGGTTTATGTGGTGTTGTGGTGATGTGGTGATGTTTCCGTGGTGTTGTTTATGTGGTGATGCTAATGCAACACCCCATTAGGGGGTGTTTGTACTTTGGTGAGCTAGCTGATGTGATGCTTAAGCTGTTTTGAAACCATCACAATTGCTTAAGCAATTGATGATGGTTTCTTGAAACTGCTTAAGCAGATGTGTGATGTTTCTTTAGTTTCTTGAATGGATGGTAAAGTGAGTTTCTATCTTACTTTGCAACTTTCAATGAAATAAGCAGTTTGTTAAATAAGCAGTTTGCAACCTTCTTGAATGGATGCTTAAGCAGATTTTGTGAAATAAGCGCTTTGTTAAAAGAGGCAATGATGATTTTATTAAAAAAAAAAAAAAAAAAAAAAGCTTAGAGTTTTGGCATGGCATAACCGAATGGACGGTAGTGAGTTTCTATCTCACTTTGCAACATTCGATTCATAAATAATGTGATAAACAACTAATAACCGAGCCTATTAATATCTCGACACGTTGTTTACCTCTTGTGTGTCAAATGGTGAACTAGACATGGTTGTGTTGTTGCTTGTTGGTGTTGTGGTGATGTTGTGATGTTTCTGCTGGTGTTGTTGCTTGTGGTGTTGTTGCTTATTGCTTGCTGGTGTTGTTGCTTGTTGGTGGACTGTGAGACTTGTGTTGTTGTTGGTGTTGTTTCTTGTGGTGTTGTTTCTTGTGTTGTGGTGATGTTTCTGCTGGTGTTGTTGCTTGTTGCTTGCTGGTCTTGTTGCTTGTTGGTAGACTGTGAGACTTGTGTTGTTGTTGGTGTTGTTTCTTATGTTGTTGGTGTTGTTTCTTATGTTGTGGTGATGTTTCTGCTGGTGTTGTTGCTTGTTGCTTGCTGGTCTTGTTGCTTGTTGGTGGACTGTGAGACTTGTGTTGTTGCTGGTGTTGTTTCTTGTGTTGTTGCTTTCTTGTGGCATTATAAGGAAGTGAACTGTGAAATTCTCTGCAGTTTTTGCTTTCTTGTGAACCTTTGCAGTTTGCTTTCTTGTGAACTTCTGTAATTTGAGAATCTTACTTACCACCTTTTGCACAATGAAAACGTGTAAACGTGTAAAATTTAGAACTTGTGAGACTTGCTGCAGTATGAGATAAAATTTAGAACTTGTGAGGCGATGATGATAACCGAAACCGAATAGACGGTAAAGTGAGATAAAATCTCACTTTGCAACCTTCAAATTTGAGCCTTAAAATTCCGAGGCGATGATGATAACCGAAACCGAATGGACGGTAAAGTGAGATAAAATCTCACTTTGCAACCTTCGAATTTGAGCCTTAAAATTTTCCGAGGCGATGATGATAACCGAAACCGAATGGACGGTAAAGTGAGATAAAGTGAGATAAAATCTCACTTTGCAACCTTCGAATCTGAGCCTCAAAATTTTCCGACTACGTTTTTATAAAAAAAAGTTATAACTTGTAAAAACTAAAACCAACTCACTTTTAAAACTTGTAAAAAAAACCAAATAACTTGTAAAAAAACTTTTTAAAAACCAAATAACTTTTAAAATTTGTAAAAGAAAAACTTTAACACCCAAATAACTTGTAAAAAAAACTTGTAGCAAAAAAACGTATAATAAAAACTTGGCACGAAAATCGAGAAAAAACACAAAAGTACCCCCTGTCACCACAACTAGCTTACCAACGTACAAACACCCCTTAATGGGGGTGTGGCATTAGCATGACGCTTATCAAAAGAATAAGTTTACATGGATTATCGATAGCTATTTTGACATAATGATCTTGACATGGTTTAGTAAGTTACAAATTATTGTCAATGATATATTGATGTTACAAATCTTTGATATTATTCGTAACTTAACTCCTAACAATATATGTGTAAACAGTGTAATTAGTTATCTATTTTGATGTAGGTAGTTTTAGCTACTACATGCCGGAATCTATAAAGCATTGAGAACTCGTACAACGGTATTTGAGCAGATTGTTAATGTATCACACTTGGCCATATCTTTTGTAGCATGATTACCATCAACTTCACAATCAATTGATTTCGTAAGTTACGTGTCTGGTCCACTAAAAACTACCTTTAGTCTCCCCAATTCACTTACGCATGGCAACCTGCTTGCCACCAAACGACCAGTAACAGTCGTCACTATTCCCATTAAGATTAAGACTAGAGGAGGTGGGATAATTTTTGAGAGTGAGTTACTACTCACTTACTCTGTAAGTGCCACGCCCCTAAGGCTAGACGGAATAGAGGGTATGTCACCCGTGAGTCTCCACCGTGAGCCACTCACCCTTACCCCCATGCCACCACTCGCGCGTGAGTGGTTGGCCAAATCGCGAGTGAGCCACGGGCGTGAGTTGTTATCGATTGAGGCAAAAAAAAACAATACTCGTTCTTGTTCTTGTTGTTTGATAGAAAGCAAACTGTGAACTCCTCTTGTTCTTGTTCTTGTTGTTTGATGTGGAGCCATATGTATACTTAAGATTGTTGAACACCTATTTAACAAGAGAAAGGTTTCTTTTGCTCATGTATGTTGTAAAACAAATACAGTAACAATAAATGGTTTTGAGGAACGTGTAAGTATATATAACTGGAAACCATGCATGTGTACAAGTGTAAGATGGTCATATGACTTGAAACCATGCATGTTTACAAGTGTAAGATGGTCATATGACTTGAAACCATGCATGTATACAACTGGAAACCATGCATATGACTTGAAAATCAATGTGTAAAGTATACATATGACTTGAAAATCAATGTGTAAAGTATACATATATAATTATTTTTACGTTTACATTTAGGTTTTATTTAAAATGAATGTGTTAAATAAAAAAGATGATGTGGAGTGAGTGAGTTTGGTGTGGTGGTGAGTGTTAAAGCGGGTGGTGAGTGAGTGGTAAAGAGAGGAGAAAGAAAGGCGAGGTGGCGACGCGAGTGAGTGACTTTTGGCATTATTCCGCTTAGCCTAACATCAAGTCACGACCAAACTTCAACTTTATGGTGAGTTACTCATGGAACACCAGGGCGACATGGTGGGACCACAAGCAAAAGTTTATATTTATTTTATTTGTTTTGTGAGTGTGTGAAATATTTAGTGAATTTAATATAAAGCCGAGATTTTAACGAAATGTGAGTGAGGGTGACCAAAGGACCACTACTCTTGTATGGTGAGCATCGAAAATAACCTTTCCAAAATGGCTCGATGGCAATTAGAAATGGAAATTCAAATAAATTGTCAAAGACAACTTTTAATAGTTGTGTATTTACTTTTACAAACTAAACTAAAATACACCGTTGGTCCCTAAACTTGGACGGATCGCGATGGGACGAAACCCGGACTTTTCATCGCCATAGGTCCAAACCTTGGCCATCAAATGCCGATTCGTCCTTTGACCAAAATTGGGACAACAAACCGATTTCTTCGAGGGTATTATAGACCATTCACTTTTTGACCCAACCTTCAACCCATGGACCAATTGTGAGTATGGATATTAGCCGCTTTCTTCCCCGACACGCTACTTTTAATTTCATGGAACAAATACACCCACCCAACAAACAACTTTGCCAATCACATAAAACCACATTATCCGAAACGATAAACCGCAAATCGAAATCAAGAATATAAATCCTCATTTTAACTCAAAAGACCAACCCAACTTCCAACTAAACCATGTCGATCGATCGTTTTACCAACATGCCGATGAAGTGATCACTAACATTTTGAATCGGTTGCCTTTGTTAGAAGCGGTGAGAACCTCTAGTTTAGCGAAACCGGAGGTCTAAGTGGACTTTGCTCACCGATGTCATACTTGATGAGGATTTCTTTTATTATTTAACATACGAGTTTGATGGTAGGCTTGTTACTAGATTCTTAAATCGGCTTATGGGTCCAATAAGAAAGTTTGTCTTCATTTGTAGAGCCAAGATCAATTATTGGAATAGACAACTTTCATTATGAATGATTCATGAGTGGCTCTTGTTTTTGGTGACAATGGAATTGAGGAGTCGATTATTACAAACCGGTATGGTGACCCGCTTACGCTCCCAACCCAACTTTACTCTCGTAATGAGTTGAAACATCCGGTACTTCATGTTTGTGCTATGGCTACTTTGGAATATTTTCATGGCTTTCCAAATCTCATCGACCCTAGAATTGATTCATGTCAATTTTCTAAGCGGCACAGCTTGGGACTTTATTGCTGGTTGTCCTCACTGAGTCTCTTAAAATGAATCGTCCTAGTACAAACGAGATGAGACTATGGGATATTGCAAAACTTGGGAATTTGAAGAAGTTACATTTGTCATTAGGTCGTTATAATGTTGTGACCACAATCACAACATCCGATATCTTTCACTTGACAAGACTTCAAAATCTTGAGACCCTTACATTGGATTTTGGTGATTGCACGGTAAGAACAATTTCGCTTTACAACTTATAATTTAACAATGTTATAGAGATGTGTAACAAGAATGAAATTTAATCAGAAACTTCTTGTAGTTGATACATGAAGCTAATCCTAGGATGAAGGTGCCATTTGTTTCCTCGATTAACCTTAAGTCGTCCGATGTCGATTTTGGGAATAGTGTTATGGTAGCGTTCACCATTGTAATGATTCGGTCATCTCCGAATTTGAAAATGTTGGATACCGAGTAAGTGTAATGTTGTAATGCATATGTATCAAATAAAACATTCCTAAATTGCCATGTTTGTGTATCTCAACACTATTTGATTTTTCAGTCGCAAACACGCTTAGTGATCTACCTTGCAAAAATTTCCACTGTTGTAGACACAAACACATTCACCATGGTCACCATGACGGTGGTGTTTCGAGCTTTTCCCATAACAGAGCATGAAATAACTTTAATAAAGTGTATACTTGCGTGTTCCCGGTCGCTAAAGACAATCAATATCGTGCAAAGCGATAGAGTCACGATGGGAATGAAAATACCAGAACAACGGGAGTTGGCTAGAAGTCGTTGAAACTCCACCGAGCTTCCCCACAACCGTGGTAGATTTCTTTGACTGGTTGTAGTTTAAGTTTGGGTTGAATACCCTTGGACAATTAATGTTGCAAAATAGTTTTGGTAATTTTGTACAATAATTGTTTAAATGGTTTGCTTAAAATTAGATTGTTCATATGTTGTTGTTTGTGCGAGATGTAGGTGATGAAAGTTTGACATTCGAAAGTCAAACTTTCATTTAGCATTTTTATTTGATTGTAGCAAGTAAACCGCATTTCCGCTTTACTTTAGTTAGTCAATACTTGAAAATGGTGAATGGGTTAACCGTGAACGAGAGTCGTAATGTCGAAGGATTGAAAACCTTTGGAAGATTAAGTGCAAAAGGCATAATGGTATTTGAAGTTTGATGATAAGGATGGCTAGTGGAATGTTCAATAATATATAGAATGGTATTTGACTTTGTAAAGTCAATATTGCAAAACCATTACTAAATATTTGTTTTGGAGTGAATTGATAATTTGATATGTTTTAGAAGTTTGACTTAACAAAGTCAAACTTCTAATGGTTTTACGTAAGTTGGCAACTTGAGGGACCAATTGTGTATTCTAAAGTGAATATCAAGGAGTTTTAAGTATGACAACGGCAACCAAGACAAATTCGTGGGACCTAGTGTGAAAAAAAAGTAACTATTAGGTTCTTCACCGCCTCTTACCGGAGACGATATTAACTAGTGCACACCAAACGATACACTCATCTACCACTTTTCCACACACACAAAACTTTCCAATGGCGATTTCCCATTTTAAACGAACTCATGGAGGTGGTCGATTCACCAAATCAATGATCGTATGGCTATCTGGTTTGAAGAGGGTCAAGAAGGGATTCTAAGAAGCTAGTTCTTCAAAGGCATTCAAGATCAAGACAGAATCATCAAGCGTAGGAGTCGATAGAAGAGAATCAAGCTCGGGACCTCGTGGAATTGCGCTGACCGTGTCGATGCTGTTGAACAAAATCCAATGAGGCACATTGAAACCAACTTGCCCAACTCATACAGATTGTTGGTCAAACAGATGAAGGTATTCGGTTCAACCAAGAGTTTGTTAAGAAAATGGTGAACATAATGCCCGAATTTTTGGTTTTCCACGGGTAGATAAAGGCGGTCTTTTGGGTGATAGTTTTGCTAAAAGGGTATGTAAATTAGATTTGATGTAGTTGGTTATGATGTTTAATGACTTTATTAATGATAAAATATCATTTGGGTTATGTGTTGTTTAATATGTTCTTGTATTGTGATATTGGGTGTATTTTAGTGTTATTAGTATCAACAAAACCAAACATCCCTTATATCAAGAAAACCAAACAGCCCTTGTATCAAGAAACCAAACAGCCCTTGTATCACCAAAACTTTAATCAAGAGAACCAAACACCCCTTGTATCAAGAAAAGTAAAGGCAATGGTTTAAAAGATGTGGTGAAAATGCAAATACTTTGGCACTAAATCATAATGTATCAAATAAAACATCCGCTTGTATCGCCTAAACCAAACGGCCCTTTTATCCAAGAAAAGTTGTTACAAAAAACCAAACACCCCGTGATCGTAAAAATTAGAGGCGTGGTTTCAAAACACGGGTTCAAAATGCAAACGCTTTAGCAAGAAACAACAATGTATTGACAATGGTGTATTGTAACATCTTGAATTTTGACTTACCAAAGTCAAACAAACTTATGAAAACCAACAAATTGTAACTTACTTGGGTAAGTCAAACCTATTAAGATATGCAAACGATTTCAAACACAATTACTTAAATAAGATCACAAAATTTTATTCATCGATTTCATGTTCTCAAGAACTACAAATGTTTACTATCATCTAAACATACACTTACCAGACCCACAACTCTCCCTATCATCGCTTTCCTTCTTTTCCTTCATTTCCTTCCTTTCCTTAAGATATTTAAACAAAATTTCGATTTTTAATCCTTTCTCCCAAATCGTTAAACTTTGATAACAAGATGTCATCCTCTTCCTTCTCCTTCTTAACACCCAAACGCTTTTCATTCAAGACCGCTTTCCTCAACGAACTCAACAAACCCTTCCCTTATCGCTTTGTGCCATTATTGTTTTTCTTTTGCTTTGGGAAGAATGTGTGTTGATTGTATTTTAGGGTACACTCTGGTCGTAGATACATATATTGGTTGAAGGTTTTTAACCAGGGGGTCATTTTAACCTCGAAGGAAGGTTGGGTCAAAAACGTGAATGGTCTATAATACCTATGGCGAAATCGGTTTCACGATCCGTCCCAAGCTTTTGTGACCAACGCAGAATTTACCATAATATTATAATGGCTCCTAGGTTTGGACACTCTAGCTTTATGTAAATTTAAGTCGAGAACTATCATATTGTAAAGATCGCTTGATCCGTCCAATTTTTTAGTGTAATCAACCATAGCCGGATATGCCATTTACTTGGTACATGATTGTGATTTGTTGTTAAAGAAAGAAAGATATAATATAAGAGTTGATTAAAATCCAAGATGGAATTTGAAATATGATAAATACGTGTCCCACCATGATTGCTCCTGGTTTCGTGGAAGTCATACTTTGGATCCAGTCAGCACAATAAAAACCATTGCCCGGTTTAGAAAATTATGGTTTCTCTGTGGGCATAAATTCTATGGGCAATTGTAAATACAATACGACCAGCCACCTTTCTGAATACTTATCCCACAAGCCTGGGCATCATCATATTCAATTATTCATATGTAAGGATTTATTCTTTGCCAAAATGAGATTATACATTCCATTAAATAAGTTAATCAACAAAAATAATTAATTATCTACTATCTATCTATATAATACAATTATGCAGGTTGTAAGATCGGGATCCTACCTGTGATCGTTTTCAGAAGATCGCGATCGTGAAGATCGGATCGAGATCCCAAGATCCTACTACAACGCTATTTTTTATAGTCTTTATAATATTATTCAAAACTACAAATGATTATCTATCATTAATCAAAATTATATGAATGTTTTATGAAAATATTGTCCCTGATTATGAATAATTGAATGTTTAGCAAGAATCACACGTAATTCTATTAAAAGATAATCCATAACTTCAGTAGCTTTTAGTTTGGCTCGAGAAACGTAAGATCGGATCGGATTAGATCTTAGATTCCTACGGTCGAGACGATCCCAGAAGATCTTAAGTTTTCTAAGATCCTACGAGATCCGGATCGTTTTGCTTTGTAGAATCGTAAAATCGAAGATCACAAGATCGTGATCGAGATCCCATAACCACGCTTATGTACCGCATTTTACTATTCATAAAGCCATAAATGCAATTTTTAAATATATATGATAAATAAGTAAAAACAAAGAAGCATTTTAAAATAACTAAGAACTAGCGATTAGCCTTTTATACAAAATACTTATTTAGAAACAAATAACTATCATTCTTATTTTTTCTAAATGCTCAAAATCAAAATGCTACATTTTTTTGCATTTATAAGCAAGTAACTTTTCCAGTTACTATTTATGACTGCACAACTATGTTACTAAATGTTTTTATCAAAACGAATTCCATCGCTATACATGCTATTGCTTCTCACTACCGTTATAATTGTATGTGAGCATTTTTTTGTATTTTGTAAAAATTTGGCATCTCAATCTCTATTCGAATTTTTATGTTCCCTTAAAAGTTTTCACGACTCACTTAGTATGAAGCTCTGTCCATACGTTGCTTGAAATTCAACACACGTTTGATGATCACCAGTTGGTCATTTGCGCCACTTTGGTTCCTTTGTTTTTACATTATCGTGCACCCGCGCAAAATTGAGTAATTTTAAAACGGACCCTATTTTTTCATTTGGTGTTGAGAGCATTGTTACCTCTTTTCAATTATCACATTTCCTCTCAAAGTAACTTAGTACAGTCGTCCAAAACCTTTATGCTTTTGAGCGTTTCCTTTCAGACTATTTTCCGACGTGTTTATCTAAGCTTTACACAACGAACTCTTTCGCTGCGGTTTATGTAATTCTTTCATCTCCAGTTTTCGACGTCTTGGATTTTTAGCGTCTTTTTGATGCCTTCTTTTTTACGGGCGCCACATTTTCGACGGTAGAGTCGTCTTGAACCGGTAAAGATGGACCATCAGAACCTCGAGCCGAAGAATAATTTTGACTACAAAAAAAAACGGATCCAAATCTTCATCAACATTAAAACGGTTAACCGGGGAATGTGGTTGAGAAGTTTGAGCTTGGGACGCTTGATGGTGAAGCGTGTAACATTTGCAAACCATCTATCTAAGATTGTTCTTGTTGTTTACATTGTTTAGTTAAACGGATGTTAGAACAAGTTATTTTGATAAAAAGGTTGTTGTTGTTGTGGTTGTGATTGATATACTAAACTTGCGGGTGGAAAGTGAATGGGTGGTCAAATACCGAATAAACAAAAATTTGAATCAGGTGTTGAAACATTTTATTGGCGTTGAGTTTTTGGTGTTTTGGTTTTGAGAGTTTCTTGAGACATTATGTTAGATGAGAAGATTATAGTAAGATTGTTTTTGAAATTGTGTATTAAATAAAGAAGTAATGAAGTATTTATCGGAAAATGTTAAGTTTTTAAAGATTTTTTTTTAATAACTGACCATGTGGTCATTTTTGTGTGATTGGGGTGTTTGTTTTTTTCCTCAAGATCTCACACGACTTGGTCTTATTCTCGACCGAGTTCTCTTTTTTCTTTGCAATAAGACGCGTCGGGTAGAAAGTGTTGTAAGGAAGACGCGTCGAGAGAGGGGTCGTCTGAGCGGAACGACCGAGCCATTACGGCTTGTCTTAGAATATGATCGACAGATGCCTAAAAAATATGCTACGTAGTACATACGCGATGGACATGCGGAGAGCAACTGAGTGGGGTTATGGAGCGCGTGTCAAACACGTGAGATGTCAGTATGTGGTCGAATTGCCGCATTATATTTGGCCCACCTCCTGTTTTCCCGGAATTATTAAATAAAGACCCATTTTTATTTACATTTTCGTGTTATTTTTGTTTTTCTGGTTAAGAAGACACTTCGGTCAATTATATGGTTGTTCTCTTAATATGAAAATATTATTCTAGCATCTAATAACCGATTCTAACATCATTAATGAAAAAGGTATTATTTATTTATTTATTTATTTATTTATTATTATTTTTTTAAATGCTTTTAAGTAAAATGTTAAGGTATTTTCCTTCAAAAATAAATGGTACTCTTTATAGACGTGTTATTATATGAGTAGATATTAAGATTATATGAGTATGTTTGATACACTAAATTGCTAAAAAATTATGCTTATTTTTTTTAAAGTAAGTTATTTTATTTACAGTTTTATCTTTAATTCCATCAACATTAAGAGTTATTTTTGTCAAATATGACCTGTATGATTAACTCGTGTAGTGATTACTAAATACTGTGTGATAATGCAAAAATAAATTCATTATTTGTCGGCAGAAACCTTAATATTTGAAGTCGGCAAACAAATTACGATAATTGAAGAACAATTATAGGTCGAGAAGAAAGCATCAAATGATAGAAAGGAAAGGATGTCCGTCCAACAACATAAATAGTAAATTACAACTTACACGCACCTTATTTTACTTTCTATGTCAGCAATATTATGATTTTCAACAAGCAATGCATTTCATCATGTCACATACGAGATATATCTTCATTTCTAATCAATTGTCTTTACTATAAATAGCAAACACATTTTTCATGCATCTCATCCTCGTTCCTTCTGTATTAACTTTCCTTTCGAAGAACCCCTATCCTTATCCATTAGTTGATCATCAATTTGACCAAGAATAAACTTTTGTTAATAAATAATATATTGCTAATACATATGTAAAAGGATCCTCATAGATATGTTAGAAGAAATGTAACAAACCGGTGAAACCACAAATCACTCCGATAAGAACTTGACAAACGGTTATGATCCTTTAATATCGAGTGACACCAACACATACATGAGATATTTATACTCAAACGTGAGCAGGAAAAAAAAAATACAAATAAACCTCACCCCCTCATCTCTATTTATATAGAATGAGGAGGAAAAACTAATCCTTGATGAACAAGAAATCTACACTTGAGGAGGTTAGAAAATTTTCTAATACATGACTAACCTCTTTAAATTTGAGCTAATCAATAACTAACCTTTTAAACTTATATCTGACATTCTGACTATTACACACTAATATTATACTCTCTCCGTCCTTCAATAAATGTGCACTATTGACTTTTAAAGTATTTCCTTTTTAAATTTGATCTTAAATTATTTTATTTGTGTTGTATAATACTTGATGCAAAATATATGAATGAATTGAGTTTTAAATATATTTTTATTGGTATTATGTTTATTAAGTATTACATAACATAAATGAAATAATTTAAGGTGAAAGTTGAAAAGAAAAGAATTTAAAAATTAATATTGGATATTTATTTAGAAACGGAAAGAGTAACAAGATAAGTGTAGGCTTGTGGCTTTGTTTCTTTTCAAAGTCGTGCCATAGTTATTGTTTAGCTTTTAGAAAATATTTGAACCAAACCATAAAAGGATCACATATTTGAACAAAAAGTTTGTTTGACAAATTTTATTTAGACATACAACATACACAACATTATTTTTATGGTGTTAAGGAGAAGAAGCCAAATAAAATAATCACCAAGTATATTGTACTTATCAATTTGTATCTGAGTATATCCCATCCCAAGGGCCAAGGTATACATGAGATGGAATATAATAACAAAATCCAATCTTTGGCAAATGATAACCATGTTGATGGTTTTTGACGAAAAAAAGTAAGAAAGAATACCATTGAAATTAAACATGCTAAAAAATAACCAAAGAACATTAACATGTTGGGTAATGGGGTTGAATAATATGGGCGTGTGAGCCAACTCAAATGTTGGAAGAATAATACTATTTGGTTGTTCATTGAATTAGGCATGTATCTTGGACAAATCAAATCAACATTGTCAACAAGTTTAATTCGAATATCCGATATTTTATTGACCACTTGAATATTATTAGCAGCAACAATACTACTAACAATTAATTGAATAACTAAAATGGAACTTTACTGCTTACACAAAGACATAAGGTATCAACAACTAATTTACAATCGTAATGATATACTTCCTCGTCCCAAAATAAATGTCTTGTTTTAACTTTTGAAGTTTTTCCTTTTCAACTAGTTATGCTAGTTGAAAACAGATGAACACAATAAATAAAGAAAAAAAAAGAACGGATGAGCCTAATACATAAATGAAAAGAGCTTGGAGATCTAAGGATGTGCTTAATTTCACTGACATCGGTATAGTGTTTAAACGACTCCAATGTTTTACAAAAGTATTTTTTTTAACGAATTTATCTTCCTTATAGTTCTTTACTTGTTGGTACACTGTACTAGAACATTGCTTCGGTTTATTCATATTTGGTGATTTCTTAACATAGAGAATTTGCCAAATAGCTAGTAACAATGCGTAAATTTTTGTTCGTTAATCCTTGTTATGAAATATATTCAAATTTTTTTGTTCTTAAAACACATACTGCTGATTCTTGATGTTTATGATATGTAATTTACCAAAAAGTTTTTTTCAAAAACTTCTGGTTATCCTGATAGGATGATATTGATTAATGATAATAAACTGAGAAAAGCCCATTAAATGCCCAACATTATATATATCAGGAAGTTGGCCCATTTTTGGAGAAAACAAAAGTACTTGCATATGTTGGCCCATGGTTTAGATGAAGCAATTAATAAAGAGAAGTAGAGAACAAACATTGTTGTACTTGATTTTTTTAGCCAAGGAAATTATTCTACTTCATACTAGGACAGATTTAAGTTGCGTTTAGTTGGAAAACATTTTCTTCATTTCCTATTTCTTGCTTTTGTAGGAAAAGGAGGAGTTTTATTTCCACAAAACAATGGAAAATTTAAAAACGCTTTAGTTTGAAAACGTGTGTTTGTGTTTCCATTTCGAAAACTCGAAAACACGTTTAAGTGTTGCTTTTATCTCAATTCTCTATTCACATTTGTAATATTATAAAACATCTTCAAAACACAAAACAAATATTATAAACTAACAAACTAAATTATTAAATAACTAAAAAATCTAATACGAGAAAATAAAGAAATAAAAAGTAAAAATAACATCAAATAACTTGAAAAATCTTGTCGACTATATTTCGACTTAAAACATTAAATTCGACGTAAAGTAAAATTTCCCATTTTATCCGTTTTATAAGTTTTTATCCGTTTTTGTATGTTTTTTTTATCCATTTTGTACGTTTTTATATGTTTTTAAACATTTTTATTCGTTTTATTAGAGGTGGCAAACGGGTTGGGTCGGTTTGGGTCATGGGTCATAGGTCGTACATGTCCTGTTTTAAAAATGGGTCTAACGAGTCATGGGTCAGATGGTTTGCGTCGGGTCGAACCTCTAAATTATAGTGTTTTCATCCATTTTTTACGTTTTCGTCCATATTTTTACGTTTTCGTTCGTTTTCGCCTGTTTTATTATGTTTTCTTACGTTTTTCGTCATTTCGTTTATGTTTTTTTACGTTTTCGGCCGTTTTTTACATCTTCTTACGTTTTCTAAATTATAGTGTTTTCATCCGTTTTTCTTACGTTTCGCCCATTTTATTATGTTTTCTTACGTTTCGTCATTTCGTTTATGTTTTTTCTTTACGTTTTCGGTCGTTTTTTACATTTTATTACGATTTTTTACGTTTTCTAAATTATAGTGTTTTCATCATTTTTTTTATGTTTTCGTCCATTTTATTACGTTTTCGTCCGTTTTTATAAGTTTTCGTTTGTTTTTACGTTTTCGTCAATTTTTTACACTTTCGTCAGACAAAACCGATAAAACGTAAAAATCGGACGAAAACGTAAAAAATAGACGAAAACATAAAAAATATATACGAAAACGTAAAAGAACAAACGAAAACGTAAAAAAATGGACGAAGACGTAAAAAAATGGACGAAGACGTAAAAAAGGGTCGAAAACGTAAAAAAGGTTAATTACGTAAAAAATCAGACGAAAACGTAAAAAATGTACGAAAACTTTAAAAAATGCCGAAAACGTAAAAATCAGACGAAAACTTAAAAAATCGGACGAAATTATATAAAAAAGACGAAAATATAAAAAATGGATGAAAACGGACGACAACGTAAGGAAACAGACTAAAACGTAAAACAACGG
The DNA here is from genome assembly GCA_022545495.1 of Chrysanthemum lavandulifolium. Lineage (NCBI taxonomy): Eukaryota > Viridiplantae > Streptophyta > Magnoliopsida > Asterales > Asteraceae > Chrysanthemum > Chrysanthemum lavandulifolium. The sequence continues at coordinate 184,976,183 of CM040244.1, read as the reverse complement.
ACGAAAACGTAAGGAAACGGCCTAAAACGTAAAAAATTGATGAAAACGTAAAATAACAGACAAAAACGTAAAAGATGGACGAAAACGTAAAAAAAATAAGACGAAAACGTAAAAATTAAGACGAAAACGAAAAAAAACAGACGAAAACGTATAAAAACAGACGAAAATTTAAAAACTTACAAATAAGTAAAAAATCGGAAGAAAATGTAAAAAATCGGAAGAAAACGTAAAAAAACAGACTAAAACGTAAAAAAAAAAGACGAAAACGTAAAATAACAGACGAAAACGTAAAAAAACGAACGAAAACGTAAAAAATCGGACGTTATCATAAAAAAACAGACGAAAACATAAAAAAATGAACGAAAACGTAAAAAAATGGACGAAAACGGACGACAACGTAAGGAAACGAACGAAAACGTAAAAGACGGACAAAACGTAAAAAATGGGTCGGCGTAAAAAATGCGAAGAAACATAAAAGAATCGGACAAAAACAGAAAAAACGTAAAAATCGGATGAAACTGACAAAACGTATAAAAGCGATTAAAACCGACGGCAAACGTATAAAATGGACGAAAACGGATTAGGGGTATTTGAAAGGAAAATAGGTGAAAACAAAAAAAAATGTTTGTAGTTTGTGTATTAAAGTTGGAAATAGAATTTTGTGTTTGTAGAAATTTTATTCAAAACGTTAATTTGAGCGCGATCTGTTTTTGCTTTTCACAAAATATTTTGTGAAAAACAAGGGTGTTTTCCCTCAACTAAACGCACCCTTAACATTTCCAGGTTTCTCATGTACCATATTTTTTGGATTTTTTTAGCAAAATAACCGATGTCTTAAGTTAAAGTCGAATGCTATAGATATTAACTTACTTTCTTTCGTCAAAAACCATCAACATGGTATATATTAAGGATCCTTTTACATATGTATTAGCTATAAAATATTTCTTAACAAAAGTTTATACTTGTTAAGCAAAAAGTATAGGAAACATGTAGTAGGCTGTTTTATTGACGGGAAACGAAGATAAATCTGTTAATCAAACTATAAAGTAAATCTCGCACAGGTACATGGTACCAAAAGAAAGGAATCCGTCTCTCTGATAGTGTCTATGTCAGTAAAAATACCAAACTTAGCTTAGTAACTTTTATAATAAATACATAGCAATTAGTGTCTACCTTGCCGAATATTTATCAAGTGGTTCAAGTCTTCTATCAGATGGTTCAAGCAATATCTTATTTTGAGATCAATTGATTTGAGCTATATAAGATCTCAAATCATATATTTGTCGAGTTTTTTTAGCCCTTTAAACATGTTGTTAATTTACGGTTGTGCTAAATTGAGTTTGTTCTGTCGATCATATTTTCTTATAGAAATTCAGATCATTTCAGCTTTCTATTCACATAATTATCTTCATGTGAGAAGAAGTCTTTCTTGTATTGGGCCCTAAAAGTATTTTAAGTTTTTAACAACTAACTACATCGGCTAATCATTCACATCATGGACCAGAAAACGTGACATTTTGTCCTATAATGAAAAGGAACCAATTGGAGCGTTTGGGCCCCTATTCATTCATTAATTGGACCCAATTGAAATTGACTAGTGCTTAATTGCTTGAATTTCTCTAGATGCATCTATGAGAATTTACATTAATAGACTCGTCCACTTATCTCATCAAAGTTGTGAATTGGCAGAAACACTTAATGTGGGGATGCTTTTTAACATCAGCAATTGTTCATCTCATGAAAATAGTTAAACAACTTTTCCTTTAGCAAGACTAATCAAGCCGAAGTGACGTACCAAAATTCAAACCATTGACCTTTTATCCACAAAATCTCTTTAGTATACCCATGAGTTTTCAGAGGTGGATTAAACGAATAAAGTTCTGGTAAACTCGCTCAGTTATTAAATCAAGTTTTAACATAGTTTGACGTTATCGACTCAGGCTCCATCTTCTATTTGTTTGCGATTTTAATACCAATTCTCTAGTTTCAAATTTATTCGCAATGACATGACAAAAATAGTTGTACTTTGTGCAATTCGAAAAAAAAATCTAAATTCTAAAAGAAAGAAAACGGAATGGGTAAAGAGCACAAAAATGTAACTAACTTGTCACTTTTTGTTTTGTTGTATAATCACTTTTATGTTTTCCTATTGTATACATCATACTTTTGAATTTCGGCTATTGTATGTATTTTGTGACAATTTTACCATTCTTATTTTTAAACATTCTTATTAACAGATAGGGGCAAAATGGTCATATGATACACACAATAGATGGAATTTAAAAGTATAATGTATACAATAGGAAAAAATTTAAAATAGATACAAAACAAAGAAAATAAATGACAAGTTAATTACATTTTCATGCAGTCTCCCTAAAAAGAACTGTACTATAAACACATAATAATAGGGTGGTGGCGCAGTTGGCTAGGGGTATGCTTCATAGCAATAGATACCAATAAAGTGGTGTACACATATGTGTTTGTTAAGAGCAAAAGATATTAATTAGTAATAACCATGGCAAATATTCTCAAAATCTGTTAATGTAAATTAGTGTCGTTGTAACTAATAAATCTTATCTTAACCTAAGATAGAGTATTTAAAGTCCTTAACCATCTATTAGTAGAACTACAAGAGGGTTTAGTGGTTAAAAGACCTGTTACAATTCTTACTAAAACATATGGATGTGTTAGTTGTATGTTTAGCATAGGCTCGATTATATTTTGTATGGGCTAAAGCTCGAGTTTCACTAGTTAGGGTTTATTCACTATATGTATTGTTCGGTTTATGGAATGAGATACGAAAAGCTTCTACCATCTTACATGGTATCAGCCACCAAAAACACGATCCTCTAAACCCTAAACAATCTCCAGCCACCAGAAAATCGGTCCACTAAAACCGTAAACAATCGTTCTCTTTAAACTTTGTTCTCCAGTTTGGTATTTGTTTGATTACCAGTCGACTAACTCATTTGTTCTTGTCAACCGTTGGTATTTGTTGATTACCAGTTGACTGTGGTGTTTATAACTTCATTGACCGTTGGTATTTATGATTGCCAATCGACGTTGTTGGTTCAAGTGTTACAATTTCTGTTTCAATTTTTTTTATTATCGACATGACATTTGTTTTGATTGGTTACGTGGTGGTTTTGTTACAAACCATAATCCTTGACTAAGTTCATGTTACATCAGTCTATCCTACACTTTTGTCATTTATTAAACCCATAAACTTAAGCAAGTTGTCTACCCAACTGTTTTTTTTTTTTTTTTTTTTTTTTTTTTTTTGAGCAAAGTCTACCCAACTGTTTACTTTTACCTTTTACTACAAACCCTACTGTTTACGTGTACTTTTGTCATTCATCCTACATTCGAACCTTAAACCCTATTCTTCATACACTCATACGAGCCCTAAAGACTCAACATAACTGTTACTGACCCTCCATATCCCGTAGTCTTGCTATCCGATAAACTCATGACAATAAACAACCTCAATAACCTCATTCCTGTCAATTTGGATGTCGACGAGATGAATTACTCATCGTGTGTGTATTTCTTCAAGAGTATTTGTCGTGGTTACGGCCTTTTGGATCACCTTTTCGGAACTAGTGAAGCTACCACAAGTGCTTCAACACCTCCTGATGCGAAATGGATCAAGATTGACTCATGGATTTTGTGACACTCTACAAGACTCTTCAAGCGAGACTTGTTGTTGATGATCCTCAAACGGCGAAGGATGCATGGGATGTTATTGCCTCAATCTTTAGTGACAACAAGCATTCTTACTCCATTGCATTAAAGGCCGAATTGCGTGCATTGGAGATTTGAGTATTGATGCTTACTTTCGCAAGATTGAAAGTATTGCTACTATTTTGACAAGTCTTGGGTCCCTTATTAGTAATGACAATATTGTCACTTTTGCTTTGGAAGGGTTGCCGGAAAAGTACAATAGTGTCTCCACTATTATTTCTCATCGGGAGACTTTTCTGGATCTTAAGACGGTCCATTCTATGCTCACTACTGAGGAGATGCGACTAAAGTCCCGGGCTCAAGCTATGTCTGTTGATTCTACTTCCTCATTATCGATGGTTTTGTTGTCTAACTCCAGCTCTAATGCTCGGCGGTCTACTCTGTCTATGAAAAAGGTAAATAAACCTTTTTTCAATTTTAATAAAAGTGCTCGTCGATTTGGCACGTATTGCAAATTTCTTCACAATGGCATTCATGGTACTCCCTCTTTGTGATGTTTTAATCCGTGCATTTATTCAATTGTCTCGGTTGGTGATGGACATTTTATTCCTGTTACCAACTCTGGCCATAGTGTTTTGCCTACACCATATCGAGCACTTCATTTAAATAACGTTCTTATTACTCCTAATATTGTAAAAATCAAATTTTTGTTCTTCAATTTGTTCGTGATAATTATTGTACTGTTGAGTTTAACCATTTTGGTTTTTCTGTTAAGGACTTTCAAACTCGTTGGGTCCTGCTCCATTGTGATAGCATTGGGGATATTTTCCCTGTCACCAATCCCTCCACCATTCCTCGTTGTTTCTCACCAAATCAGAGCACGTGGTACCAAAGATCTTGGACATCCAGAAAGTGAAGTGCTACGTCGTGTTTTTTTCCAGTAATTCCATTTCATGTAATAAAGAGAAGTCTCAAATTCTTTGTCATGCTTGTCAACTTGGAAAACACGTGAGGCTTCCATTTGTTAGTTCTATTAGTTCAGTTTAGTATTCTTTTGATATTGTACACTCGGACTTGTGGACTTCCCCAATTCCGAGTGTTTCTAGATTTAAATTTTATGTTTTATTTTTGGATCATTATTCGCAATATGTTTGGGTTTATCCGTTAGTTAATAAATCTGATGTTTTCTCCAAATTTATGTTGTTACGTACTTTTGTTGGCACTCAATTTAAGTGTGACATATAGTCATTTTAGTGTGATCATGGTGGTGAATTTGACAATCACGCCTTCCATAAGTTATTTGCTGATAATGGGATTCAGTTTCAATTTTCTTGTCCTCGTACTTCACAACAAAATGGGAAATCTGAAAGAATGATTCGTACCATTAACAACATTATTCGACTGAAGCTCTTAATATGGTTGTTTACTTGTTAAATGTTTTACCTTCACGTGCCATAGATAATGAAATCCATTTTACCCGACTTTTGGAAACAAGCCAGACTATTGTCTTTTACGTACCTTTGGGTGTCTGTGTTACCCTCACTTTGATACCACTCACAAACTTGTAGCCCGGGCTACACCTTCAATTTGTTTTGGTTCATGCCACCAATCATAATGAGTATCCTTGCCTTGACCTTAACACAAATAAAATTATCATTTCTCACCATGTTACGTTTGATGAGACTGTTTTTCCATTCGGCTGTATGACACCCACCATGAGTCCTTCGTATGATTTTTTGGATGATTCGTCTAATGTCATTACTAAATCATCAGATCATCACCTACAACTTACCCCACTTCACCAAATGTTCAACATGATACCACAACTGCTATACCAACTGAACCACCAACTGCTATACCAACCGAGCCTGTTAATATTAAGCCTACCACCGATCTTGGCCCACCTTCACCAACCCAACCAAGACAACCCAATTCCATCTCCCATCGATCCAACTCCAACACGCGGCCGATTAGCTTCCGCTTTCCCAAAACCAAACCACTCAACCGTTAACCCAAACTTGGTTTTGATTCACCCGCGATCACATGCTTTCGTGTCGGGTCTAATCGTCCCACTCCGCTTTTAGTTTTCATGTGTCTTCTATCTCTTTTACCTAAATCATATAACGATGCTTTTAGTGATCCTAATTAGAAAAATGCTATGTGTGATAAGTATAATGAATTTAGTAAAATTAACAGTTGGATTCTTGTACCTAGACCCACGGATGCCAATATTGTTCGTTGTCTGTGGGTATTTCGTCACAAGTTCTTAGCTGATGGTACACTTAGTCGCTACAAGGCTTGTCTTGTTGAGAATGGTAGTACTCAGATAGAGGGTGTTGATGTTGATGTTGATGAGACTTTTAGCCCAATTGTTAAACTAGGTACTATTTGGACAATTATTAGTTTGGGTATTTCTAGACATTGGCCGATTCATCATCTTGATGTCAAGAACCCCTTTCTACATGGTGATTTGGCTGAGACTGTTTATATGTATCAGCCGACTGGGTTTCAGGATTCTGCACATCCTGATTATGTTTGTTTATTGCAGGGGTCTCTTTATGGTCTTAAGCAGGCCTCTCGAGCTTGGTTTTAGCGGTTTGCCGCTTATATTACTCGGGTTGGGTTTAGTCATAGTCGTTGTGACTCATCGTTATTTATCTATAGACAAGGGACGAACACTGCTTATTTGTTACTATATGTTGATGATATTTTTCTCACTGCTTCATCTGAGGTTTTGTTACAACGAATTATTGCTTCTTTACATCAGGAATTCTCTATGACATATATGGGCTCTCTTAATTATTTTTTGGGTATGTCTGTTACGCGTGACTCTTCTGGGATGTTTTTGTCTCAGCGTAAGTACGCTACAGAGATTCTTGAGAGGGCTCACATGGTTAGTTGTAACCCCAATTGGACTCATGTTGATACTGAGTCTAAACTGGGTGATGATGGTGATCCGGTTTCTGATCCGACGTTATATGGAAGTCTTGCGGGTTCTCTTAAGTATCTTACTTTCACTCGTCCTGATATTTCTTATGTTGTGCAGCAGGTTTGTCTATATATGCATGATCCGAGAGAGCCTCACTTCTCGGCTCTTAAGCGGATTTTGAGGTATGTTCGGGGCACTTTAGAGTATGGATTACAGTTGTTCTCATCATCTACTACTTCATTGGTTGCTTATTCGGATGCGGATTAGGTTGGTTGCCCTATTACTAGGAGATCGACTTTTGGATATTGTGTATTTCTTGGCAACAACCTACTCTCCTGGTCCTCTAAGCGTCAACCGACGCTTTCTCGTTCTATTGTCGAGGCAGAGTATCGGAGTGTTGCCAATGTTGTTGCTGAGACTTGTTGGTTGAGGAATTTACTACGTGAGCTGCCTACTCCTTTGTCTTATGCTACGCTGGTCTACTGTGACAATGTCAGTGTTGTTTACTTATCTTCTAATCCGGTTCAACATCAATGTACGAAGCATATCGAGATTGATATTCACTTTGTACGGGACTTGGTTGCTGCTGGTCAGGTTCGAGTTCTTCATGTTCCTTCACGTTACCAGTATGCGGATATTTTCACTAAAGGCTTGCCTTCTGCTATTTGAGGAGTTTCGTACCAGTTTGAGTGTTCGGAGTCCTCCCGCTCAAACTGCGGGGGAGTGTTAGTTGTATGTTAAGCATAGGCCCGATTATATTTTGTATGGGCTAAAGCTCGGGTTTCACTAGTTAGGGTTTATTCACTATATATATTGTTCGATTTAATGGAATGAGCTAGATACGAAAACCTTCTACCATATGATAGAAGGTTTTCGTATCTAATTCCATTAAACCGAACAATACATACCCTAACTATTGAAACTCGGGCTTTAGCTCATACAAAATATAATCGGGCTTATGCTAAACATACGACTAACAAGATGTTCTTATCTTATCTTTTTTCACAAGTTATGAATAAGGGAACACTATTTTAAGTAAGCTTGAATCTCATATGAACTTGACAAACTACAAACTTATAAAATCAGCTATTTAATGAGATTGAAACGTAGAATGAGTCGAGTTTATAAAAGTTAGACTTGAACTTTGTCCAACCCTTTTAGAAATTTAAGCTTGTTTTATTGAGCATAGCTTTAACTGAATTTTTGGGACGTTATTTAAGTTTAATTACACATGAATCTTGTTGAGTTAAGCTTAAACTTAAACATTCACATAATGCTATTCTTAAACTAGCATCTCAGAGTTCATAGTGGAATTCGAGCTTAGCCATATTTAAACTCGATTTAGACTAAATCGCAAACCTAAAGTTATAAAACTTAGACTAGTTTCTTCTAAATATTTCAAATTTCCAACTTGAAAAAAGAAAACGTTACTACGCTCACGTACCCTCCGTCCATGTCTACCTCTCCTTTACAAGATGAGATAAGATTTTTTGAGCAATGTGCATATGACACGTGGCACTCAATTTTTTGGTGGTTTTAATGATAAGGCCTGCAATTATGTGGACACTATGCATGAAATCTCATATCCAACGGCCACAGTCACTAGAAGTCAAGCTTGATTTACTTTAGTCCATTGGATTGCAAGTAGCAAACCCATTGCCCATATACGACCATTATATATAGAGCTATGTAAACTAAAGTTACTCACTGGATTCGCTAAGGCTAATCATCTAAAGCACTAAAATGGCCTCGATCTCCTCAGCAGTCGCTACCGTTAGCCGGGCCGCTCCCGCTCAAGCCAACATGGTGGCTCCATTCACTGGACTTAAGTCCAACTCTGCCTTCCCCGTTACCAAGAAGTCCAACGACTTCTCATCGCTTCCCAGCAACGGTGGAAGAGTGCAATGCATGAAGGTATATATATAATATAATATAATATAATTCTATATACAAAACTGTTCTATTTGAAGAAATATCAAATAGAACAGTTTTGTACATATCAAACACTTTTGTATTTAAATCTCGATGCAAAGCTATTCTGTTTTTGAAATATACAGTAAAATCTCTATAAATTAATGATGTTGGGACCGTGATATTTTATTAATTTAGCGATATATTATTATATCGATAAATTAATAATTTATTAACTTAAAGAGGTTTTACGTATGACCTTTAAATTTTCAAGTCTAATATATTATTTACAATATATACTTGTTAGAGATGAAAAATAAATTAGATAAACTAGTTTTAATTAACATTTTTTGAATTCACCTTCACAAATTAATTGAATTTGTCAAGTTCATTGTTTTTGAATAAATAAAAAGTTAATTTCATTGGGACAAATTCCAATTAAGTATGACCTTAATTGAATTAATTGAATTTGTACAAGTTCAATTACGTATGTCCTTTATGTATATATGGACATTTTTAGTAATTATTAATTTATAGTTTCGTTGAGACCAATATATATATATCCTGGGGTTTTTGAAAAATTATTATCTTACTGGTATTATTTTATCGATTGGTTTTCAAATTTGCACCGGTCCCAAGTTGGGACCGGAAAATTTATTAATTTTATCGAGGTTATTAATTTATCGAGTATCAATTTATAGAGGTTTTACTGTAAAACAGAACAATTTTGTACGGAGGTATTCTGTTTGAAATAAAACAGAACACTAATACGTTTTAAGAAGCTAAATATGTTTTGTTTTTTTGGTGTATTTAGGTGTGGCCACCATTGGGTTTGAAGAAGTACGAGACTCTTTCATACCTACCACCATTGACCGAAACCCAATTGGCTAAGGAAGTCGAATACCTTCTTCGCAACAAGTGGGTTCCTTGCTTGGAATTCGAGTTGGAGGTCTATTTCTCATATATCTTTTTACTAAACTTTTTACGTTACAAAATCAAGTTCTCATTGTGTTTATATACTTGTGTTGTATTATAGCACGGTTTCTACCGTGAGAACAATCGCTCCCCGGATACTACGATGGCAGATACTGGACAATGTGGAAGTTGCCCATGTTCGGGTGCAATGACGCCTCTCAAGTGTTGAAGGAACTCAACGAGTGCAAGAAGGAGTACCCACAGTCCTGGGTCCGTATCATCGGATTCGACAACGTTCGTCAAGTGCAATGTATCAGTTTCATCGCACACAAGCCCGATGGCTACTAAGCAATTAAGCCATTTGTTTTTAACCCCCTCATAAATGGGTTGTGTTTGTTTGTTCTTTCTTTTCCGTGAATTTCTCTTCATTCTGTTGTCTATTCCCGAATTTCGATGAGGTGTAAAAGATATTCATATATAAAAATTGTTGTTATTTGTCGAATGTTATTGTATGTTTTAGTCATCTTGTTATGTTTCATTGATTGTTATATCATTCGTCTCATTATGTTTTGTTGTTACATTATTTGTTATAAGATGCAAGTTGTGTCATGAAAATGGCATGATATGATATTTGCATGCTAAATACCGAATAGTTTTTATTTTTATTTTTTTAACGACAGTTAACTATCTCACAAATACAATATATTTTTTGAATGTGTGAACAAAGTTGAGTTTGTTGTGTTACTTTAAACATGTTGTAAATTAAACATTTGGGTAATGTAAAATTGTATATGGTGGTTGATCAAGTGATCTATGGGAATTGGGCTAATCGATTTAAATGAAAATGTATAGACGTGTAGTTTTTTTGAATATATAAAAGTTACAAGTAAATTATTTGAAATTTCTAAACTATTTTTCTTGAAATGGGACCTTAGATGGGGGTAATTTGTGGACATGATTTCAAAAGGATATGATAGTGGATACTGGATAAGCCAAGTTTGGTTTTCTGCCTTTCATTCTCTAGTCGACTTCAATGAATGGCTAGGCAGTTGCTATCATGCTAATCAAGATTAGATTTTTATTGATAAGAGTTGTTATGCATACCTTTTAGTCACTTTCTATCTTCCCTGCTCACTTTTTACTCCTTTTACTAATGGTATAAGATAAATTTTTATCAGTTTTTATTATGTATTTTTTATTAAACTTATATTTTTTGTTCTGTAATTTTATAATAAAGATAAAATTACAAAAATAAAAAAGTATGAAAAATATTACAATCATGTTTTAGGAAACCAATACCTATCTCATTATTGATTCATGCCATATATTTAATTTGGAATTACTTTATGTTATATATGTGGATTAATATATTATATGAAAATTTTATAACATACTAAACACATAACTCTTTTACAACAAGTTCATAGATAATGCCTTTACCAAAAATTCTAAAACTTGGAAGTAACAATTACAAACAAGCCAAATGTAAAAAAATCATGGAAGCACAAGCCTAAACCTTTCATTTGTCATAAAGTTGCCACTCTTGTTGTCCTGACTAATTTGATAGTCACTAATAGTGACTGCTCAATTGGACATTATCACTTTTAGTGACAGTTCAGAACGCACTCATCAAGTCACCTACGCCATATAGGGTGTGCACGGTCTAAAAATCGACCGGACCTGGACCGGAGGCCGATTTCGAAAAATCGTAGACCGGATAGAATGTGGTCGGTCCGGTCTCGGTTCAGTCGGTCATACATCGGTCCGGTCCAACAACGCCAAATTAGTCTAAATTGCTCGGTTTGGTCGGACCGACCGAGGACCGACTAGCCCAAAGCCGAGATCATGGACCGGACCGATCGCGGTCGGTCCGGTCCGGCCCATCCGACGGTTGGTCCGGTCCGTTCGGCCGAATCGCTCACCCCTAACACCATACATCAACATAGGGGTGTCGACGGTCCAAAACCGGACCGGACCTGCACCGATTTCTAAGAATCATAGATCGAGACCGGATAGAATGGTCGGTCCGGTCTCGCCCTCTCGATCGGTCCCATCCAACAAGGCCAATTAAATTAAATTCGTCGGTTTGATCCTGACCAAACAGATGAGGCGACCGAATTATCCCAGGGGATCATGACCGGACCGAATGTGGTCGGTCCGGTCCGTTCGGATCGATTGCTCACCCCTACATCAACATACCAAAATATCTAATGGGAGTGTTTGGCTTGTGACTTTGTCTCAAGAGTCATGCGTTAGTTAATGCTGCCCCACATACATTTACAAATAGCTTTCAATGAATTGAGGTCCATTCTTGTATTTGTAGGCATTTAACAAAAGTTTCAAACTAGATAATTTTCATCACAGCAAAAGCCAACTTCTAGTAGAAACCCTTTTTTTTTTTTTTTTTTTTTTTTGACGGACATTATTAAAAAGATAGTAGTAAGGAGCTGAGATTCACATTCTGAGATAAGGATTTTAAGCCGTCAACCCAACTAAAAGATTTTTACATTTATCTTCACCAAAGAAAAGACCTAGCCACTACCTCATCAAAAATTAAGCGCTTGAAGGACAAGTCGGACCAAATAAACTCTTATTCTGAAAACTCCAAACGTCTTGCATAACATAGCAAACTCCTTCAAGCAACTTTTTATGCTTAGACTGAAGAGGAGTATTCAAAAGCCACTCGAGCCATTCCTCGTAAGAAGATACTTCCAAAACATTTACATCTCACCAACACACAATCTTACAAAAAATCTCTTTAGCTATATGACAAGTGAAGAAGATATGGCTAATCGATTCTACTTCTTTATCACATATGGGGCATAAAATAGATTCAATATCCATACCTCGTTTAAAAATATTCAATCTAATAGGTAAGCAATCCAACCTAATTTTCCAGGCAAGAATATTAACTTTGATAGGCACGGCATTTATCCAACGAGTCTTAGAAGAAACTACAGGTTAATTCCTATCATCAAGCATCTTCCGAACTAAGCAACCGAAAAATCTCCGGATCCTTCTAAGGACCAATACCATCGCCCTTACGTCGATGAGGAAACATCCTCCATATCATTCGAGAGTAGCAAAATTGTGACTCTTCTAAACCACCTCTTGGAACTCTACTAAACGAGAATGACATATCACCGTGAGACATCTTATTAGCCACTGTAACATATTTATCTATCTCCTAGGCGTACAGTCTAGGATACATCGTTTTGAGATTATTTTCGCCCCTCCATACATCCTCTAAAAAAAAACGTATCTTCACCATTACCCATCTTCTTGTGAATGAAACCTAGGAGATCCATTACCTTGTTATAACATTTATCTACCTCACGAACAATATCCAGCCAAACGAAACGTTGAAAGTTTTTAACTTGCATACCGAGTTTACCATCTTTGCCATGAATTCCTTTAATAACCTTGCACCATAATGACGATTGATGAGTACGAAAACGCCACACCCATTTAAACAAGAGAGCTCTATTTAACGCAGAAAACTTGACACACCAAGACCACCGTTGTCTTTAGCCGCCAAGACTTTATTCCATTTAGCCCAAAGTCGCTTCTTACCATTGTGCTTCAATCTCCATTAAAAATGACATCCGATGATTCCATTTTTGAAGAACCTTCAAGGAACTTTGAATAGCGACATATGATAAATAGGCATCGACCCTAGAACAAATTTGAGAAGCGTTAGTCTTCCTCCAATAGATAATGTCTTCATCTTCCATTTGGATAAGCGAGAAGTGAGCTTATTAAAAATCTCATTCCAAGACTGAACACGAGACATTAAGCAAGCAACTTGCAAACCTAAATAAGAAAAAAGGGCATAAAGAATCGCACAACCTATTTTCCTAGTGGCCTGCTCCACCTTATTTCTAGACACCGAGATCCCCATGAGTTTACTTTTATTCATATTAATACGTAAACCCGAAGCTCGATGAAAACAATTCAACACGTGAAGAATAGTCTCAATATTGGAGTCATTCCATTGTCCCATAAAAACAACATCACCCGCGTAAAAAAGATGAGACAATTGAAGGGAAAGATCAAGATTAATGCCTCTAAACATACCTGCATCCACCACTCTTTGAACCGAGATATGAAGGCTTTCCATGATCAGAAGAAATAAGAAAGGAGAAAGAGGATCACCTTGCTTAAGACCTCTATGAAACTGAAACTCGTTTGTTGGGCTACCATTTACAATAACCGAACCTTTAGAAGACCAAAAGCAGCTACGAATCCATCCACACCACTTGTCCCCGAAGCCAAACTTCTTTAAAACGTCATCCAAGTAGTCCCAACGAACCGAATCATATGTCTTCTCAAAATCAACCTTAAAAATCATGGTTTGTTTCTTTTTCTTCTTGCACCATTGGAATAACTCATTTAAAATGAACGGGCCATCTAAAATTTGTCGATTCGCAAGAAAAGCTAATTGAATATCGTCCACAATATCCCCCAAAACATTTACAACACGGTTTGCCAAAATCTTAGATATGATCTTGTATAAACTTCCGATTAGAGTTAGCGGTCGAAAATCCTTCACCATTTTAGCATCATTAGTTTTAGGGATTAAAGTAATAAAGGAAGAGTTACCACCTCTAGGGAATTTCCCGTAATTGAAGAAGTATAAAACAGCCTGCACCACGTCGTTTTTCAATAGAGACCAATATCTGCGAAAAAATCCAAAGAAAAAACCATCGGGACTGGGGGATTTATCAACCCCACAATCCCAAACCGCCTTCTTAATTTTGTCTCTGGTGATATTGATTTCCAAGTTGGTCTGCTGCTCGAAACTCAATCTGTTTGGGAAATCAATATCAATATGTAGACGATAATCCAAAGGCTTATCAAAACGACTAGCAAAATGAGAGAAAAACTCCCTTTTCATCAAATTAGGAGATTCAATCCAAACACCTTCAGCTAATACACCTCGGATAGCAAGTTGATTTCTTTGTTTATTAAGGACTCCGTGATAATACTTTGAATTTTCGTCTCCTTCGATCGCCCATTTGATCTTGGTTTTTTGTGTCATCTTCAATGAATCCAACTTGTCTAACTCCTGTAACGATTTAAAAATATCCGTACGTTTATTGATATTATCCAAACTTCCTTCCCCATTATCTAAAGAGGTATCAATTTTGACAAGCTCATGTTTTAGGCCCTGCTTATAGTTTTTGGATTTATCATTAGTAACTTTAACCCTCATTCAAATCTTCTCTTTAAGGTACTTCAACTTTTTCATTAACCTTGTCATAGCGTTCCTATCGTCTACGTGAGCTTCGTTCCATGTACTTTCCACGAAGTTATCAAAACCTTCCAATTTAAACCAGTAATGGAAAAAACAAAACGGGGTAGGCCTATAATCAAAGTGTGAATCACACATTAATATCGGCCTATGATCATATAAGTAGGCGATGCGTGCAAACAGTCAATGTTAAATCACTCAATGCCTACCACTGTGAATGGCCGTATCGTAATCGCCTTTAAACCGCTAAGCACGAACTCAATGAAGATCTGAGGGTATAAGGCTTCCCGGTCGTTATGTCCCAATGAGCTATGCAATGGATTATCAAACGTAAAGTGATCGAAATTTGAACGAAAAAGGGATTCGATACGATTATAACTACGAAAAAGCCAACAAATTACAACGGCTTAAATGCAAATTAAAGGAAATTAAAAAGATAAAATCTATTAAATAAACGCTATCACTATATTTAAAATGATGTTTTTGTTTTTATGTTTTTATAAAACTTAATTTAAAAACTACGCGACGTACAAATAAAAACGTGAAACTTACACAATATTAACCCTAAAAATATGAAAATGATATTTTTACAATCCTAATGATAAAAGAAAATTTATAGAAAAAGAAAATTATTTTTATGACTATTATCCTAATTATTATTAATTTAAAACTATTTTTAACTATTAAATAATTACCTAAAATACAAGAAAATATGAAACAAAGCTAGAAAAATAAGATTATGAATTGGAAAAGTCTAAAATATCAAAAGAGAATTTTCAAAACTATTTTTGTATTTTTCTGAATATTTTTCTATTTTTATGAATTAAAATTATTAAAAACTAATTAAATAGCTTAAAAATACAAATTTAACTAAGAAAAATCTAGAAAATATTTTTTGTCTTTTGTATTTATCTTAACTTAAGAAAAATGAAAAATTATTTTTTTGAACCTTTTCTTAATTTTTTGTATTAAATGCTAATTAAAAATGCTTAAAAACTAATTAAAATGTAGAAAAATAGCAAACAAGCTAGGAAAAATCTGAAAAATTCAGGAAAACTCTAAAATTATGTTAGGAAGCTAGGAAAAATGGAAAAACAGGTGCTTATGTGTAAGAATAAGGAACTGCTAAGCCAAGGGCTTATAAATAAGCACTTGAATAAGCCAAATGATCAAAACAAGTCACCAACTGATTACAGAAGTTCTAATATGCTATAATAACCAAAATGCAACTAAAAACAACAAGCCTTAAACACTGGAATGCAAGATACCAAGAATTGACTTATTTGAGCATATAAGCAAAAACAGATTCTAGGGGTCTTCTTTGAGCTTAAAAATAAACCAACCAATAAGCTGAAACTACAAATCAATTGTAAGAACCTAAAGTAGACTTGGGTGAGACTTTGTAAACCAAAATTCAGACCAAGGTGAGCCAAGATTAGCTCTGTGCAAGGTCTGCAAGAACTGCACAAGTCCTGTGCAGTTCAAGCACCTGTGCACATGGCACTTAACACCTTCTTGACAAGCATTTTTGAACCTTATAAAAATTCCACAAAAATATATAAAAATGCTAATAAGAAACTAGACCAGATGAACTTTAAAAACCCAAGAATTCAATTGATTTGGCTCAAAAATGAGCTCATGAAAATTCCTTCTAGATGGGCTCAAAACAGACTTTGCAACTTTGACTTTTGAAGCAGTTGAGTGTAGTTGACTATTATGAACTTTGGATTCAATTTAAGGACTGATCATGATGTATAATGATAAAATGAAGATATCACAAGCTATGTTTATGAATTTGAAACACAAAACAAATGATGGGTTTTCACAAATCACAACAGATAGCAAGTTAAGACAGTTTCATGTGATTTTTGACTTTTACAGTTTTGCAGGCACAAACTTAGACAGATAAGAGTGAATATTAACTAAACAAACATAAACCAGAAGATCTTAACCAATGAGCAAGCCTTTAACACAGTCAAACCAATAGATCCAAACACCCTTTAACACCACTGATTTGCAAGTAAAATAAACTAAACACTGACTTAACTGATGTTATAACTTAAACTGAATATAACTACTCTAAATACAACTGAATCAACAAATTTAAACTACTTATGACCTCAAATTCAGATTAAGCAAAGAAACTTTAAAATGACTTACAATTGTCCATAGCCACTATGGCTTGAAACATGTGAAACAGAGAACTACATCCTATGTTATCCAACCCAAATCATTCAAAATCACCCTAATTCCATGGTCGCTTAAACCCATTAACCATATCTGCACCATTGTTGCCCCATTTTGACTTTCATTGACCAATTTCCAAACTAGCTAGAAACTTGACTTTAAGCTTATAAAAAGCTATAACCAGCTTATATAAGCTTTTATGAACTTGAAAAGAAGCTATATGAAGCTTGAATACAAGACTTTGAAAATAAAAATTATAACAGTGAACTTAGCCATATGAAATGATAATATAACTGAAATTGGAACTTGAAATTGATTTATATTGATAAAACAACTTAGGAGAGTACAATTTAACAAAAGTTAACAGTCTTACAACTTAACTACAACTTTTAAACTAAAAACGACATTAACTAAATTTTTAAAAACTAAAGACTGCTCTTTTCTTCTTCTCTTGCTTCCCTTTTATACCCAAATGCTTTCTCTCTCTATTCTGATTAATTCCCACCTGTTTTCTTAGCCATTGGATGTCTGGGAGTGATCATGGCCATTCAATTGATTTTGGCGCCAATTTGAGCTTTTAACAGTTGTGGGTTGAGTGAGGTGATAAGGGTTGCATTTAATGCTCCTTGGAAGTTAGTTGAGGTGGGGGGAACAAGTTTGAGTGGAGGTGAGGAGGGGGGATGGGTGTTTGTGTTGCGAAGCAATGGTCAAGAAGAGCGGTGTTTGGCGCGTTTGCTTATTTTGACCAGATATTTGACCAAGGGAGTAATAATGAAAGGGGGTTCAAAATTCATTATGACAGGGGGTCCAAGGTCTAGGCAGGGTCCAAAATTGGTTTGACAAGGGTTTAAATGACAAGGACCATTAGTGTAAATTCTGAAATTCAAGGGACCTAAACTGCCAATTCATCAAACTTGTTTAAAGGGACCAAAAGTGACAATCTCAAAAAGTACAAGGACCAAAGTTGCCATTTTCCAATTTCAAGGGCCATTTTTGCCAAATTTCAAAGTTGGAGGACCAAACTTGTAATTTTCTCAAACTTTTGATATTTTTCACCAAAGGACTAATTTTGACAAGTTTTGATTTTAAAAGGACCTTTGGTGATTTTTCTTTTGAAATTTTGACTCGGGGACTATTTTTGACAATTTTAGAAACTTGGGGGTGAAACGCCAATTATGCAAACTTTGCTCATTTTTCATCCGATTTTAAACATTTTGCATCCGAAACATATAAAATGCAATTTTGGAATATTTTCGATATTTTGATGCATTGTGAGCATTTTAAGTGTTTTCGCGGTTCAGATTGATTAAAACGATGAGTATTTACACACTCATCAAGGCGCTCAATGTAATAGTGAAAAGTTAGGACAAGAATTCATTAAACTATCGAAAATAAGAAAACGATCTAATTTACTCATCTTCACTTCCGATTTATGACACTAAGTGAATTTACATCCGCTAAAGGAACCTCCTCCAAACCAAAGAATGAGATAAAAAATCGAAAGCATCGGCGCCTAGGACATTAAACATAGATCCATGTCTCTCTTCTTTCGTGCGAACTTCATTAAAATCACCCATTAAGATTACATTTCCATTCCACTTACTAATCACTAAAGACAAATAATCTCACAACATCTTCTTTTCTTGTAATTCTTGTGGAGCGTATACTGATATAATAATAGTCTTCTTACCCTTAGGCACCCATTCACCTTGAATCGTAACAAAATAATCCGAGAACGTAGAGTTGACCTTGTGAAACAATCTAGGATCCCAAACACAAAGGATACCACCCGAATTTCCAACGGAAGGACTATACACATAATCAAAACCAAAATTTCCCTAACACGAGTTGATATTGAAAAGCTTAATATCCTCCATTTTAGTTTCTTGCAAAGATAAAAAATCACCTTGTTTTTACCACATAACTCCCGAACCCAATCTTTTTTAGCCTTCTGGGTGTCGAAGTATTTTTTTGTGAGGTCTTTAAGTTATCCTTCAGCCTTATGAGATAAGTCTTCTGGATACCTGATAAGATGAACAATGCGTTAGTCTCGCCGGGTGTTATCCTGGACCGGACTCGGTGTGAGAGTAAGTGTGTGTTTCTGAAAGGGTTTAGTATAAAATGTGTGTGTAGAAAGTGATACCTTTTACCAATTCTGTATCGTGATTTATACTACTTTATGTCACTATCTCGGTCCCTCGGTGTCGTCAGATTCATGGGACCGTTAGTACCGCTCGGTGACACTATCTCAAGCGTCATCTCCGACACCCGTGAGAATGAGACGAATTGTATCCAGCTAGATGCCAAAGTCTTGTCGGTCGTGATTCCTTTGGGTGATAGCACAGTCGGTAAGACGCCTTCGGTAGAACATTGAGTCCTTTCGGTGAAAGCACCGAGTCCTTGGTTATTGGACCGATGGACCATATCGTCATCATGTCCCCACAGTATCATGTTATTTGTTTTTGACAAGTGACGTGATACTTAGTCTAGTTGTCCATTGGGTTCATTTGGAGTGATTGGATTTGCCCTGGTTTCATGGGCCTCTTTATGAACAGTGGGCCCAAGCCCATTGGGTAGAAGTAGGTTAAAATAATACTTACCAAAATCTGTGGGATCGTGCCACGTGGCAGATATGTCGTGGCTGACGGTTCAGATTCATCCGCGTCGCTTCCTGACACGATGGGACGTTTCGTGTCCCCACCCCTTTGGCCTATATAAGCTGTTTTTACCCTCACTTGCAATTTATACTTTTTACTCTCGCTTCGCTTCTCCACTGGCAAGTCCTTGACCCGCCGGTGCGTTCTTTCCACTATTCCTTCGTCGTTTGTGTTGTACCTTCTGTCGATGTCCGATGGCTTCTAGTTCCGTGGCACCTTCCACCGATATTGCCCCTAAATCCGACATGCACATATATTCCTCCCTTCTTTCCGAAGGGGAGCTTGAACATATTGTTGGTGAGTATGGTATACCGGTCGATCTCCATCCTCGTTTACCTCCGGCGGAATTTACGATGAACAATCTCCCCAATAACGCCATCGAGCTTTATGAGCAATACTTTGCGTTTTCGGGTGTTCGAGTTCCCTTTTCTACAGTTCTTTTGAAGGTGATCAAATATTTCAAGGTTCACATTTCTCAACTGGTGCCCATCGGGTTAAATAGATTGGTCATGTTTCTAGATCTCTTGTAGGAGCTTGGAGATTGAACCCACCGTAAATTTGTTCCGGTTTTCTATCGTTAAACAAGCAAGGACATTGGTTTTCTTTTCGAGGAGGACCGCTGAGAGTCTCGTGCTCGTCTCTTTAAGGAGACGTGTTCAAGCTTAAAGAATTGGAAGGATAATTTCTTCTTGATTGACCGGAGGGCTATTCCTGATGTCATGCCATGGAGACATCCGGACACCAACGTTTCAGATAATGTTCCCTCCGGGGGTTATGTGGACGCTGATGTCCGAAGGTTATGTGAAGGAGTGGTGGAACTCCGGCCAATTCACTCCGGACTTTTGTTCGAGGCTGGGTTGACCAAGGTTTGGAAGTATCCCGGGTTCCGTCCGGAGTTCAAAGATATTGACAAGAATGGTAAACGAAAACGTCTGAGTTTATTTTACTTTTTTAGGAGGTTTCCTTCTTTCTTTGTCAATAAATTTTTCTTCTCTTTTTTTTGTTGCTTGTTGCAGTTATCACGATGTCTCAGTATCTGCGTTTGAGATCAGAGCAGGGGTCCCGGTTGGGTCGGGGTCGCCCCTTGGTCGAAGGGGAGGAAAATCCCCAGCACGTCACCCAACCATTGAGAGCGGATGATCCCATCCCTGAGCCGAGCCGGGTCCAGAAGATTGTGGATAAGGCTGACCTAGCGGTGCTGAAGGCGAAAGAGAAGAAGAGGAAGCAGACGGAGCCTCGTCGCTGTTGAAGAGGAGGAGACAGAATTCTCCTTCTATTAAAGTGTCGTCGAGCCCTAGGAATTCTCAAGGTGCTCATTTTGCGTCTCCTCTGAATGTCTTAAGACCGGATGATGTGATTGATGTCAATGAACAAGAGAGTGTTGGTGGGGAGGGGTGTTGGCAGCCAGGAGGGGGTCTACTTGATGAGGAAAACCCTGCGGCGGTGACTCCTCCTGGTGTTCCCGAGGTGACTTCGGAGGTCGTCATTCTAGGTATGATACTTTCTTGGCAAGTATGTGATGTTGCCAGTGTTGCATGTTTCTTGTTTCTGATTTTATTTTCCGCAGGAGCTGAGGCTGGTGTATCGGGAGTGAATGTTGAAGAGCAGTCCGGCATCGAGCTGTGGCCTTACAAGGGGTTCTCGGGAGGTATGCTGCTTGCCTTCTTTTTCTTTATTATCCTTAGTTTTCCTTTTTTTTAAAGAACTTCTCTTCCTTCCAGGAGGTTTTGGTCGAAGGGGTTCTGGCGAACCTTTCATCCCAGGCTGGGGGTTGACGGTTAATACTAGTCTGAATGATGCTGCCCTTTGCCGGGATATGATGGCTAATCTTGCTCCTCCCTTCATTCGTGCCGAACAGGAAGATCTTTCAGACGAGAGGGCTTTGTACAGGGGGTGGTTTGAGCTATGCCATGGGTCCCTTGCCGTTGTTGAGGTTTTTAAGAGGTTTGAGCGCTTGAACCATCACTATGAAGAGCTATACCGGGCCCACTCCTCCTGTTCCGGACTTGAGCCTTTACTGTCTGAAGCCCAAAATAACCTTCGCTCCCAGATTGCTGCCAACGAAAAACTTGCCACTGATCATCAGGCCTTTCAGGAAGCTCACCAAGGTTGTGATCAAAAGGAAGGGGAGTTGAGGGCTAAGTTAGAGGCGTTGGAGGAAGAGGTCAAGATGTTAAGGGCTAAAGATGAGGAGCAGTCAGAGAGGGTTAGGTTGCTGGAGGAGTCGTTGGGGAAGAAGACTTCTGAACTAGAGGAGTTTGAGAAGGAGACTTCGGACTTAAGGAAGGATCTGCAGGAAGTTGCCATCAAGGCCGGACAGGAGGAGATGTTGCGCTTCAATTATGTAAAAGAGTTAATTCCTGCTGTGGTCCGCCGGTTGCAAGGAAGTAAAGAATATCAGCAGGCTTGGGGGCGGTGTTTAATACTGCCATTGACTCCGGATGACTGGACGGAGTTAGGGAAGGCCCGGACGAAGCGGAGGTTGAGAGGATTGTTGCGGATCAAAATGACTTCGATATGGAGGCTGTTAAGGGATTCACTGAGGCTTATGATGCCATGTTCACCCGAAGCTTCCCATACATAGAGAAGATCAAGCGATCCTATCATCTTTCCTTGGCGGATCTGATGAACATCCTTCCTGATGGGACGGGGGCCACTCCTGGGGCTAGTACTTCCGGTGGATCTTAGTACTTCTGTCTGTTAATATTTGAACAATGTTTTTATTCGTGTTTCCGGCGGGCCTGCGTGCCTTTAAATGATGTAGTCAAACAAACTTGTATTCGTATTTCTAAGGTTGGCGTATGTAATCTTAAACAATATTTGTGGTTTATGCTTAACCAGGGTCGTTCGGGTATCCGGACGGCCACTTTTGATTATTTATGTTTGCATACTTTGTGTTTGTATGTATTTTGTTGTCGCCTGTTGGTGAATACACCTGGGGGCTCATCCCTGGCGTCGTCACGCCTTCGGGGTATTTGTATGCCGTTTGGACATATATGCCTCGGCTCTTCCCTTAATGACTTAGCATTATTCGGGGGTATGCAGTTGCCTTACCGAATGGTATGTGGGCCTTCCCTAGTGTCGTTGCACTTACGGGGGTAAAATAGTTTTGATTATTGGGTTTTCGGGTGCACGGTCGGAGGTAGCTAATCTCCGCCGGTTTGCACCCTCTCCCTTTGCACGAGACATAATCATGGGAAAATTTTCCTCCTCCGTCATAGGCAGGGGAATATATCATTACTTGATGAAAGTGAAAATAAAATAGTTCATGCCCGTAGGCTTACATTTCATTTGTTAACATTTAAAGGAAACACTTTTTCAAATTCATGGCATGCCACTTCCGGGGCACCTCTTCTTCGTCCATAGTTTCCAGCTTGTATGAACCGTTGAGATTTGCTTCCTTGATCCGATAGGGCCCCTCCCATTTTGGTCCCAACTTGCCTTGATCTTCGGTTCTACTAGCTTCATTCTTCCGATACACGAACTCTCCCGGTTTAAAGGATACCAACCGTGCCTTTCGGTTGTAGTACTTTTCCAGCTTCGTCTTATACCTAGCTTCCATCACGGCCGCTTCTTCTCTCCGTTCCTGTAGTAGGTCGAGGTTGAGGCGAATTTCCTCTTCATTTTGTTCTTCTATTCGACGAGGGTCTTCCTCCTCGAGACCTTCTCTTATCCTCCTTACTCTGTATGTCGGCATACCTATCTCTGCTGGTATGACTGCTTCACTTCCATAGGTAAGGCTGAAAGGCGTTTCTCCGTTACTCGTCTTGATGGATGTTCAGTGTGCCCAGAGAACATTCGGTAGCTCATCCACCCATCCTGCCTTTGCACGTCCTAACCTTGTTTTGATTCCCTCCATCAAGCTTTTATTCGCCCTTTCTACCAGTCCGTTGGCCTGCGGATGGGCTACGGCTGTGTTAATTTGCTTGATGTTGAGTTTTTCATACCACTTTCTGAATGGATTGTCTACGAACTGTTTTGCATTATCCGTGACAATGACGGCTGGGAGACCGAAGCGACACACTATGTTGTCCCATACAAACCTTGTAACGTCCTTACCGGTGATCCTTGCCAATGGCTTGGCTTCAGTCCATTTGGTGAAATAGTCTATGGCAACTAGGATGAACTTGACCTTCCCTGCCGCTGGGGGCAGGGGCCCCACTATATCCATTCCCCATTGGTAGAAGGGCCATGGAGCCATGATGGGAGTCAGTTTGGTTTTTGGGAGTTGCGGTACTGGAGAGTGGATTTGGCAGGAATCACATTTGAGTATTTCGTTCCTGGCGTCTCGGTGCATGGAGGGCCAATAGTAACCTTGCCGCATGGCTTTTGCTACGATTGAGCGTGGACCAGAATGCATCCCACAGGCGCCCATATGTATCTCCCTTATAACGTAATTCACATGTAAGGGACCCACGCATCTCATCATAGGCACCAGATAGGCTTTTTTGTAGAACACTCCATCTTCTATAACATACTGGCTGATCTTCATCCTTAGGGTGCGAGCTTCGTTAGGGTCATCCGCCGGGATCGCCTCTTCAGCCTTGGGATGATGGGGTCATCCATTGTCCCTCTTCTTCCACAATATTATTAACTTCCTTTCCTTCCGTCGACCTCTCTCTTAACACCTCTACCAGCACCTCCTTCGTCAGGTGATCAAAAGCGACGGTGGCCAGCTTACTAAGGACATCTGCCTTTTGATTCTAACCTCGGGGAATGTTCCGGATGGTAAAGTTTTCAAAGCCTGCTATGTATTCCTTTGCCGTCGCCAAGTATTTGATCATGCTTTCATGGCTTGCCACGTAATCTCCGTTTATCTGGTTGGCCACCAGCTTTGAATCCACCCGGACTTCGAGATCACTAACGTGCATGCTTCCTGCCATTCATAAACTCGCTAGTAGCGCTTCATACTCGCTCGTTATTGGTGCTTTCAAAATCTAGCGGATGGCATAGGTGAACTCGATCGCCGGGGCTAATCGAGACAAGGCACGCTCCGGAGCCCTTGTTGTTAGATCGCCCGTCCGTGTACAAAAGCCACTTTCCTTCTTCCTTCTTCTTTGCACCGGTTGTTCAAAGTATTTGCCATTGCTTTCTCCGATGGGGTTTTCGACGAAATCGCGAAAACTTGACCCTTGATTGCATTCTGCGACTCATAGGTGATATTATAAGCACCCAATTCCACCGAGTACTTGGCGGTTTTGGACGCTTACGCTTGTCGAGGATCCGATTTATTGGTGGTCCGTGATTACCTTGATGGGGTGTGCTTGAAATATCTCGGAGCCTCCTTGACATGTGCAATAACGAGTGCCAACTTCTATCGGGCATAGTTTCTTTCGCTTCGTTGAGCGTCCTACTTACATAACGGACTGGTAACTGTTTTCCCCTCCTTTCGGTCAGTAGAACCGCATTGACTGCCTCCTCCGAGGCTGCGAGGTAGACATACAATGCTTCCTTCGCCATTGCCATTGTTAACGAGGGGAGATCCGTTATCAGCTTCTTCATTTCCTGGAAAGCCTTTTCCGCATCCTCCGTCCACCGATACTCCTCTTTGTTTTCCTTGGTGATGTTTTTGAGTGTTTCAAAGAAGGGCAAGGACCTTTCGGCAGAACGGGATAAGAAACGGTTAAGTGCTGCCAATTTACCGATGAGGCTCTACATCTCTTTTAAGGTCCTGGGGGACTGCATATCCATTATCGCCTTTGTCTTCTTCGGGTTGGCCCAGATTCCCTCTGAAGTTACCATGTATCCCAGGAACTTTCCTTCCTCCATCCCAAAGGAGCATTTTTTAGGATTCAACTTCATGTTTATCTTCCGAAGGTTATCAAATGTTTCGGCTATGTCTGCTAACATTTTATGCTCTTCTTTGCTCTTGATGACCATGTCATCCACATATGCCTCCAGGTTCTTTCCTATCTGCGACTGGAAATCAGAGTCTATCATCCGCTGGTAGGTGGCCCCAACATTCTTTAGGCCGAATGGCATCTTGGTGTAGCAGTAAGTCCCTTGTTCCGTGTAGAATGTTGTTTTCTCCTCATCCTCTCTTGCCATATGCACTTGATGATATCCTTTGTAAGCATCCAAGAAACACTTGTACTTGTATCCCATGACCGACTCAATCTTCCAATCAATCTCCGTGAGAGGTAGTAGTCCTTGGGCGGTGAGTTGATGTTTTGAAGTCGATGCACATGCGCCGACTTCCGTCGCACTTCTTGACTAAAGCAGGGTTGGATATCCGGTAGGATATTTCTTGGTCCGATGATGCGGCTTTGACCCACTCTTCCACCTCTTTTGTGACCGCTGACTTGATCTGCCGCCAACATTCGGCGTTTTTGGCACACCGAGTCCATTGATGGGTTGGCATTCAGAGTGTGCTCGATTATTCCCCGGGGAACCCCCGTCATATCTGCCGGCTCCCATGCAAATACATCAAGGTTTCTTTGAAGCAGCTCTTTGAGGCATCTTTTGAATCCGGAGGACAGGGTACCTCCTATCATCACGACTTGTTCAGGAAAAGTCAGGTTGATCGTCACTTCCTCCGTTAAGCCCACTACATTGGCTTTTACTTCTTCTTCCTTATCCTGCTCAGAAGGATTGGCCTGCAATCTTTCCAACCTTCTACACTCCGAGATGATGACGGAGCGAGTGACAAGTGTGGCAATTCCCTGAGGGGTTGGGAACTTCATCATGGAGTGGACTGTGGAGGGTATGGCTCGCAGAATCTTCAATCCGGTCCTTCCCAAGATTACGTTGTATGGTGATGGAGCCCGAATAACCGTGAACTTCATTCTGACTTTCCTGTAAAGCCCTTCATCTCCAAACGAAACATCCAACTCAATTTTCCCCAACGGTGCAGGTCAACATCCGGTAAATCCGAGCGGATCATGCGTGTTTGCTTTAGCCGGGCTCTTATATCCGAATGCAAGTTGTTGAAGCAGTGTTTGAACATTACTTCCACCGTGGCTCCCTCGTCTACAAAGACTCTCCTTACAAGATATCCTTCCATGGTTGCTTCCACTATGAGGGGGTTGTCCGACACATCCCCGTCGAGAAGAAGGGGGAATGTTATGGGCACATTCATCCATCTTTCTTCTTGTTCCTATGACTTCCTCTTCCTTCTTTTGGGCCATGTCCGGATCATGTTGATGACTTTGTCCTTTGCTCCCATTTCCTTCTTGGGGGTGTCCCTCCTCCCCTTCTGTCTGAGATCCCTAACCAAGTGGTTCAACTTTCCTGACTCCAAGGCTAATTCTAACTGTTTTTTAAGCTGATAACAGTCATTTGTGTAGTGTCCCTTTTCTCCATGATAGTCACAATATTTGTCTTGGTTCTCCTTCCGGGGTGGATCACGCATCGGTTTTGGGGGAGGTAGACGCAACTGATGCTCTGTAGCCAAAATTTCTTTCGGAGACTTGATGAGTGAATCCAACGTCAGACGGGGGTTGTTCCGACTAACATGATCGCTCCGAGAGGGCAAGTAAAGCGCCGACCTGTCCCCGTAACGGTGAGAACTTCCACGATCCCTACCCGAAGATCCATATCGTCCCTCGCTCCTCTTATCTCCTCCATAATGCCCTCGGGTGGCCCTTTTGTCCTTTCGGAAGGGTTCTGTCGAGGCTCTCCTGGTTGTGTCATAGTGTTCTCCTCGAGGCATTCGGTACTGGCGAAAGCGTTCTCCGACCTTACATAGTCATCCACCCGAACCATCATCTCCTCCACAGTCTTTGGGACCTTATCGGCAAACCGTTTGGCCAGCTCAGGACACTTACTCCCATTCATGAACGAGGAGATCCTCATGATCTCCGGTACACCTTGTATGAACCCCGTTTCGACGGTCCACCTTTCCTTAAACTCAGGTAGTGTTTCATTAGCCTTCCTTACTATCTTGGTTATATCCGTTGGGTCCTTGAGACAAGCCTTGTGCAGAGAGAAGCGGGCCTCGAACTGCTCCCTGAAATCTGGCCATTCATTTATGCTGTCCGGAGGGAGCCGGTCAAACCATCCTCTGGCCTTTCCATCTAGAGTCTGTTGGAACATTCGGCACCATACCCAAGCATCGGCCATTCTCCATGCCCTGCGGCTCGGTGAACCTATTGAGATGATCTTGAGGTGCATCGACCGTCAGATAACTTGATGTGGTGGGCATCTTGTGCTCGGTCAAGGAGAACTCAATGATTCACTGGTGAAGGGGATCTTGAGACTTCCTGAAGGGCTTTCCCAGATCGTCATCTTTTATTTTATTGCCGGTTACTATCTCCTTCTTCTTGCCCACCGGCTCACCCTTGTCAGGAGCTGTTTCGTCCTCAAAATCCCTTCGGCTATTATGTTCTTTTATCATGGACTTGAGAGCAGTCACGTACCCTTCCAACTATTCTCTTGTCATTGGGGTGAAACTTCCTTCCCCTCCTCCAGAAGTTACCGGAGGTGTCGAACCCGTCATCCTATAGCTCTAGCAGTTGAATGCGGGTCCCACAGATGGCGCCAATGTCGAAGTATTTTTGTGAGGTCTTTCGGTTATCCTTGACGCATGAGATAAGTCTTACGGATACACCTAAGTTGAACAACGTTAGTCTCGCCGGGTGTTATCCAGGACCGGACTCCGTGAGAGTAAGTGTGTGTTTTACCGGGGTTTAGTATAAAATGTGTGTAGAAAGTGATACCTTTTTACCAATTCTTGTATCGCGATTTATACTTCTTGATGTCACTATCTGGTCCCGAGGTACATCATACTTCATGGGATCGTTGGTCTTTGTCGGTGACATCGTCACGACATCGTCTCTAGCGTCATCTCGACACCCGGAGAATGAGGCGAATTGTATCCGCGCTTGAATCTAAAAGTCTTGTCGGTCGTGATTCCTTCGGGTGATAGCTGTCGGCACGCCTTCGGTAGAACATTGAGTCCTTTCGGTAGAGCACTGAGTCCTTCGGTTATTGGACCGATGGACCATATACGTCGTCACTGGGCAAGGCCTTGTATGTTCAATGACATGAAATTCATCGGAAACCACCTTCCACTACTTGAGAACCAATAATATCGCCGATGTTTTTCATACATCCATCCATGTTGTAGCCCATGGTTTGTCCCACCTTGATAACTTCGTCCAAGCATTGTAAAATAGAGCCTCCAGAACGCGGTATTTCAGAGTTTTTAAAGTGGCCTGAACATGTAGATCTCTCTAAGTCTTTCTTTGAGGTATTAGGAGGAAAATTATTTTTCACAACGGAATCAACTTTATCATCTTGACCACTTTGAACATAGTCATCACCTTCCATACTCATCTCGTTTAAGGGTTTATTTTGAGCATGAGTATCAAATACGGGAGTGTATCCAGGAGGATATTTCAAACTATCGTCATAGTTGGAGTCACCATTATTTTTATCTTTATTCTTGTTAAGTAACTCATAAACATTGAACGGGTCTTCGGAATGTGTCTTTCAGTTCACCATACAATCCTCATTCACCTTACCAGAAGATTGTTCTTTCTCAAAAATGGTTTCAGCGACCTCTTCGATATCACTTGCTCCTTCCACATTAGAACCATTATGCTTTCCTCCATTTTCATCAATAGTACCATCATTGCTCCTTTCTTCATCAGGCCTACTAGCCTCTTCATCGTCTTCTTCAAAGTCAGGAATCCATCAAGTAGCTTCTTTAGCACGTATCCAATATGTTTTGCCTTGAATTATGATTTTAAACGATTCAAAAACGTTCTTAACTAGTTTTGTTTTGATGCAAACTCTTCTACGGTGGAGATATCCTTCTTCCTGTTCATCAAAATAAACTAATTCGCCCCATTTAGCTGTAATACGAGAGAATGTATTTTTGGACCACACCTTAAGTGGTATTCCCTCAATATCTACCCACGTTATTCTTTCATCAACGAAAAATGAATTAGACGCTTGTTGTAACTGAGAGAACCAAGACCCAATACCCACGTTAGACCTAAACCTCTCTTTTGCAATATCAGTTTTGAATTCAAACATCACCCAGAAGCCTCCCATATATTTGAGCTTAATATTATCAAAACCTTCATTACCTAAAACCACTTTCAAGTTGGTTAAGGATGAAAAGTCTTTAACCTTACCCATCAAGGCGTTTGAGTAATCTGTCTGATTAACACACGTATCATCAAGCACAATCGCCAGTGAATCCTCCTTCTTATAAACATATTGAGGTCCAATTTGAACAACATGGGCATATGATTTAGATGACCCGTACACCCCACTCTCCTTTTGAAATTCTCCTGAGCCATTCTTAACTCCCTTAATATTCGAATAAAGAGGATTACATTTATTCAACGGTGCTCTCTGAAATCTAGCCATATTTACAAGAAGTTTGAAATGCCCAATCCATATAGTGCAGAGATTGTTAACCAAACGTTCTACATCAAAAATCTAAATGAAACGAACAAAACCAAACCTTTTCCCAGCTTTGGACTCCTATTCGGAATGAAAGCGTCAACAACCTCCCATATTGGTTGCATACCGTCCATAACTCCTTAGCAGAAAAACTCTCCGGGAAATTAGTAACGAAAATGGATAATGAAAGTTTCGACACCTCATCTTCCTTTGAACGACGATCCCCCATAATTTGCGATTGAGGCGATTGTTTGAGGGTTTATGCGTATGATGATTATGGATTGGAGAAAAGAATATGATTAAGGATTATATGATTACCGATTGGAGAAGAGTATTTAAATAGAATCAAAATCTTAAATAACAATTACCTGAAAGATAGGGTTCATCTTCCCTTGATCGTGAAGATGAGTGTTCCTTGGCTACTTGGTTCTTTTGAATGGTGAAATCACAATCAAATCACTTTGCGAAACAACTAACATTAAACATGATTATTGCAACTTTAGAACTGCAATGATCACTTTTGTAACATATCCAAACACCCTCCTTAACTGTGTCTGAACGAGTAAATCGCAGATGAGTTCCACATGAATATCTACTCACAAAATCACATAAAAACAGTAAATAACAAATGGTAAACTTAATAAATTGTATTGTATAAATAATACAACTGACAAACATACAATCGACAACGAATTAACCATAATATGATTCGCTAATGAAATTCATATCGTTCATCTCAATTTTGACAACTATCGGTAGGTGTTACTTTACGGTATACTATAAAGATTACAAGACACAACAATACACACATGTACAAACAAATACTACTGATAGGTACCAACTCCTCAATGTTGTGTCGATGTTTTTGAGAACATTTGGTGGTTGACTCCAGCTCTATACAAATGCAGCTCAGATTCTGTACTCACATGAACCTCGGTGTTAGCAGGAACAAATAACACATCTCCACCACAAACTATATCCTCAGATAACAAGGATGAAGTGTGTAATGGTAGTGGTGGTGATGATGGAGATGATGACGATGAGGACAATGAGGAACGTGCTGACGAAGATGATGGTGATAATAAAGGTGATGATGACAGTGAAGATGGTGATGATGACGAGGGCAAAGATGGTGAGGATGATGTGTACATACATCCATTTCCTGAAAGTACTAAGAAAATCGATGGACCAGGAACTGCAGGAAAGACGACTGATGCACCTTGGTCCAGCAAGCAGTGCTCAACCTCGAATTCCTCGAAAGGAGGGGTGTATCTCATGGTATACGCATTCAATGGAACCCCTTTCAATATCTCTGGTGAACCCTGTGACAGATGAAAGCATTATTAATAACTACTCAAAAAACATAGTCAAACAACAACACAGTAAAAATTAAAAGATAAATAAGGAGGCCATCCAACTATTTAAACTACGATATAGGCCCTCCAAGTATTATATCCGGTTTTGTTGAAACCAATTTAGATATAAACGATACGTAGAATAATGAAAAAGTTTCTTTAAGTTTTTAGAACGCTCAATAATTCTTTACATTACAAAACCTAAAAAGTAATCAAGGGAATTTTTGCTTTCAAGGAATTTAAGGTTATCTTCTTTACCAGGCATGTGTTTGGCCAAAATCATTGGGTGGTCTGTAAAGTAGTTTCAATAGTTGGGTAGACTTAATGAGAAAAGCTGACTAGTTGTATACATTATCCCACAAATTGCATGTGTATTATTAGGCTATAACGTTACCTGCTTGTACGTGAGCATTGAGCAGAGGATTTTTACATCACGGTGTTTTGGAGTAAGGCCTGCACGCACGACATTATCTGAAGTAGCCATGCATTCGACACAATCACCACCCAAATATGCATGAGGTTCATTTGGTGCTATATACAAAGCTTCACCAGGGTTCAACCTTACGTGATTAAACAGGAAAGATGCTATGACACCAATATCATGGGGGTGCTCTTCATCAAGCTTCAACGCTAGTTCTTCCTTGAAAGTTAACTGCCTTGTCTGATGAGCCATGAAAGTAATTAGTAGTTGCTAACCTCACAACTATTATATGCACAATACGACTAATAAGTTTAATCTTTTAATAATTGATACAAAAAAAAATATCAAAATTTTCTTCCACTCTTGTCTTACCTTTACTTCTATAAACAGCTCAACTTACACATAACAGAAGCCAACACATAGCTGTAAAAACACACACCTTGAGAGAAAATCTTAAGATATCACTCTACAATTCTCAAACTTGCAAACGAAGTCCCTTGTAAGGATGCCTCTATTTTGGCTTCAGCCAATAATATAAGACTTTGAAATAGATTCTCTAAATGGCTGAAACTCATTGCCTAGATTAGGACGTGACAATCAGGAAGACATAATTTCAAGTGATGTACCTTATAGATGAAAATAAATTTTGGGGGAATACTCAGCTATTCAGTTGCCAAACTATTTATATCAACTGATATAATTCCAAATGTCTAACACCTACACTCTCTAAAACCATGTATGAACTTGCAACCTATCCAGAACGCTCACTCCTCTTTTCTAAAGTAGGAGTTAACCTTCCTAACAAGAATTTACAATCATAAATTAACTGCCAACAAGATACATTAAAAAAAAATATTACAATTAAGATATAAAAGCGGGCTTTGTATCCAGCTATTTTAAAGCTCAATCATGCATCCGTACTCCACCACTGACTATCTATTGAGGAAAAAGGCAATTACTGTGCTGGCTTAACTCCAGGGACTTTGATTTAAGGACGTGGCTTAACTCACAGGTGCAATTACTGTACTGGTTTCTACAAAAACTTAGTTACTTTAGTCTTGTTTCTCTTCTCCTACCAACGGTCATATGAATATTCACAAACCCATTTATGGACTCTATCTATTAATTGTTTCAATATGTTTCCCAAATAAAACTGCGGATCTTATGTTCAGTGAAGTTGAGCATGAGACAAAGAAAAAAACATATCTAAGCATTACACCATGGCAAATAATGTGATCCTACGTACCTTCTTTTCCATATTGATCCGACTGATCAATTTGGAGACCGCTGAAGAGACCACCTTACTTTCAGCTGACATGAGTTTAACAAATACTGACTGAAGAAATTGCATTTCTTTTGCCCCCTTGTCTTGCTCATTGACAGGTAAAACTTGGTCTGTATATGGACCACCAACCACTTCCATGATTTCTGGAACACTTTCAAGCACAGCCTCGAGTTCCTAAAATCAATCACAAGTATGTATGAGCTTTATTTTATAAAATACCAAGTATAAAGATGACGTCCACGTCGAATGCACTTTATACACAAAGCATTCCATCTAAGGATACAATTTTATTTATCAAAAATGCTCTTTGCTAGAAACTGGATAGGCAATTTTCAGACATCAGCTCATATTTGGCGAAAAAAAAAAAAAAAAAAAAAAAAAAAAAAACTGGATATTCAATACGATTATATATGAATGTTTTAGTATTATATTATAGTTAAAAGACATTTAGACATCTAAGGTGCTTCTTTTCATAGACAGCATATACTACTGATTAATGGAAGGTATATCACAAAATAAGACAGCAGATGAAATGGCACTTTGAACATGTTGCTGGAAAAAGAACACCCACAATTCCACAAACAAGATAGTAGAAATGATAATGCAGCAACTGAGATAAAAGTCACTAGCTCATTTTAGCCGTTAATGCTTAAAGTATATTTTGTTTTAGCCCATTGCTCACCAGTCCAGCTAAATTTTAATTTAATATTACTAATAAAAAAAACCGAACGCTACACAGAATGATACAAGGAATCTGACAAAATCAAATGTAAAGAAACAAAAGTTCATAAACTCTGTTTGACCATCTTATTGATAGAAGGGAATAATAAAAATTCAGTGAGCAAGCACCGAGCGGTAAGTTTTCTTTGGCTCAAACATATATCTACAATAATAATGAAGTTGAAATAAATCTGTATGATTACCTCAATGCTAATAAACCCACATAATGCTTCAAACTCAGTTACTGCCAAAACCATCTCAGGTTTGTGACTTGCATCTTTATACACACTGGGCTTCAAGGTGTGAAGGAACCCTGCCAATGCCTTGTCCGGATGAGCCTGAATTGACAACGCACGAGCAACTGAAAGAACCTGATAACATAACCAATCACCCGCATCAATAACTAAATTCACCATATTAAAAGCAAACGGAAGCTTTGGCATCAAATCTTGACTTCAAATATATATATATATCTATATAATATTAAAATATAAAAACTTAGTAGTCACTTTTCATCATAGTTCTTCATAGTGAAAACTGAAACTAGAAACATTTTGATTAAAGCTACTTCCTTTACACAGCATGTTACAGTTATACCAAAACAAATGACCAAATATGGAGTATTATAGATTAAATTATCAATGTTTATTAACATATATAAACTATCAATTATCAAATAATTCCTCATATATATATTTGCCTATCAGCTAGAGCTGCATATTCCTCAATACGTATTTATTACTTCGAGCGAAACTTTCTCTCTGAGAGCCCAAAAATTGATGTATAAACTACTCAGAACCAGTACGACAGGTTTCCAACACCATTGGAAACAAAGACACCCCTACAGTATCGAATAATATCCTCTAATCACCTCAACTTTCTTTGGGCCGACAAATCCACAGGGTTTGAACCAAAAATGCCTTAACTTGCTAAAATCGAGTCACATTACACAAAAATACTAATAAAACAACTTCAGATCCTCTTGTAGACCTAATTCTCAATTAATCAAGTAATCAAATACAAATCTATATAGTAAAATCAAAAGACATATATTAAATCAACATTTACCTTAAACATAAAAGGAAGATCAACACCCCATTTGTCAACAACAACATCACCCAAAACATCAGGATTATTCTTAATCCAATCTTTCAAACTCAAATCCTCATCACAACCATCATTATTATCATTAACTAAAAAAGAAGGACCAGAATCATGTGTCCCCATCCATAACTCAGCATATGTTTGATTCTCATCAATCTCACCATCATAAATATTGGCAACAAGTGATTCATTTCCAATTCTTCCCCAATCATATGTCTGAACAGAGCATTTCAATCTTATGAGATTGTTGACATCTTGGTTGATATCCATCACCATTGTGGGATGGGGGTGTTTTACACACAGTTAATGTGTGTGTGTTTTTGTGAAGGTTGTTGTGACAGCGTGTCTGAATGTACGAGGACGAGGACGAGGGAACCACATTTCTTATTCTCATTGTAACTTCAACAACAAGTCCCCGGAAAAAGGTAGCATGTTACTAGAGTCATCCTCCATGTTATGAAACATAGCTAAATCTAGTCACCCAAAAATGTTAAGATAAAGTCTAAGATAAAAAATAGGATTTGGTCGAAGAATAGCAATGTACTTTTTCAAATGTACTGATCTAGTACGTGAACTTTTTTTAAGTTGTAGAAATGTAACGAACTTTCATAAGTGTTCGAATTTGATACGTGATGATTACGTGTCACGTTATAAATAATGTCACGTGTCGGGGCTTTCGGTGTGGCGTTATCATCACGTATCAAATTGAACACTTATGAAAGTCTGTTATATTTCTACAACTTAAAAAAAGTTTAAGGACTAGATTGGTACAGTTGAAAAATTACATTACTATTCTTCGATCAAATCAAAAAAATAAAAAATAAAGAAAAAAAATATTAAGTTGGAGCTTACTATCGTAAAATAATACTAAAAAGATATGTTCACATGTACCAAGTGTCCAAGTTAGTTGACCACCTTTAAAATGAGTGTTTAGCGTTTACTATTATATTTCAACAAGTTAAAATGTTTTTAAAAGATAAAAAATAACATTTTATTGACGCACAATGCAATGGTCTTATTCATTTTTTACATTTTGTGCAATTACAAGTCTTGTAAAATGCTAAAGCTTTTAAACAAAAGCTTATGATATTCTAAAACTTTAACTAACTTCTCTTATAAACAAAAGTTTCTAAAAGCTGGTTTTTTTTAAAGCTCAAGCTTATATAAGTTATAGAAAACTCACGCTTACATCATCTCCGTTGCAAGTACTTTTTAACAAGCTTAAATCATTAAAAAGCTTTTTGGCATTGGAGTCAATGACTAGTTAATCATTACTTTAGGGTTTAGGAAGCTAATTTGTATGATTAAGAGAGTAAATAAATTGTATCGTGGATATGTGAAAATGGATAATATATTATCTATCCATTTTTAATATGTCTAGATTAATGTCTACAAAATTATTAATGAATAGATAATAATTGAGTTACCAATTAATTAGTTTTACAGGCGTCATGTCATCTTTATCACTTACACTAGAAGTATAAATGTACAAACAATAATTGAGTTATCTCTTATTTATTTTCACATTAGCGTCACATCATCTTTCGTCGCTCTCACTCTCCCACGTTTGAAAGCGATTAAGGGGTAATTAACTATCCAAACTATATTTATAACTTTACAAACATGAAGGGTTGTTAGTGCAATTTATTTAAACCTTGTAGCCGATTCCAGCAATTAGTCCTTTTATATTATACTTGCCGTCCCCGTCGTATACAGAGATGCAAGGTGTCGGTGGCGAAATTTACGATTAATTTGCATTTGACTTTAAAAAGATATGAGATTTGTAACTTGTGTATTCTTTTTGAATAAAAAACTACTGTAATAGGTGTCGTTATTCACATGTTTTTTTTCGAGATCTATACCCTAGAATATACCTAACTCTCATCAAATTTAACTTGAGAAAAACATGCGGTGCTATAAACATAGGTGTGAAAATGCTTCGCAAATAAGTGAGTTGTGACTTTTGTAGTTTTGTTTGAAACATGAGAGATGTATTTGCAGTTTAGTGCGATAAAATTAGAGCATAATAAGGTGCACTAACATATAAGGGTAGGACCGTAAATAAACTGAACGTTCAGTGAACATTTTATGAACCGTTCGGTAAAAAGTTCGTTTATGTTCGTTTATTTATTAAATGAGCGAACGTGAACCATATTTTACGTTCGTTTAGTTAAATGAGCGAAACGTGAACAAAAGTCGCGTCTGTTCATTTATCTTTCATGACGTCCGATTATCGTTCGTTAATCTTCGTTTATGTTTATTTATTTATTTATATTCGTATATCATATTTTTAATTGTATAATTTTAAAATTGATAACAAAACAACGCTTATAAAACAATATATCGTGCATAAATTAGTAAAGTTTATGTTTGTTTATACATGTTCATTTATTTCGGTTTGTTTACCGCTCGTTTAGTGTCTTAATAAACGAGCGTAAGCGAACGAACAACTTCATTTTTTAATAAGCGAACATGAACAAGAAAAGAAAAATTCGTCCGTTTAAGCGTTCGTGTTTGTTTATTTGTCGGTTAAAATTAAATGAATAAACATGAATAAAGAGCTTCGTTCGTGTTCGTCCAATTCGTTTACAACCCTATATAAGGGTGTCCAAGAAAACAAAAAAAACAAAAGAACCAAGGAATTGTATTGGTGTTGTGTTAGAATCGAACCGTATATTAGAATCATAGTCCAGTTCTTGGTTCTTAAAATTCCAAATTGTCGGTTCACGGGACGATTCGGGTCGAAACCGTCCAGTTCCGGCATTTTCCCAAAATAACCGACTCTATTGAAAATCTGAAATTTTATAGGGATTGTTTGGGATATTGTGTACAAACAACCTTTCAAGAAGATAGGAAAAAAAAACCTAGCCCATTAGTAGTAAGTTGTAATAAAAAATCTAAAACCTAAAAACCCGAACCTTTAATCTATTCCAAATAACACAAGCCATCAGTTTTAGTGTTTTACAATTATTAATGTCATTAAAAAGTTCAAACATCATCATTATCATCATTGATCCAACAGGAAAGTATCGGTAGACGCGTTTTGGACCCTTATAAAACTTCATTGTCAAGTCATCTTGTGGACGCGTTGCGTTACACCCAAGATTGGATAAGAAGTGAGAGAATGGAAATAAATGTGAATGAAATTGAAGATCTTTTAAATAATGACGAGATTGTTAAAGAGATGGAAGAAGTGGTACGAAGTTATAAATAGAAACAAGTAATTGAGCATTAGGCGTTTTTGGAGGTTTGGAACACAAATGCTTGTTCTTGATACT
Organism: Chrysanthemum lavandulifolium; assembly: GCA_022545495.1. Classification (NCBI taxonomy): domain Eukaryota; kingdom Viridiplantae; phylum Streptophyta; class Magnoliopsida; order Asterales; family Asteraceae; genus Chrysanthemum; species Chrysanthemum lavandulifolium. Next base: position 184,938,127 of record CM040244.1, on the reverse strand, counting down.
TTTGAACAATTATAAACTTATATTTTGACTTTTTGTGTTTTTGTCTACGTTATTTTGAACAAATGGAATTATTGGAACGATTTGCATTGTTAGAGACATCTTTGTACGTGTTTGTATTGATATAGCATGTCCTTTATAAATGATCGATAATGAAAAAAATTATTTTTTTAAACACATTGGTTCTCGTCGGGAATTACCGAAAATTGCCATACCGGAACCGAACCGAATAACTTGGGACAGTTCTCGGTTCCACATTTTCTTATTTTCGGTTCTCGATTCTTCCGGTTTAGGTTTGGTCGAGTTCCAGTAGCATGGACACCTAACGTAAGTCAAAGCGTCACCTCAACTTTTTTTCTTTTCACTTATCTCTCACTCACACACTCAAAAACATTATCGTCAGTAACTTAAGCCAAAACCTCATTTTTTGGACCCATCATTTTATTTTCTTTTTTATTTTTTTATTTTGTGCAAAGTGAAAATGTATTAATATCAAACATTTTTACAAACAAATAAACACAAAGCTAAATTGGACATGCCCAATCAGAATACAAAACAAACAATTCTAAAGCCTATCAGATATCAGATACTACACAAAACTAATAACTCTGACAAGCTATTCTCTATATCTAATACAACTCAAGCAAAATAGAATGACAAAATACTCAGCTGCACAACATAACATCAGCAGTACAACAACAAACCATCTCTAATATTCACCCATTATGCACCAAGACCATAGCTTCATAATCACATTTTCTAACCACATCCCAACCAATATCATTCAACCATCATCCACAATGACTAAGGGGGAGATGGAAAGGCATCATTATGAAAGCTATAGCCCACATACCACTCCAATCAAGGGCTATACCAGTTACCTAGATTTCTATCTGATGACATCAAATAAGGTCATATTGTGACAACTCGTAATTTCAGGTCATTTTACAAACTTTAAAAGTTTCACTATTTCATCATTTATCGTAAATTACGTTTACGAGTATCAAATTCGCGTAACCTTAATGGTTTAGCTGCGAATTCATGAACATTTTATCGAGGACATTTCATATAGACTAGATTTAGTCTACATATCATCAATAACATCATTTCATATCAATATTATGCATGGGTTTGCATTTTCCATTAAACGTTTATTTTTCTTATTAAATAAACGTTATCGCATCAATTATCATTTTGAACAATTGATCCGATACTTCCAAAATTATCCGATATATTTTTATACTCATATTAAGTTATAAAAATAATATTATGAGTTTACCAGTGTTTTAAATTTATTTTGTATATAAATTGTTATATTTATATAATTACGACGGTTTTCTTAAATATTACACGATAATTATTATTTCACTCAAATTTTGCAAGAAATGTATTTTTATAATTTTTATGACCTCAATATATTTTATCTTGACCTGTGAAAATTTATTTTTAGTTAACGCTACCCTATATACTCAAATGTGTCTACAAGTTCTCATTTAACTTCAATTAACTTTACTAAACATTACACTTAAACATATTTAAAAAAAAAAAAAAATTAAGCTATGACTAACACCTCCCTTGTCGACAAGGGAGGGTGAGTTATGAAGTCTTGCAAATATCTTTCAAGTTTACTTTATTATACTAAGTATCTAAACTCATTTCACCTCATTTTTTCTCAAGTAAGATCAAAACTCTTTTTGCTTCCTCTCTTCTCTCTCAAAACCGGCCAACCAAAGACCAAGGAGGATCATCACAAAAATTTTCAAGACAAGGTTTTAACATACTAGTATCACTCTTTGTTTAAGGTTTTGCAATATAAACATTGGGTGATTAGGAAAAATCCTTTGTTCTCATAAACCTCATCAAGTTACTAGTAAGCATTCATATTCATCATAATATTTCATATTCATTGTTATGGTCATTTCATTTTATTTGAGAAAACATGCAAGTCTCATGAGGTTTATACCACTTTTCATTGATTTTAAGAGTTATGTATATATAAGTCATCCTATAATTACTCCTTGTTATATATTAGTTATGGTGATGTCTAGGAACCCATGACACCCTAAGAAGGTGTATGGTAGGATTAGAATAGCTTCAAGTTGTTTTGAATGGGTTAGAATAGGTTTGGCGCGAGAAAAACTCATTTCGACAAGTTTGCAAAAGGGTCTGTCCTTATTTTCAAAATCTGGAAAATCCGACAGTAGGTAAAAATTTTGGCCTAGATATTTAGAAAATATACTTTAAAAGCAAAACGTGGCCGCTTGAGCGGATTAAAAGCGAGCTATAACGAAGAAGTTATGAATTTTTAAAGTTGGCGGCGAAAACTATAATTTTCGGAAATTTCAAGATGTATTGCTTATTTTGTACGAGTAAAAATGAAGCTTGGGCGTTGTAAATTATTTCGACTTGTCAAAAATATGTTAGTATACTTGATACAAAGCTAAGGACCTTTAAAACGTAGAAGGCGGTTTATAACGATTAAATTATACACGTTTACAAAAGTTGCGTAACTTTATTATATAAGAAAAACTATATTATTTCTAATAGGCAAGTTTTACGGCAAAACTAGAGACCAAGTTAAAGGTTGTTTTTAACAATGATGTAGAACTTTTATAAAGTGATGTCTTTTAATAAAAGTGAGTTCGCCAAGTATATTTTCTAAAATGTCCGACTGTTTGTTTAGCGGAGTTGTAATGAATTAATTACGGTCGCTTAAACTTTGTCGAAAACCATCCTTAAACTATATTTTGGGACATAAGTACCATACTTAACTTATATTTTCCTTTGTGATCGAGACCTCTAGGATGGAAACTTAAACACTAAAACTTTGAGATAATCATACGAGCTTCCCAAAACCGTTGAGTTCGTTTCCTAACACTCGACGTACACCATTTTACGACTAGCTTTTCGAGGTTGTTTTAGTCACTTTTATGAATTCTTCAAATGACATTATTTTACGACGAAAAGTTATAATTTCATAATGAATCATTAAATGATTATCTTATGATATCATTTCAACATAAATGCTTGAAAAGTAATTATTAAATTGTCAAGACGTTATAAGAATTATTTTCGACGAAAAGCATTATTTTCAAAAATACATAAGTGGTATAATTATCATCCGAATTGCATGCATAACATTACATCATGACTTATTACATATCATATCATTCATAATAGGTCAGTTTCGAGATTCACGCTACATTTCGGTGTACTCACTTTTGCCATCGCATCATTGTCCAAGTGAGTTCCATAGCCCCATTTTCAATTGTTTTAATGCTTTTATTAAACTCTTTGGGGGAGATACATGCTCAACAACTTTTATGGCAAACATGATTATTTGCAAACTATATGTTTATCTCGAATCGAATGTTAGTCATACGAAAATGATATCGCCATACTTAGAATTTCTATATCATGAATCATTGAGCTAATCGACTTGGTATGATCACGATCTAACGGACTTGGATAATGTTGAACTAACGGACTTGGTATAGTCATGAACTAACGGACTTGGTATAGTCATGTACTAACGGACTTGGTACAATCATGGTCTAATGGTCTTGGTACAATCTCGAACTAATGGTCATGGAACAATTTGAAACCGTCTTTAATTATGTGTTATATTAAGTAACTATGGATACATTAAGTTATGCACTATTTTGTGAATTCATTTGACATCATGCGCTTGATCATAAACTATACACATTTGGGCGTTGGGTTGTGAACACACAGTTGCAAGTTTTGTATGGGCGGAACTTGGAATTGAGTGGATTTACAATGCCTTTCTTTGCATAAACGATTTTGAAAGGCTTTACATTTCAACACAAACTCTATGAACTCACTCAACCTTTGTGTTGACACTTCTAGCATGTTTTATCTCGGTATCTAAGGCATTCACTTCATGGCATGCATGTGGACATATCATAGAGTCGTGGTGGCGACGCGTTTCACTGGGTTTCATATACTTTAAAACATCGTTTGAATTGTAACAAATTTATTTCCGCACAGTTGATTTTCATTTGGGACCTATACTTTGTAAACTCGATTATTTTATTAAATCAAGCGATGTATTTTCTAAACGACACTTTAGGTCGTTCGATATAATCGTGATCGTGATGCTATGACATCAACCCCGAGAATTCCATTCCATTTGCAAAACAATGTAATTTGGGGTGTGACACATATTTATGGCATCAATAATCCTATGTATATTACTCGTTTTGTATCATTTTATACAAGATTTGGTACTTAATTTCTTAAATGTTTTTAATATTAGTTATTATCGAGCAATTGATGAAAGTTATCAATAATGGACGTGTTTTTGGAGCAAAATGGATCAAGTTCAAGAAAGTCCACTAAATTGAAAAGAATACGCCGTATTATTCTTGACAGATACGCCGTATACCAAGACTTGGACAATTATCAATACCATTGCCTGACTTTGAAGAATACGCCGTATCCACTTATTGGATACGTCGTATATGAAACTTTGGTCAACGAGAATAACTGACTTGTTTTAGTCTAGATACGCCGTATCCACTTTACAAGATATGTCGTATCTAGCATGTTGACTTCACAAGATATCCAAGATAAGAAGACCTAATATGTCGTATTCATCAACCTTATACGTCGTATCAGGAAGGCGGTGTACGAATATTCTGAAATATAATAATCTTGGACCTCACGTGAAGTTACCCGGATACGACGTATTGGTCAACCCAATACGCGATATCAACCGTATTCGGAAACCTATAAATAGAAAGCTATAATCCGGTTTTTAGAGAGCTCATAACCACCAAGTACGAGACTAGATGACCAAAAAAGACTAAGAAGGTCCTGCTAGTGCTAAAATTCCACAGGAGAACTCTTGTAATCATTATACTATGCTATAATCGTTTGGTTAGCGTATTTTTCCTTTATGATTTATACTTTAAACGTTCTGAATATGATACTATATATGATTACAGTGATTATGGGCTAATACTTGTAGGTATTGGCCAAGTTATGAAGATTTGATGTTTTGATTTGTTCTATATTGATTGTTTACTTATCCGTTGTTTGCTGATGTGTTTATCACTTCATGCACGTTTATGCTTATGTGGACTATTCATTCAACTGATTTTTGTTCATTAATTAAATCCTTCCCTCGCGTTTATTAGGAATAATGTAATATGGATGATAGACTAGGATTATCAATAAGTCCTACCCTCACTATTAGTGTAATATGGATGATAGACTAGGATTATTCAATAAGTCATGCCCTCGTTATTACTAATAATCTCGTAATATGGATGATGAACATCACTTTGGGAAAGACACATAATACTTGGCTTTATAACTATATCAATAGTACTATTACCATTAGGCTACTAGTATTGAAGTTAGGGCATAAGTGTGTACAAAGGCACTCGTAGTTCGCCTTGGTAGCGATTTCGTATAGCGGATAGATTGTAATAAGCAGATGAGATTTTATGCCGGTTCGGTTAATTGTGACAGGATTAATCAGACATGAACCTCGAGTTTGGGGAGAAGTACCACCTAACTTACGATAGGAACCACTAACGAATGTAGTATAATCATTGCACACGTAGACAAATCTAGCATTTAATTTTATTAACTTGGTTAATACATTTTCCTTACTATCGGCTTGACCTCTTATTTATCGTCTGTGTTTCTGCTTGTGTGTATTATTAGTCTCATTTATAGTTTTATTAAATCTAAACCTCGTGCTAGTCTCTCAGACTGAAAACCCTTTTCTTGTGTTAGAATTAGGTTTAATTAGACTAACTTAGATAATTAAAATCTTGATAGATTTAAGTGTTTTTATGGAGGTACAACGGAAGAAGGTTAAGGATTGACCCTAGATTTAAGTGTTTTAGCAAAACTAGCGTCCGCTAAACCTATGATGGTTTCGTTGGTTCTAAAATACCTAGGTTAAGGCTTTTATGGAGGACAACGGAAGAAGGTTGATGTTTGACCCTAGATCGACTATTGTGTCGAAAGCCTTGGAATTTCCAATGCTACGGAAGAATAAATAAGACGGGATCATTTAACTTCTTAGGTAATTTGTTTAGCACAAACGCGGACCCACATTCTTCCAATTTTAGTCTTTCCTCATATTTGTCTTTCAAAGCATGATAGTAAGGCCCATGAGTCAAGACTTCAAGAACCGGTTTTCTTGGTAAAGCTCTTTAAATTCCTCTTCTATAGTAGATTTGGGTTCTTGATTAGTTGGTGTTTCAAGATTTGGATGGACCATTAACTTAGGTTTTTGGTCTTTTGGGGTAGTTGCTTGAAACATGTTTTGATGGTCTTAACCGAGTGGACTTGCGGGTGTGAGGGGCATGGATATGCGCTTTCCCTTAGTGAAAAAGAACATTGATTCGATGAAATCGAATTTACTTTCGGGTTCTTGATGGTGTCACTTGGGAGTGCTCCACAACTCGGTCATTAAAGACTTTCAAGAGGGCGTTGAGTTTATTTGTCATCTCTTCTTGTTGTTGTTTGAAATCGGCTTCAAGTTTAGACAACCGAGCTTCTTGAGATGACATAAAGTTGGATACCATTCCCTCAAGATTATTGGGATTACCGGTGTTTGAAGGGTTGTTGTAGGGGGTACGGTTTGAGGATGAATCGTTTGGTTGGAACCTATTAGGTGGAGTGGAGGAGTTGTTTTGAGGCAGGTTTGAGTTTTGGCTCCACCTAAAGTTAGGGTGATTCTTCAATGAAGGGTTATAGGAATTTCCTACGTTGTTTTTGTTAATACAAATAAGCCGTAAAAACGTTTATTTATATTTTACGATCTTATAATGTTTTGTCGATAACAAACGTAAAATCATTTTAACGAAACAAATAAAATACGTAAATAGTTTGAGCCAATAGTTTACTAACACAATTACATTTTCATATAAAACACTAAACAAGTAATAGTGTTTACATGTTATAGAAATGCATATGTATAACAACTAGTGTTTACATAATATGGATATGTACTTATATATACTTAGCATATATATTGTAATGGGTAAAATCTAAGTACTTGACCCATTGACTAAGATACATTGAATGTAGTTAGGTAAAACCCAAAGTCCATGACCCATACCCATGGAGCTTGACCCATAACCCATGACCCATTGCATGACATCATGCATGAAGTCATGTTGGGTATTATCCATGACCCATGGACCTAAACCATACCCATGATCCAATGTCTAGATACATTGTATCTATTTGGGTACCTATGACCCAAAGTCCATAACCCATGACCCATGATCCATGACCCATAATCCAAATATGGAGGAGCATCCACGGATCCCCAGGATTACACTGGACGGATCCCTCAAGTAAGGGATCCGTAGGATCCGGGGAACAGTAGATGTTTTTTCCTATAAATAGTGAGCCATTTCTTCATTGTAACTCACCCCTTTTACACATAATTTCTCTTAGTATTGTAAACTCTCTAACCTCAGATCCAAAAGATCTTTCTATGTAGTTTTGTGTTTGTGTGATTCTCTAGGTTCCTCTTAAAGGCGAGATCACCACCTCTTGAAGTCGAGCAAGCTCAAGTCCATGAGTTGCCAAGCTTCGTCATCATCAAGACTACTGAAGTTCTCTTGATGATAGTTCTTTCTTCCTCCTTAGAAGTTTTGTGTTGAAGTCAAAGGTGAAAGATGTCAAATGGATCAAGCCGAAGGCATTAGTGAAAGGCGCCAAAGGTCCGTGTCGAAGGCATTAGTGAAAGGTGCCAAAGGTCCAAGTCTAAGGCATTAGTGAAAGGTGCCAAAGGTCCAAGTCGAAGGCATTAGTGAAAGGTGCCAAAAGTCCGTGTCAAAGGCATTAGTGAAGGGTGCCAAAGGGTCGTGTCAAAGGCATCAGTGAAAGGTGCCAAGGGTGTCCATTCGATATGATGCATCGATGTACAAGATAGATTAGTTCGGATTAAAGGATATTGATATCCTTGATGATGTTGTAATAAGGAGTGTGTCTCCTTTGGGATAGGTGTTGTGTAGTGTTAGGTAGTAGTTCCTCCTTTGTAATGGAACTCGATATCTAGCCTTGTACCAGATAAATTGTAGGCGACGTTGTAATAGGTTTGGTTCTACCTCATGGAAGAACCCGGTGTCTAGCCTTGTACCGAATAAAGAGTATGTGACGTTGTGAAGGCTTCTCCGCCACAAGAAGTTTGTGTTGTGTAGTGCTTATGAACTCTCGTAGGTGACTCGGGAGTGGAGTAGGCAAGGAAGGTGTCCTTGTAGCGAACCACTATAAACACTCGTGTCGTGGTTTTGTGTTTCTTACTCTTTACCTTTGCATTACTTATTTACATACTTATCTATCAACATCTAACATACACATCAAATAGATTGACATAAGTCGATCCAAATGTTTTAAAACGAAGTTTTAATCGGTATATTCAACCCCCTTCTAGTTTTCCACAATTGGTATCAGAGCTACGTTTCCAAGTTTCTTAGAGTATATTGTACTTTAAAAACTTGATACGATCCGTGTATGATTGAAAACTACAAAGAAGGCTTTTACAAAAACAAACACCATGTCTTAAAAACACTTTTGTAGGATGTTGATTGGATGATAACATCCATTATTTTTTTCTTAAAAAATGCACTAACCTTTCTTGTCATTTTGTTTAGTTGAGCTCATTTTAATCAAGCTATAAGATTCCCTTGGTAACAAGATTACCCTTTCTAAGAAGGTATTTTAAACTACCAACTAGATCTTAAAGGAACCAGAGTTGTCTATTGATACTTTTTGTCAAAAGTAAGGGACACTCAAATTTGCATTAAAGGTATGATTCTCTTAAAACTTATCTCTAAACAATATTAGCTTAGAATAAGTATGCATGCATAGGAACCTATATGGTTATATTATTTTCTTAGTTTTAACATATGCTTTAGTGATATACGTGGCTTCATTAGGAAACCTTCTTGCATACGAGTTTCTCTTCCGTCTAAAGTCTAGGTATATAAATATGTGTTATCATAATATAAAAATCAAACCTTTATAATAATAAAACAAAACACAAATCTCAAAAATTTCTCCTTTCCCATAAAATCTCTTCCGATAACTCCAACACCACCAAACCCCATTTTTCAAATCTTTCACTTTCAAAATACCTCTCATTCAAACTTTATCTTCCTCCTCATCTCATTTTGAAAAATCAAAACCAAGGAAGAATTTCATCATTATGGTTTACATCGCCTTCGTGATCATCGTCTTGACACTCATCGCTCTCGTGTATCCCATGATCAAGTTTTCTCATGAAGACATGTACTTTGTGTTGTTAATCTACATTTGTATCATATATCTAATCCTTTGTTTTGCTCTTAGCATTGAAATGAAATATTACTAATGTCTTAGTTTATCTCGTTTATTTCTCATAATGTGTTTGTCATATTTTTCGTTCGTGTCTTTAAAAAACCTTGACATATTTTCAAAATCTACAATGCATGCTTATGAAGTAAATATTGGCTAAAACACACCTCTTTTTAGAAACCTAAAAGTTGCAAAAATAAATTTTACGTCACGATTAGTTTTTTGTGACACTGCAGATCCACGGATCCCTAACGTTTAACTAGCTGGATCCCTTTTAAAAAGGAACCGAGAGAACCGTGGAACTGGGAAAGAGAAACTCATGCAACATAAAAAGCACTTCTTAAAAACTTACCATAAAAGGAAAAACCTACTAGAATGTTTGAACAAAGTGAGTTAATTTTCATTGTTAATAAAAATAAGGGTAATCAATAAAAACATTAGGAGATTATTTTCACCCATTAAATGTCCTCTCTTTTGATGCATCACTTTATCCTAACTTCCTCATGTAAATTATTCATTTCACTTCCATAGGTCTCATCATGACTCATGAGTATGAATTCAACTTTCAACTCACTTGTGTCTATATTCCTAATATCTCCCTTGAGCCTAACACACCTGACAATCATGTCCGTGGGTTCAATAATCTCGAAACTCGTTGCTTTGATGAAGGACGTGTTGTTGACTCACCTCTACTATACCAAGAAGGTATCAATACCTCATTCCGAACCATAGGACTAGAAGGCCTTCTCGGAATTAACGAGAAAATCTGTCCACGGTTTGTTTTGGAATTCTTCCGTCAAGTTGAACTCGTTCGTAACGAGGATCGATCTCTATCACTATGGTTTTGGATCAAAAACCAAAAGTTTGTCTTAACTCATGGGAAATTTTCTCACATTCTCCGAATTCTAAATCATGGACAATGTGCCTTCACTGAAGATTGGTCTTTTGATTCTCTCTTCAACTACCGTGAAGAAAATAGTCCATATTGTTCACACATACCTTCCCCTCAAGAATTAACTCGCATGTTATGCACTCTTCGTTCCAATTACTCAAATCCAAACATAATCTATACACGTGATATCCGAGATGATCTTAAACCTCTCACCGTCATTCTACGTGAAAATGTTTAGAGTCTTAGGGTAAATCGAGAGATTCTTCCGCTTGTTGTGCTCACATAATGTATTGTCTCCAACCCAACAACCATACGGTCTCGCCTATTTCTTCATGAAGACAATTGTAAACCTTCAAGGCAACAAGAACAAACTAATCCCATATGGAATGTTCCTAACACGCCTTTATCATCATATCATGTACTTTCATCCTCAATTTCAAAGTCCTTTATATGTACTTGTGAACAAAATGATGGAACCTTTGAACACATCTCACATCACGACATTCTTCGTCCCTGAATCCGCAAATACTCACCATCCATTTGACGATCCATCAAACGAAAACGCATAAGAAACCTAGTATTTTCTCCAAATAGATTCAATCCTTAGGATTCATCTTTTATCTTTGTAACATGATCATTCCCATGAAATAAAACGTTTATTGATCATTTGTTATCTCGCTTATATAGATGCTTAACTTCTTTAGAAATCACTGGTTTTTATGTACGACATCTAGTGCAAAATCAGCACACTTTCTGCAAAGCTACTGATCTGCATTAATTTGGATCCCTCATTTTGAACTAGCGGATCCTCCATTTAGGGATCCGTGGGATCGAGCGGACAAAAGTGGATTTACAAACCTCCACACTTCAATCCATTCCTCTAGACCACATCATACTAGCTAAACATGATACCTTATGATTACTCAAGTCTTCCTCAAGCTCGATGGGTCGCACACTCACTCATAGCTAACTTAGAATCATTTTCAAGTTGCTTTTGATTTATCATTTCACCAAAACTCAACATACTTCCGATCCAATGCTCACACATTCCTCTTCACATCTCAAAACATATATTTGGATATTTCTCTCAATTTTAGCAAATTGATTTTAGTCATCCTTACCTCAAAATGGGCCAAAAACTAGTTTTTTATTTATCATAATTTTTAAGGAATTTTCCAAATTTCTTTTAAACTACCATCTGATCTCTAGGATCATTTGACTCCACTTGATACTCTCAAATTTCTTAGTGTCATCTTTGATTACCCATTGGTGCTCATAAAGCCCCGTTTATATCCATAAAAGGCAATCATTAGCTACCATAAATCATTTCTCTTGATCATTTAAGTCCCTCTTCATTTAAGACACCTAAGAAGACTGAAACACTCAAGATGTATAGGTACTAGACCTTACAAAAACATCATTTCCTTTTTATTGGCTTCTGAGAGCCGGATCCCTAGGTTTAGCCTAGACGGATCCCTCCTTTGAGGGAACTGTGGGAACCGGCTGCATAGATTAAGCTAATCCTAGCTAAAACAATCATTTCAAGCTTTTCTTGCTAGCTTGAATGCTCCATATTTTCTTAATTGACTTCCTTGATTAGTGCACATCTGAAGTTGACTCTTGTGCATGCAAATCATTGCATTTTGAAGGATTTTAGTGGCTTAAGCTTTGAATTCACTTACCAATTCCTTTCCTTTACAAAATCCTTTTGTTAGTACCTCTAAGTCACCATTCATAACATCATTCTCAGCAACTAAAAGCCTCTATTTCACTATCTATTTATCATTTTACTATGAGGAAAGCTCCTAGTGCTAACTCATCCACCAAAGGACCACCCAAGAAAATTGCTCGGGTTGTTCACGAAATTTCTTCAACCGAATCATCACTCGTCAAAACCACTAATACTAGGATTCCCTCTCAACCAACTCAACCAATCAAACCAATCCCCAAAAGGATTGTTCCCATAAAACTACCCTTTCCAAACGCTACTATACCTCCTAAACCAAATACCCCTATTTCCACTAAACCATCACCCTTAGTGCCTAGAGCCATATCATTCATCACTCCACTTTCATCTCCACACCTCTACAATTTAGAGGACTTGCTTTCTAGGCCATCTCATCCTCCACCATTGCCAACATTCTCCTCAATTGAGAAAATAGCATAACAACAAAACCATGGTGTTGAAACAACACTAGCATCGGTTTCCTTCTCTCCATCACCCTCAAATAGTCCCTTTTGGATTATGAGGAATCATCAAAGTCAACCACCCGATCACATGGAAGTAGAGACCTCTCTACCACCATCCTCGACACACATTCCACCACCATCACCCTTAGTTGAGCCACCTTCAAATGTGCCTCCACAAATCCATCCATCTTGTGTGGATCCTCCACCTTCTTTCTCCAACTTCCCACCTCAAGACATTCCATGTCTACCACCACCATTCCCGAGCCATGACAAAGATTGTTATCATTGTCAACATGTTGAAGGCTTAGTTCATGAGCTACGTGACGAGCTACGTTTCATGTGTTATCACCTCCTCGAACGTTTTGATGAGGTCAACAGAACTAAACATTATTGAGCTTAAGGATTCAAGTGGTGTTCTAATCTTAAGCATAACTTAGATTGATTAGGAATCATACGTCATGTCTAGATCATTCTCTTAGTTTAGAGTTATGTACATCATTCCTCTTGTTTTTATTGAATGATATTACATGTTGTATCCTATGTAATATGTTTGATGCCTTAATACATAATCCATTTTGATGTTGACATCACATTTTACATCTATATTGCTGTCATAAGTATGCAGGCAGACGGATCCCTGACTTTTTCCTACACGGATCCCTCCCAAGGAGGAACCGTGGGATCCGTGCAACAAAAGACCTTTTTATTACTAATTTGAGTCTCATTTGTAGGAAATTATGCATCATATACTTGTTCTCTAACCTTTGTTTTGTAGATTTTCAATATACACATGAAGACTTTGACAACCTAAACTAGGAGGAGCTTCTTGTCAAAGCAACACATTGCAAAAACACTTGCAATACTTTCACATAGGATTACATTACTACTTGAAGTCCTCCTCACAAAGGAGCACTCGTCAAGGGGGAGAATTTTCGTCATAGACGAAACCATTTACAAACATAATTGCAACACACTCGCTTAGTCTTCCTAATTACTTGGCCTCACAAAGGAAGCACCCGTCAAGGGGAGCTAAGGCGAGAATTATTCTCTTCTCTTACTCTCTATTTTCATATTTTTACTTTTCACATGCTTTTCTTAAAACAATGTGTTAGTTTCTTTTCGACGCTCTTTTTGTTTCGACAAAGGGGAGAAAAGAGTAAAACTCAATTCAAACTTTTACAATTTTAGTTTTCCTTAAAATAATCTTATGTTTTGTCATCAACAAAAGGGAGAGATTGTTAATAAAACTAAGCCATAAAAGCGTTTATTTATATTTTTACGATCTTCTAATGTTTTGTCGATAACAAACGTAAAATCATTTTAATGAAACAAATAAAATACGTAAATAGTTTGAGCCAATAGTTTACTAAAACACTTACATTTTCATATAAGACACTAAACAAGTAATAGTGTTTACATGTTATAGAAATGCATATGTATAACAACTAGTGTTTACATAATATGGATATGTACTTATATATACTTAGTATATATATTGTAATGGGTAATGTAAGGGGTAAAAATATAAGTACTTGACCCATTGACTAAGATACATTGAATGTAGTTGGGTAAAACCCAAATTCCATGACACATACCCATGGAGCTTGATCCATAACCCATGACCCATTGTATGACATCATGCATGAAGTCATGTTGGGTATTATCCATGACCCATGGACCTAAACCATACCCATCATCCAATGTCTATATACATTGTATCTATTGGGTACCCATGACCCAAAGTCCATAACCCATGACCCATGATCCATGACCCATAACCCAAATATGGATGAGCGTCCACGGATCCCCAGGATTACACTGGACGGATCCCTCAAGTAAGGGATCCGTGGGATCCGGGGAACAGTAGATGTTTTTGCCTATAAATAGTGAACCATTTCTTCATTGTAACTCACCCCTTTTACACATACTTTCTCTTAGTATTGTAAACTCTCTAACCTCATATCCAAAGGATCTTTCTATCTAGTTTTGTGTTTGTGTGATTCTCTAGGTTCCTCTTAAAGGCGAGATCACCACCTCTTGAAGTCGAGCAAGCTCAAGTCCATGAGTTGCCAAGCTTCGTCATCATCAATCCGTAAATTTCTAGATTATTATAATAATATTTATTACGTCAGAAAATTCAAATCGGCTATTTTCTGACAGTTGTCAATATTTAGATCTAAAAACGAGAGGTCATCTTGTTAATTTAGATAATCACGGTACCGCACGCATACTGACACCAAATTAGTAACGGCAAATAGTTATAATCAATTTCCTACCTAATAATGATCCCATAATATTACGTTTACAAAACGCTTCTAAAAATATAACTTTTATATTTTTGGTGCCGGAAGGTATGCGTTCGCAAAATTACGAAAAACATGGAGCACAGCTTTGTCTTTGTGTGATGATAATAAGACAAAAAAAATCTAATCTAAACCTATTCTACTCCTTTAGCCGCCCACATCTTCTTCTTTTTCTCTGATTTCGTTTTAACCTCAAAGCAGATATCCAACTTGGAAGTTTTCCCACATGCTTTCCAAACCTATCCCTGAACCATCATTTTCATTCTCCCATTCTCGGATCCCTCCTTCTAGGACACCTCACAGGAGAACCTTGGAAACAATGAAGGAAAGGGACGTTTGCCAAGGACGGCTTTCTCCCCAATTGAAGACCAAGGAAAGAAGAGTCAAGACTTTCTTGTTATCTATCTTTATATAGAGTCAAATTGGTGCAGGTTTATTCACACCCCTTTCACAAAATCGCAAAACTAGGGTTCCAGGAATTAAGGCTCTTCGAAAAATTAGTAAAGGGGTCTTCTAAATTAGTTTGGGGGTTTTGCAATTGGATGCATAAGAAGGCTTTCTGATAAGGTTTTAAAAGGTACCTTTTTAAGGGGTCATTTAAGCCCTTATTCGATCACTCAGATCCGTTATTGCTTAATATCGTTCCTTTTCACTTTTAGGTCTCTTGAAGGCAAAATGCGGAATGATGCTTATTTGGACGAAAAGCGCGAATATCTGAAGAAAATGGCCAAAGTCGAATCGAGACACTCAAAGTCTTTGAAACATAAGGCGACGCGTCACTGCATATCTGCGGCGCCGTCGGGAAGGAATTTTATGACGGGTCGAGCGAAATTGCATGTTTTCAAGGGGCGGCGTCGGGTTCTAAAGGAGTAGGCCGTCGTTACTCGGACGGCCTAGATACGCCCAAGACGGCGTCGAGTGAAGGGACGGCGTCACGGTCATAAGGTGACGCCGTCGCAAGGTTTACGTGGCCAAGACGAAACCCTAATAGCGGCGACACGGCGGCCACGAAACATAAGGTGGCGTCGCGGATGTAATCTTATATATAGAATCCGAATTTTTCGGTTTTGTGGGTAGTCTTTTGGGTAAAAACCTAAAACCGAACCAAGGCTTTCTTGTGCGGTATTTTAGGTTCTAAACCCTATTATACATCAAGATAAGTATTTACTTCATTAATTTAATTATGTCTTTGATTATTTGTGTGTATGCTTGCATGTTCTCCATGTCCCGCTAATTTATTTGTGTGTTTGTTAGGAATATGAAACTTAATTATTGAATATTGATTGGTTGATACTTATCTTAGTTGACTAATGATCTAGAGTGCGCTAGATTATTAGTTGTGTACTTAATGCTTGACTTTTCTTTGTGAACTTTAGAATATAATTATCTAGGTAATTGTAGGATAAAGTATTCAAGGACAACCGTAGAGTAGGCGTCTATAAATCACTAGAGGATTTGTAAACAAGACCCTTTGGTAATTTCAAAGAGTTAGAAACAAGCACGCCTATAGCCTTAGAATCACAACGCAACTAGGAATAAGGACGTGACAAATCAACCATCAATAGGAGATAATTAAGGAGTAGTAAAACCTAAGTAAACACATCTTTAAACTATCATACGAGTACACATCAATTAGACATAGACTATCACAACCTTAGCTTAGATAATTAGATAATAGTAGATTAATCGGTAGCAATACCAGCCCCAAATCCAATACCGAGATTCGTACCTTTTCCATTTCTACAAAATATAAAATACAAAAATAATCTTCCTCAACCTCAACCTTAGCGTAGTAACTTCTCACTAGCATTCCTATTCCCTAGAGAACGATATCAATACCGTGGCTTACCCTAATTACTACACTACAACGATTAGGTTCATCGCCTAGGTGTTATAAAACTTGCTCAAGAAAGGAAGTTTCCTTGACCCCGAGCGACGCGTGTAGCGTTATCAAGTTTTAGGCGCTGCCGCGGGAATAGAATAGCTAGTTAGTAGTCCACCTCGTTTAGGTTTCTTTGTGATTCCTATCAAGTAAATTTTTCTCATTTTTAGCTTTCTCTTAGTCTATCCCCTTCTTCGTGACCTTTGTTCGTAACACCCATCACTTTTCACCATGGAAGGTGACAACCAACCACCACTCATCAACCCACCACCAAACGACCCGCTAAGAGCCCGTACTCTTGGTGAGTACTCGAGACCAAACCACCTAGGTTATAGGAACACCATTGAGCTTCCGACCAAGCCCAAACTACGGCCTGCGATCCGACACCATCCGGTTGGTGCAAAGCGGATGTGCATTCCATGGACTTCGTTAGAAGATCCAAATCGACATCCGAGGGATTTCTCAAAATTGTCGATTCCATCGACCTTGATGCTACTACTCGGGAGACCACGCATCGTCTCTTCCATTCTCTCTACGGGACCAAGCTAGTAATTGGCTTGAGCGACTTCCATGGCTCCATCTCAAGTTGGGATGATCTTACTTCGCTTCCTTGCTCAATTTTTCCACGGGGAGAACCACTAAGCTTAGGAATGACATCTTGATGTTCCAACAACGTCAAGGTGAATCTCTCTGAAGCATGGACCCGATTCAAGGACTTACTTCATAAAGTCCTCATCACGACATTGATCTTTGGCTCCAAGTCCAAATCTTTATGATCATGTCAACTTTCCCACTAAGCGATCCATTGACCAAGCGGCGGTGGAAAACTTAGTGATCTCACCGAAGAATCATGGGAAATAATAGAGGACCTTGCCCTCTATGACAACGAAAGTTAGGATGACCCCGTGAACTTCCCAAAACCGTCAAGGCAATCTCCTTGCCTCCTCCCGACCGTAGGATGATTGAACTTGAAGATCAAGTTAAATTCCTCATGAGTTCCTACAAAATCCTAAGTCTTCACGACAAGTGAATCAAATCACTCTACCTTGTGAGTTATGCAAAGGTCCCCATGACACTCGTGATTGCTCAAGGCTCTCCGAACAAGCTTTTGCGGACTACGCCTCCATACGTGCCGACGGAGCGGGAGATAAGTGGTACACTTTCAAACCCGAACAAAACAACTTAGGAAACTCATACAACCCTCATGGAGAAATCACCCTAATCTTAAGTGGAACCAAAACTCAAGCACACCCCAAAGCTCATCTAGTTAGCCTAATGATTCAATTCTTCTAATACCGGGAACCCCAATATTGAAGCAATTGCATCTAGATTTTGTCATCCCAAGAAACTCGATTGAATAAGCTTGAAGCGAGTTTAAGCAAAAAGCAGGCGAGATGACAACCAAGCGATGCCTCTTAAAAGCCTTCAATGAGCGGAAATTGGAGCACTCCCAGTGATACCATAAAGAACCCAAAAGTGAATTCGATTGCATCGACTTCATGTTCTAGTTCATCATGGGAGAACACACATTCATGCCCTCTCACCCAACGGTTCACTCGGTAAATGCTATCAAAAGGGTTCCAAGTCATCCAAGAAATACCAAGGCCCCACCTTTGGTAAAGCCTACTCTGAGAAACCCGTTAGCCAAGAATCCAAACCTAGTTTAGAGGAGGAGTACAAGGAACTCTATCAAGAGAAACCAATTCTTGAAGTCTTAGCTCATGCACCTTATTATAATGCTTTAAAAGAAAAATATGAGTTAGAACTTAGGCTTGGGAAACATGGGTCCGCCTTTGTGCGAAACAACTTACCTAAGAGGTTAGATGATCCCGGGCTATTCACTCTTCCGTGTAGACTTGGAACTTCCAAGCCACTCGATGCTTTAGCCGATTTAGGATCATGCATCAATCTCGTTCCGTTGTCCCTTCATAGAAGCCTCAACTTAGTTAAAATTGAACCAACGGAAACTATCTTAGGATTAGCGGACGATAGTATAGCACGTCCGGTTGGAATAATAAAGGACATGGTAGTACATGTAGGAGAGTTGACTCTTTTGGCCGACTTTCATGTGCTAGACATGAATAAGGACCCGACATGCCCATTACTAGTTGGAAGAGGATTTTTAGCTACCGCTAGTGCCATCATCGATTGTAAGATGTCCAAAATAGTGGTAGGAGAGGGAGTGCTAGATCGGTTTACGATGTCAAAAGGCATTAGTACTACAAGGATGAGGAAATCCCACAAGAGATTAGGTTGGATAGAGAGCCTTATCGATATGGACCTTGGATTGAGAAGAACATCATAGGCCCCAAAGACCTTTTACCTAGATAAGGCCTTTGCTAGTGTAGCAACTTTCCAAGAACAAGAATTGGCTAGGGATATAGAAGTGAACCCGTTCGAGGGCGCCTTAGTATTTAGGAAGATGACCGAGTTCCTAGGATGCTTGCCCGTTAATCTTGTCATGAATAAATGGATAGTTGAGAATCCGAACACATGTGGAATTGGAATAGAACGCCTAGCGATGGTAATGGAAGGTGGCACATTAGGATACAAATCTATGATCCGATGGTGAGATGTTTGAAAAGGCATATTTAAGCGAACGCACTACTAGGAACTTAAATGATAAGTTTGATCCCTACGACATTGTTGAGGATAGACTTACTTATATCGATGCGTAGGAGTAGGACTACGAGTCTAGCTACAAGACTCTTAAATAAAGAAAAGCGCTTGTGGGAGGCAACCCATGCTTAATTGTTTGCTTGTTAGTGTCATATCTCTTTTATTAATTGTTTGTCCTCATGTTTGAATTTGTAAAATGCTTTATTTTGTTTTTAACCTCGTCTTAATTACATATAAAGGTATTTTACATAAAGGATAAGTGTAGGGAGGATTACACACGTTTTCATAAGAAACGTGAACATGAGAATAACAATTAACTAAAAGATATATATGTTTGTTTGTTCGAGTCAAATGCTTGTATCGAGTCATAATGGATGTTTTTGCGAAGTTTTTCCAGATTCTAAAGATGCAAATTTTCCGAATTTTTTCCGGAAAATCGCAGACCGGTTTTTGTCAGGGATAACTTTGACGGCGTCAGATTGCAACTTTGACGGCGTCGAGAAGGAATAAAAACATCGACTTACTTTTCTCGTTTCGAGCTACTTGTAAAATTTTGGAATTTTCCAGATCTTAACTTTCAAAACAAATTGTAAACATCCATTCCACAAGCATTATATCCTAGTTTAAATCGAGTCTTATGTATATTATTACCGCCGATTTTACGCGAAGGTTTCGTTTGTTTTCTTCTAGTGTGCGAGTTTAGTTTGTCAAGAAGAAGTTACACAAGTTTGGAAGGAGCCTTTCACGCAAAAACTCTTCTTGGAAAAGATTTAACCACCACTTTTACGGATCCTACCGAGCTAATCGGGGAGTATTAGTTTCTTCGTTTTTAATTACCTTCTATTATCATAACTTTGATACTTCGGGAACATTGGGGACAATGTTCGGTTTAAGTGTAGGAGGGAAAATAAAACGGAACTTTGAAACTATGCTTATCCTTGACTATTTGCTTTGTCCAAGTGTATTTGTGTAATAAACCATGAGAAAATGTAGGTAAGGGTAATTTTAGCCAAATTTAAAATTTTTCATGACGTATAAGAGTGGGCCATTAGTCTTAACAAAAGCGTCTCATGGATAGGAAGTTGCATGACTAGCACAAAAACCTTACCACCTAAATTCCACCCAAAATGTGAGGATCGCCCTTAGATTAGTAGGAATTAAAGCATTCATCTTTAATGCTTAGAGTGTGAACCGGTAGTATATTAGATTCTAGAACTTGTTTTGTGATGCATTCCGAGATCGCTAGTGAGACTACACTTGTGTAGTTAGGAATAACTAAATGATAAGAGGCATTAGGATAAACCCTTGTTTGATACCGTAATATAATTACTTCTTCCATATCGGTTGAGTAATTCCCCACACCCTTTACTTGTTGTACTCATCTTTAGTACACGATACCCTAGTTAACCCTCGAGCCTATCCTTTTCGCGGTTCTCGTGATGTTTCGGTTTTCCAGATATCAATGAAGAGCATTGTTTACACCCCACCCCAAATATACACCCAAATCGCCTTAGCCTACCTTTATTGCACTCACTTTTAGTGCAAATTTATGTTATCACCCAAAACCCTTAGTTCAATTATCCGTTGCTTGCATGAGTTGCTAAGTCGAGTCATATCCTTTGTATACTGATTTTGGGATGATTGGGATTCATGGGAAAAGTTAAAGTTTATGAAATATAGGGAGAGAACGTTAAACTCAAATTCCTTTGTTTGCATAATAATGTACTCCAAGTGTTTTGATCTTTTCAATTCGGGTCAAATTAGTGTTAGAGTAATAAAACTCAAGTGTAGGGATGTGTCTATAAATCCCTATCATTTTGATGTACCGTAGAGGATGGTAGAGTAAAAGTGTATGATAAAAAAAAAAAAAAAAAAAAAAAAAAAAAACCATACGGGCTACCATCCCACATCTATCTTTTAAATTATGTTTGTTTATTTTCGTTGCCTAGAGTTTTAGAGTGTCAAGTCTTGGCTTAGCAACGCCATTCTTCAGATACTTGCAACATAGAGATTTTGACTATCCACCACTAAATAGCCTATCCCACCAAACCCTTCATTTCCTACCGTAAGCCTAACATTACAACCCTTTAAAAGACCTCTTTGATAGTCTTTCCTAGGTGCTTACGCCAAAGCGACGGAGGTTTGATCTATTCTCGAGCCTATGGTAATCTATGTACTAGGACCGGTTAATGAGTGTTTATCTTCCATTTCCGATTTGTTATATTTCATATATACACCGAGAGAGATGTAGTATCCAAACACCCCATGTGAGGTGCTAGTATGTAATTCCGTGCTTGTTATGACTTTATGGGCTTATATGTGTTGTGGACCGTTTTGAATGAATGCTTCATGACCCCTAACTTATAAATTAATTGGCTAAAAGCACATTTGCTTGAGGACAAGCAAATACCAAGTGTAGGGATATTTGATAAGGTTTTAAAAGGTACCTTTTAAGGGTCATTTAAGCCCTTATTCGATCACTACGTATCCGTTATTGCTTAATATCGTTCCTTTTCACTTTTAGGTCTCTTGAAGGCAAAATGTGGAATGATGCTTATTTGAACGAAAAGGCGCGAATATCTGAAGAAAATGGCCAAAGTCGAATCGAGACACTCAAAGTCGCTAAAACATAAAGGCGGCGGCACTTGCATATCTGCGGCGCGTCGGGAAGGAATTTTGACGGGTCGAGCGAAATTGCATGTTTTCAAGGACGTCGGTTCTAAAGGAGTAGGCCGTCGTTACTCGGGACGGCCTAGATCTGACCAAGACGGCGTCGAGTGAAGGGGACGGCGTCACGGTCATAAGGTGACGCCGTCGCAAGGTTTACGTGGCCAAGCGAAACCCTAATGGCGGCGACACGGCGTCACAAAACATAAGGTGGCCGTCGCAGATGTAATCTTATATATAGAATCCGAATTTTTCGGTTTTTGTGGGTAGTCTTTTGGGTAAAACCTAAAACCGAACCAAGGCTTTCTTGTGCGATATTTTAGGGTTCTAAACCCTATTATACATCAAGATAAGTATTTACTTCATTAATTTAATTATGTCTTTGATTATTTGTGTGTATGCTTGCATGTTCTCCATGTCCCATTAATTTATTTGTGTGTTTGCTTAGGAATATGAAACTTAATTATTGAATATTGATTGGTTGATACTTATCTTAGTTGACTAATGATCTAGAGTCGCTAGATTATTCGTTGTGTACTTAATGCTTGACTTTTCTTTGTGAACTTTAGAATATAATTATCTAGGTAATTGTAGGATAAAGTATTCAAGGACAACCGTAGAGTAGGCGCCTATAAATCACTAGAGGATTTGTAAACAAGACCTTTGGTAATTTCAAAGAGTTAGAAACAAGCACGCCTATAGCCTTAGAATCACAACGCAACTAGGAATAAGGACGTGACAAATCAACCATCAATAGGAGATAATTAAGGAGTAGTAAAACCTAAGTAAACACATCTTTAAACTATCATACAGTACACATCAATTAGACATAGACTATCACAACCTTAGCTTAGATAATTAGATAATAGTAGATTAATCGGTAGCAATACCAACCCCCAAATCCAATACCCGAGATTCGTACCTTTTCCATTTCTACAAAAATATAAAATACAAAAATAATCTTCCTCAACCTCAACCTTAGCGTAGTAACTTCTCACTAGCATTCCTATTCCCTGAGAACGATATCAATACCGTGGCTTACCCTAATTACTACACTACAACGATTAGGTTCCTTTGCCTAGGGTGTTATAAAACTTCTCAAGAAAAGGAAGTTTCCTTGACCCCGAATCGACGCGTGTGGCGTTATCACTTTCCCAAGAGGTTAATTGTTCTAATTCACCCCAAGCCTCCTCCAATTGAACTCTTGAGCTTTCGGTGTTCGTGGCTACTCGACCCATAAATGGGTTCATTGTAAGAACACATTTCTTGTTGAATTCATTTTGGTTGTAATATTATTTGTTTAATTCGAACCCATAAAATTTTATTCTTACCAATTGGTAATAATCACTCAAATTATAAGTAATGTTAATGTTGATGATGATTTTATAACTTTCGATTGGTTGTTGTTGTTGGTTGCGTCTGTAAAATAAAAAATGATATTGACTTATCTAATTTCAACATACTTCTTAGCTTATTTGAAAATCCTATCCGAACAATGTGTCAGAATCGATGTCGGCCTCGATTGAGATTAAAACCTCGATTGAGGTGTTTGTTTTATGTGTTGTCGAGAAGTCATTAAGGCTCGTAAGGGTGTGATTGGTCGAGACCCTCACTTGAGTCGAGTAGTACCCGACTTCACAAGTCATCGATCGAATAGGACTTATCGTAATTTTGTTGCCTTGATCTAGTGTGCGATAGACTCACAAGGGTCTTGCGTTTGTAGTTATATAAAGACACTCAAAGGGTCATTTTGATCATTTTGTGGACTTGTGAGACCCGTCACATAAGAGTTACAAGGTCACGAGTTGTACCCGACCTTGAAATCACTATTCAAGTATGGGCTTCGTCATTTATGGTTGTCGTTACTATACCAACAGACTCAAAAGAGTCTATATGGGTGTGTGTAATCAAGTCGCAAAAGTATTTTGTTAAGTTGCTCGAGTCACCTAAGACACCCCGAAGGTGGTCGTCAGATTTTCTAGCAATGGGTCTCGAAGAAGACTCATAATAGTCTCGATAAATAACTCGTTGTTTAATATAAAACTACATTGGATTTATATTTCCCTCAAAAGCTGTTTTCCCAGGTTAAAGTTTGAGCTAAGTACTATTGGGCTCAAAGCCCACAGTTAAAAGGGTGAGTTTATTATTTCCATTTGGGCTGCACAACCCATTCATGCCTAATGGGGTACGTTAGATATAAAGGAGCCCAACCCAACTTCCACTTAAAATGAAGGTATATCAGTATTGGACCAAAGCCCATAATACTCTGTTTGGTTTTAATCAGTCCACTCGGGCGTTAAATTCCGCGTTGTCTCAAGTCCCCATTCAACTCAAATCCCGACTTGGTTTCCTTCACTTGACCACGAGTTCACTCGACTAGTATTAATCCTAATTATATTGTGAAAACAAAAGTGTGAAACTATAAGTTCTAATCTATTAATATAAGTAAACCTCTTTCAAGGCTTTTGATATTACTTAAACATTGCTTATTTCACAATTAGACTATAAGTTTAATAAGGATATAACTTGTAACTTATTTTTATGTTCTAAAATCACTTTTATCACATGAAGTTGTCACACGTCTAACAAATGTGAAAAATATAAACATGTAAACGGACGATTTCAATTATCAAAACTGGATACTAAAATATAAAATACAATCCTTCCGTATATTATCTTTTGGTCATCATTGAACCAAAGTCGTAATTCCTTCTTCGAGATTCCTTCCATGTCATACCCTCATAAGCCAAAATCCACCCAAATCTTTGTAAATGGTTTCAAAATAAATGATGCCACATAAGCAACAACAACAACAACACAAACATTTAAAAATTTATAAAGTTAGTTAAACTTTATCGAGTCTTAAACATAATTGAAGACTAAATTGCCGTACTAAATTAGGTTGCGTGTCGGAGCCGGGCACTACCACTAATTGATTTATTCCACCTCATAGTGCACATAGCTAAGGTGAGTTTCATAGCCCTTACTTTTACCTGTTTTCATAACTGTTTTGGGGGAGAATACATGCTCGTTTTCACTTAAACTAAATGCTTATTTTACCTGAACAAGTGAATGGTTTACTCAAACTATGCTGATTGACTGAATGTATTATGTGTTTACTTGCCAATTACTTGATTACTTAAATGCATTCTAGTGTAAAGTTAATGCTTGCTTTTACATATGGACACAAGTACTTGAAATTGTTATGCCTGCATGACTGAGTGAACTGGTCACATAAACGATTGAACTGGTCGCATTTGCTATGTACATACATGACCGAATGAATGGGTCACATTGCCGAGTGAACTGGTAACATGACCGAGTGAACTGGTCACATTATGAAATGAAATAAAATACTAAATCTTGTGGTCCATAAAAACTTTTACAAATTAAAATCTATGAACTCACCAACCTCATGTTGACACTTTTTAGCATTTATTTTCAGGTTTTGAGGTGATAGGTTATATTTGGAGGCGCAAGGCAAAGGCATGGCATGGTCATAGATGATTCTGATTTATGTATTGGGACCACCTTTTTATAATGGGCCATTTTTTCCAAGACAAATCAATAATGTAAACATTGTTTAAGAATGAATAAAAGTTTCTTTATGAAAATCGGTTGTTCTATGCTTATGTTGTGTTATCAATTTAGTAGCACCTCAATACTTGTGTGCTTCCACCGAGCCATTTGAGGTGTTACAGATTGGTATCGAGCCAGTTATAGAGAACTGGGTATTTTAAAACCTAGACTATAACCACTTTTACAAAAACTTAACCCTATGACCGACACGTGCACACCAAGTCGATGCCTCACTTATGATCTGTTGAAATCATACTTGATAAGATACATATTTTATCCTTTCTCACTAATTCCATTTTAGGTTATAATTATTCTCCTATACGATATTTACGTATCACAAGACTACACCTTTTCCTCACATAAAGAAAATAATTGTTCTAATCCTTCAAGACAACCTTTAAAAGTGTTGGGACATATTACTAGCGTAACTAAGCTAAGTATTTCAAAATTCATTGAACCTCGGTTGAATATAGATTGATCACCTATATTCAACCAGGAACAGTGGGACATAGCCCGATCACCTATGTCCGACTCAGAGGTGAATTTTGTAATACTTAGGATAGTTATAATAGTGTTATGTCCAGTGAGAAAATGATAATATTTGTGAGAAGCGAGTATGTAACATCTTATAAAGCCACACATTGGCGTTGCACTAAGCCACACACTGGCTTCACACTAATCCTTAATCATAAGCCACCCACTGGTGTCACACTAATTCTTAATCATAAACTTTATGTTCATATATAGAATATTTCCATATCACAATCGGGTTATGTTATAGTCACTCCTACCCCAAACCTTACATTTCCTGGACGAACCAAGCCATTCTAGGAGCAACCTTCCAAAACACCTATGAGAAAGATCCTCTAGTGGGAATAGGCAACAAAAAGAACAATAAACCTTTGGCAAATCTAGAAAGGCACGATAAGTGACCTATAACCCCACATAAACTTGAAAACTTTACACCTTACCTTGAGAATTAAATACCTAGAAGCTCCACCCACCTCTTAAGAATAACAGTGCCTACCTTATTACCCTCCTATAAACTAAATAAAGGAGTTGCCATACAAACTGTTTCCGATTATCCCACAAACCATTATAATCAAAATACCTTATGAATCACTTCATGAATTATTCTAAAAATCAAATTACCACCCTACCATTTCACCATAAAGCAAACTACAATTTCACTACTACCTCACAAAAATAAAGTGTTTCTTAATACTTTGAAAGTATTCTAGAACCACTCTATCGATTCTTACTTCCTCGAAAAGTGTTTTAAGTTAATACCTCATAAATAGAAATAACCAATGTTCTCCTTGGTAACTAAGCCTAACCTAGGAATGTATCCCACACCTCTGCCTAAAACCATAGAAAACAATGAGGTTCACCAACCATGAAACCTCTATCCTTACCCAACTTAGACAACTAAACCCTACTCGTAGCTATGGGTAAATGTTATATCCTGCTACATACCCTTGATACAATATAGTTTCTAAATCTTGATGATTCCCCTTTAAAAACCCTATAATAATACTTTCCAAATCCCTCATTAAAATAAGACAAAATGCTGGCCGAAACACTAAAATTTTCGCAAAACCTCCTTATACACACCATAATTAAGGACCGGTTTTACAATCTTTTGAAAATGTGTCATTTTTACACATTATCGATTTTGAAATCTGGTCTTAGTCAAACTTGTGTAAACATTTATTCAAAAGAAAAATTCGAAAGTAAATGTTTACAGAGGATCGAATATTATTGTGTAATGATGATTCGGTGATCTTGGATGATCAAAATACATGTTAGACATTTGAGAGAGAGAAAGTAGAGAGATGATGTTCTT
Organism: Chrysanthemum lavandulifolium; assembly: GCA_022545495.1. NCBI lineage: Eukaryota > Viridiplantae > Streptophyta > Magnoliopsida > Asterales > Asteraceae > Chrysanthemum > Chrysanthemum lavandulifolium. The sequence continues at coordinate 184,910,819 of CM040244.1, read as the reverse complement.
GGTAGAGAGTTGGTTAACAAAATGAGAAAGGTTAGATTGCCAAGCCACACCCCTTCCATGGATTGAAGGGGAATTTATAGTTACAACCTTAACGTCCTCCTGTCGGACTGTGGATCAGGCATACAGTGGGTAAAGACCCGTCCTTTCTCTACGGTGTTACTCTAAACTAAACTACGCTACTGACTAACTAATTAACTACTTAACAACGTAAATAACTACAAGTCTACGAGCTAACTTATGCTAGATAACATTTGGGGTGACTGACTCTTCATAATGGAATTTTCAATTCTTAACAATCTCCCCCTAAGGGAGGTCACCCCATGTTTTACATTTTAAATCCTAGCATTCTATTTAATCTTCAGTCTTGAGCTCGTAGACTTGAATTCTTCAATATCAGCATCTTTGTGCTTTAGCTGTGATTCTTCAAAGTCCGATTACTTTGTACTTTCAGTGGAGGCCTTTGAACTGATCCACATCTTTGATGATCTTCGAGCTTTCATTGAGATCATCAGCCACAGTAAATCTCTGGATCACCCTTTATTGTGTTGCCATCATGTGATGTTGTGACTTATGGACCGACATGCTCACACTTTTGGATTATGACATCTTTCATCAGAGTAGCGGAAGCTTTACTGGCTCATGATATTTGCAGCAGCATAGTAGAAACATAGTATAAAAATATCAGAGCCAGGTTCTGTAGATATGCACAAGTCATGATTTCTTTAATTAAGTGTGGATGTTGTGGGCATGCGGCTTTGGATTGACTTCTCAATTACGATCGGTACAACCGTCCAGTGTACTTGCAAACAACGATTAGCAATAAAACACACGAAAGTGTCTTTGACCACTTTCGTTGAATTGAGGTACACGCCCACGGTTCCCGTTGATCGGTTACAATTCTTACTGTGATCGGTGGGATTCCTAAGAATCTCCTTGACGGGGTTTCGCAATGCTCTAGTGTTCTCAAACCGAACGTCTCAAAGAAGACAACACGGAGTGAGTGAACCGGTAATTAAGATTCAGCGATTGATGAAACATTGATTTGAAAAACAATCGGTGTATTGCTTGAAGAAAGAGTTTTGCAATACGACAAAGGTTTTATAAGAAAGATCAATTTTCAATCAAAATACTTTTTATATTAGAGAATGAGTACACATTCAATGTGCTAGATAAAAGAAGAGATTCGCACATCGAACGGTTTTTCCAAAAGTATTTTTCAATCGAGATACTTTTGTGTTTGAAAACATAAATACACATTCGATGTGCTAGAGAAAGAAGATTTGCACATCGAGCGGTTTTTCCAAAAGTATTCGTCAATTCCATTCTGGACCAAGGTTGATTCAAGATTGAATCTCCCCATCGTTTCTATCCGGTTGTCACAAGTTTGATCTTACGAGAAGATCTCACATGTCACCCACCAAGAGCTTGTTTGATGTTGGCTCTAGAAGGATTTGTTAGGAATTAGAAAATTCCATTATTGAAGAGTCGGTCACCCCAACTATTATCTAGCATAAGTTAGCTCGTAGACTTGTCGTTATTTACGTTTTTATGTAGTTAATTAGTTAGTCAGTAGCGTAAACTAGTTTAGTGCAACACCGTGGAGGAAGGACGGGTCTTTACCCACTGTATCCCTGATCCACAGGCCGTTAGGAGGTCGTTTAGTTTGTATCCTATAAATACCCTCTACCTTGCAAGGTAGAGGGTTGGATGTTCTTTGGTAATCTAATATTCTACAAGTTTCTCTTACTAGAATATCCCACTTTCTCTCTCTCTAAAATCATCTATATGCTCATTGTGTTAAGGTTATGATATGTAAGTGAAATTCAATATTCTACAATTGGTATCAAGAGCCATGGTTAGATCATATCTTGCATATCTTTGGATTTCTAGTGGTTTTTAGGTGGTTTTTGAGTTTGAAAAAGTTTAGTGGTTTGTGCATCATTTGGTTGATTTCGTGTGTTAAAGCTTGGATTTTGTTAGTACTTTTATGTTTAGAATCATCAAAAGTGTTTAGGTTTTCATTTGGTAAGCTTGAATCATCTTGGTTGGGTTGTTTTGGATTGAAAAGTGATGTTTATGAGTTTTTTCTTGCTAGCGACTTAACACACGAATTCTTTCTTCGTAGCGACTTGCTTTACAAATTTGTAGCGAGTTACGTTTTGGACCTAGCGACTTAGAACTAGCGACTTACGATACAAGTAGTGGACTTTCCACCACAAGTAGCGACTTGGAGGTAGCGACTTGATGCATGTGCGAGTTGCTATTTAGCGACTTGTATCTTTAGCGACTTGAGTAGCGAATTGCTGCTAAAATTTTGCTAGCGACTTGAGGCTTAGCGAGTTACTTCTTAGCGAATTGCATTTGTCTAGCGAGTTGGGACGTTAGCAACTTGATGGTGTAGCGGATTAGAGGATTAGCGACTTGGTATTATTGCTATTCAGTTGCTAGCGAGTTGTTTCAATATCTCTAGCGACTTGGAGGTTCGTAATTTGATACTAACATCTTGGATTCTTGGCATTTTGCTACTGGAATTTCCAATTACTTGGAGAATAATTCAAAATAACACAATGTCAGTCATCACTGATCCTTTAATCACCAAAGTACTTGCTCTCTATGACACAGCACAGAATAGTGAAACAGTATACTTACCTGTATGCCATACATGTAATGATTCAGCATCGATCAATCAGAACAACTCAAACAAGTCACTCTTAATGCATGCAAATGATGCTATGAATATGGAATGCACCAGTGAGCCCTTTCAACATCTCAGTCAGCTTCTCAAACTACTGTTATCTACAACCATGGATCGAACAAGTTGTGCCATCCTTCGTCAGGATTTTCCCACTTTGACAAGGACGGTGTTACTTAACTTAGAACGACTGAGGATTCAAATTACTAAAGAAAAGTTCTCATCTGATGATTCTCATGCTGCTCTCCAAACTATCTTCAATCAATTTCAGCCACTTATCCGGGAAGAATACTCCTCAGATTTTGATGATATCATGACTGGAATATCTTTCAAGAAACACACGGGAATGGAAATTCATGAGTTCAGAAACTCATTTATTCAACTTATGAGTAATATGGAAACATACATCAAGGAAGGCGCAAAGAGAATAACAAAATGAATGAATTGAATGAGTGCCAAGAGATACCATGGAGCAATGGTGACGTGTCATGCTACATTCGAGTTGAACCGGTGAATGACACGATTGCGAGAATCTCGGTTGTAATGAAAAGGATGAAGAGAACAACGCGATCTCAAATTCTCGAGTCGAAAAAGGTATCAATCAATAAGGTACATTATCGATCACACAAATTCTCATAAAAGGTACATGACTCTTACTCGAACATAACATTGTGGAATCAATCTTTGTTTTACACGAATCTAATGCAAGTAACATGATTGAAAAAGGGTATATGATGAGCTTTCAAACAAATTTTCAATTCTTGAAAAACACTTGTATCTCATTGCAAATTGAAATACAACAAAAGGATGAAATGTTTTATGCAAAAAACCGTGTACTAATCGGGAACTTCGAATTTAGAAATTTTTGAAATTAATCGGTTAAAATCCAGTTCGGGACAAAGATTCGACCATTGGCAATCTGAAATTACTTCTTTGAAGCCGAAATATAGTGTCATGAGATGAGTGATGCACTAGAATCTAGAAATTACGAACTAGCTCTATGTGTGTCCAACCTTCTAAGAGAAAATGAGCATTTAAGAAAGAACCTTGAGGAAACAAACTCTAAGTTAGTCAATCAATCTAACCTCTTGATGAAAGACATTGATGACCTCAAAGCACAAATTCGGGATAAGAGCTTCAATATTGTTGCCCTAAAAATGAGCTCGGGAAGTCTGTTGGAAATAGGATGAACACTAAGTTTGCAAAACCTTCAACTTTGGGAAAGTCAAATGTTGAAACCACTTGAAACGAGCAGGTTATTAAACAACCTAATGCCTTTAGGTGCGAAAGAGCTAAACCATTGAAATCTAAGCTTACATCCCAAGTTGATAATATATCTGTTTTGTCAAAACCGGTCACTTCATTGCCTAGTTCGGATATGATGAATCTCAAACCTCGGACTTATGTTCAATTCTCACGGATCGAAATGCAATAAGTATAACTAGCTCTCATGCAAAACATCATTTGGTGATCAATCCCTAAGAAATACTACGATCACAAAAGGACAAATAGTCAAAACAAGGTTGTGCACTCATTTAGTTCAACTAACGGTGGTTTCAAATGGATTCCCACTGCGATTTTTAAGTTCTGGGACTTAAGCGAACTTACATTCCTAGATCATGCCTCAGTGGATTCCAGGTAATCTCTTCAAGAATGTAGAACCTAATAGGATCCCCATTAATGATACGTCGTGTTATCTTGTGATGCATCCAAATGTGAGATTAAACATGTCACTAACCCTTCTATGTACAAGTCTACATGTGCTTCCGTACAATGTGCTCTCGGTCTTTTCGGTACAATGCTCAACTCAATCGGAACTTCATGACTTGGTTCCCATCAGAAATGAACATAGCTCATTCAGGAGCTATAGCTTGCCAGAGTTGATGTACTTCTTACTTTGACTCCTATTCATCTTGAATCAGGACTCGCTCTTCTATATCTGTGTATAAATCAAGTTTGAAAAAAAAAAAAAAAAAATCAGTCTTATATACCTTTTTATATATGTCATTCTTTTAAATTCACAATTTTATCATTTTCCTCAATCTAATAAAGAATACATTCCTTGTTATCGATAACATCTACGGTCCTAGAAATGTCATTCAATAATGGCACGGGATCATAGATGAAGTTCGAACAAATGAAATATTCTTGTTTTATAACGGGGTTGGTTAATGTCAATCAATGTTCTTTGATGACATTGATTGAGGGGGAGATTTTGTATATGTTTTTCTTGACTATCTATGCCATTGGCTTCTGTGCTGGTTATAATGCTTGCTCATTTGTAAGTTGAGGTCGTGTTTTGCCTTTGTAACTATCTGGTTATGGTGTTTCTCTCAGTTGTAGGTTGTGGTCGTATCTTGCTCATGTGATTATCATTGTGTACCTATGTATTGAGTGCCTAGCATTAAATGCTTATTTGATTAAATGTTTAATTGATTCATGGTGATCATTGTGATAATCTATGCTAGAGACTTAGTCTATAATCCGTGTTAGCGACTTACCACTCGTTCATCAAAACCATAGGGACCAAACTTGTCATATATTTGAAATCGTGTTGCACTAGCGACTTATCTCACTTCATTCGTAAACCACAGGGACCGAAAGTGTCATATTGCCAAAGTCCGCCCTAATACCCTAGCGACTTACCAAGTTTTATTTCTTATTTCTAAATAATTTTTTCTCTCTCTCGTTTTTTCTTAGTCTTTTTCTTCTCGTCAAAACAAAGTGTTCATCCTAGCGACTTAGCAAGTGGTATGTCTCGAATCTCTCCTATCTTAGTTCTCTCTTACGCGTTTGTGTTTAGTTTCTAACTTGTCACTTTAACCGATCCGTGCGAGCTCGTGTATTGTATTGTTTGATTCCCACCTAGGTTCGATGTTTCATTAAATCGTGTTGTTTTGTTGATTATTATGTTGCAAGTGTACAAAGTGTTGGTATATTTTATCATGATTCTTTGTGTAATGTGTTTCCATGTAATGATGATGAATGATTGGTGGTTTGGGTGGTTTGTTTGTAGAAATTATGAGTGTTCTTGGTAGCGACTTTGGTAATATTCTTGGTAGCGACTTAACTGTGTTCTTGATAGCGACTTGCTTAAATGTTCTTAATGGCGAGTTAGCACTCAACTTAGCGACTTAGTTCTTTGTGGCGTATTAGTCTATTATATTACGGCGACTTGGGTGGCGAGTTAGTTGTCGTGACTTGTCTTTACAAGTTAGCGAATTAGTAACATTAGCGACTTAGTTAACAAATTTGTAGCGACTTGGTTGTGTTACTGTTCATGGCGACTTGTCTTCACAAGTTAGCGAATTAGTAACCTTAGCGACTTAGTTAACAGATTTGTAGCGACTTGGTTTTGTTACTGTTCATGGCGACTTGTCTTTACAAGTTAGCGAATTAGCATAGCGACTTAAAGAGCTAAACTATTAGCGACTTGTTTGTGGTACTAGTGATGGCGACTTGTCTTTACAAGTTAGCGACATTGTTCACTTTCATGTTGCGAATTAGTCTTAGGGTCGAGGGTTATTAAAATGTTCAAAGGTGTATTGCTAAAGTTGATCTCATTCTCACAATACTTAGGATCTCTTGATTCAACTTGTTGAGTCAACATACTCTATGTAATCTGCTATGACATTTCTGTTTAGGCAAACGGTACTTGGTTTCTCTCACGACAACCAAATGTTACTTTTTGCCTCATGCATATTTGTTATATCACTTCTACATTTGTATCTTGGCTCATGACATGATCCCTTTGCAATGCACTCTTTTGCTTTTTAATCCCTTATCAGCTCGTCGTGTGAAAATTTATCTATAGGATTCTACTTCATTGAAATATCTCACTTTTGCCACTCTATCTTTCTCTATATGTGTTTTGGGGACTCCTTTTGAGTTACTGTTTCTATGTGTCTATGTCATAAGGGTGCTCTCAATGTTGTCTCACTTATGAGTTATTATCTAACTCGTTCCCAACCATTCTTGTTGATTGTATGTTTGCTCGGATCATCAATGGCAAGTTCAAACCACGAAAAGCGTTACCCTTGGCATCATCAAAGTTCTCTCGACGAAGAAATCCTTCCCGAGTCAATGGGTGATATTGGAAAAAGTAAGCGTATGTGGACCTACAAAAGCTTCAACAAAATCCGATACTCAAAGTTTCTATTGACATCCTCAAAACACAAACTTCTTGAGCTATTACCAAGCAATGCTCAATTCCCACCATTTACATTCAACAATTACGGAACACCGTTCAATGGGACAAAATCACACTCGATACTCTTGCAAAGCTGGATGATAGGGAGTTCACGATTGATTACGCTATTACGAGCAAGGCTCTTGGAATCACCCATGTAACCCTAACCTTCGTTACGAATCTCCACAGTCTTGACGATCGATTGTCTTTCTAATTGGGTTGGGTTATCGAGCATTATTTCAAGAGCATCCGACATCATCCTTTGGACACATGTATCAACCACGGAGAGCTATTACAACTATTCTTAACTTGTGCTTATCGGCAAAACATCGGGGTTCGATAAAGTGAGAATTCCTATCCTGCAAATCCTATGGGGAATTGTTAATAGGGTTGATGTGAATGTCTCGGATCGTATTTGGGAAGAATTTTCTTTATCAATACACACATTCATATCGATAGAACTAATTTCGAACAAAGCTCAAGGCGAAAAAAGCAGAACAAGCTTGTGATTCCCGGCATCCGATTTTCTAAGCTTGTTATCCGGTTCTTGCAACAAAATCACAACTTCACTCCTAGGTCTGAATCAACTTTACACAAAGCAGATGATGAATTTGTTTTAGGAAACCTGAAATATGTTCCTAGAGGTATGGATAAAGAAATATTTGGATTGCCAATTCACGATTGTCTTCTCACGAAAGATATCAAGAAGAAGGACTACTTCAAACAATACAAGAAAAGAGCTTCCAGTTCCTCTGCTGATGTCACACCTTCTCCTCCACAACCCAATGCTCCCAAGTCCACGTCAGCCTCACAAGCATCCTATGCCTCTCTTCCTAAAAGAGACTTGAAAGGTCACAACATTCGACACCGCATCCAAGAAGCGAGAAAGTAAAAGGAAGAAAGTGGAAAAGGAAATTGGTGAAAATCTTGAGGCATCAAGGAATATTACAAGGTTAAGCGATGAAGATGATCTTGATCTACAACTTGGAATCCAAAAAAGCCTTGAAAGTCTAAATGTGAAAGCACCGATGGGTGGAGTTGTGTTAAGAGAACACGATCAACTACCACGACAAACAACCCCAATAACACATGACAAAGGAAAAGGTTGTGAGTGTTGAAAGCGAACAAGCGACTCACATGCTTTTAACGATCTCATCATCTCCATCAAGCACCACCAATCAATATGAGTGAAGAAAGAACAGAATCATCTCATGCTAATGAACAATGCGGAGTGGACAAAGTGCAGAAGCGTTTAAAGAAACTCTTACACTTAGTGAGACTCAATCGGCTTGAATGTTGATGCTCTGTTGCAAAAGGCTCGCGGAGAACCTTGAGACAAGATCGATGAGACCTTGAAGATGGATGAACCAAATCATCTACTAATTCTCTATCCTCACTTAAGGATCTCGTCTGATTTCTCTTTTGGAGATCAATACTTAAATGACAAACCCTTAGATCTTGCACAATCCATGTATCTTGTCAACATTCGACAAGATACATCAACCATTCCTCCGATGTCGACATCTTCACTATCAACCTGCACTTCCACCTCCCATACCCACTCAATCAAGCTGTACAAACACCACCAACATCGTCACCAACCCCAGAACTGTCATTACGATTCTTGATATGGATGCTCCACCGACTTCACCACCACGGATCCTTACCTCGATCAACTCTTGGACAAAGGCGTAAAAGGATAGAAGCTCTTGAAAGGCAACTTCCTAAATCTGTTGATTCCTTTGTGGATCGTGTCTATAGATTGGAGCACCTCAACTTCAATGAAGGAGTTCTTGCCGCCATTGAAGGGAAGTCAAGGATCTTGTGGAATGGGCTATGGGCTCCACTTCTTAGGCGATTCAAGGACCTACCTATCACCGATATGAGAGCGACTCTATGTGAAAAGATGTATGAAGTGAAGAGGACAAGCATGAGGTTCACAAGAAACTCTATGAGGCACTTGAAGAATCCATTAAGTTCGACAATTATGAGCGTTATATGATTGACATCAAGGAAAAGGAAGCTAAAAGGAAAAGGAGAGCTATTGTGTTGGAAACATTGAAGAAAGACCGTAAAGATCCTCCTCCTCCTCCACCACCAGAAGTATTTGGAACTTCGGGGTGGTGAACCTTCTATGACAACCAACACACCTCCACCACAACCACCATCATCACCGCCAAAACCTTCCAATCAATCAAATCCTACAAGTAAACATGGCACTCATATGAAATCTGCTTGCTTGGGCGACGGTTGATTCAAGGTTCACACCCACCCCACCTCCTTCACGATGCTCAAATGGTTCACGAAGAGTCGCATGTCATGGCCAGTCGAGAATCGATGAAGATGATGCATCAACTAAGCATATTCCTAAGCCATCGAAGAAGATTGGTTTGATGATTACAGCGGTGTAAACGCCCAAAGACACATCGAGTTGCACCGTCAAGGTCACAATTCAAAGTTGTATCATTGAAGATAGACCTCCTTCTCCGAACCTACATGGTCCATCCACGAGTCCGACTCAATGATACCCGACAACAATTGGGTATCTACTATCACCGCAATTATGAAGAACTGCTGAAGACTCTCTTCTTCACTTTCTGGTGATATGGGAAGCTTCATTAAATGGTTTTGTAAGCGAAAGAGTATCTCATCCTTAACTCCAAGAGATCTTGAAGGACACCTTGTAAAATTGTTAAGGTCTTCCATTCGGATGCCAATCAACTTCAATACCAAATGGAAGAATGCCATAAGATGCTCAATGACCAAGTCAGTGAGCAAATTAGCCGCTTCAATGTTCATAAATCTCTTCCTCTTGGTGGTGAACCTGGTCAGATGACCATTCAGGCTGAATTCTTCTTCAACCATGACTTGGACTATCTTTGTGGTCACTCTGCTGAAAGAAGACCTGCACTATCAATATCCAAGATGAAAGCTGCTACCTACTCTGATCAGGGGCTTGAACAGATGGTTCCTGATCGTTTCTGGGTCAATGAAGAACTTAAGTATGACATTGCGGCATCATATGGTATTTCACCTTGGGTGGTACAAAAGAAGAACTTCTATATTGAAAGACATAGTCTTGACAAAAGGCGCAAGAATGTTAGATCCGAGCTCCAGTATCTTAAGTGTGGTTCGTGTAGAGGTCTTCCGATATATGGATATGAGTATTTGATGAAGATTGTCCTTAAGAGATCGGTTGAAAGAATATACTATTGAAGAAAATGACTTCAAACATCTTCTGCCGAATGATTTCGAAGATCTCTACCTTCTGAATATTCAAGGACACCTTGAGCATTTGCCTGTCCGTGAGAAGAAGGCCTTATCTGCTGCTGTTACTCTTTGGATTCGAGGCTTAGTCATTCGAAAACGAGTTGAGGACTTCCAACTCGGCATGGAAAGCTACCAAACCAGGATTAACCTTACATGTCCTCAATGGAGTGCCACAGGGCATGAATTTCATCATGAATACAAAGTCCTCGACACCCCAAGAGCCGTCATCTTTACTGACAGATATGGGACCCGCATGCTTATGAGACTATGTGAGCTCTACAAGTTTAGTGATGGTACGCTCAAATTGGTCGAAGAAGAACTTGACACCAGTGAAAGAAGTCAAAATTGATATGAAATCTTGGGTTAAGACTACTTTTGGATGATGATGACTTGAAGAGGTGTGAACACTTCATTCTTTGCAATCGACGAAGACTCAAGACACGAAGGATCTTCCGACCTTGAAAGTTTTGTTGGTGGAAGGCTTGGGATGGTCACTACAAACTTCTTGAGGGGTGAATGAAGACATCTTGAGGAAGCGATTTATGTTGTGTTTTTAAATATGTGTAATATGTGGTGTACTAAATGTGAACAAGCGTAATACATGTAATAGTGCTAGGATTTGTCTTGTGGTTTCCCTTGTAAAAGGGAAACATCTGTGTTGTCCACTTCGATCATATAAAACCGGACACATTTTCTCCTACAAATATTTTATCTCATACATATTTAAATCACTTGAGATCCAAAATCTCAAAGGATTTAAGATTTTTGATCGGGGAGAAAATGTGATATAAATATGAAAGATGTTAAAAGATAAGATGACCAATTTTTTTGCATACTTCTCTCTAATATGTGCTAAACAATTTTGAATCTCGAAGCATATATTAAGGGGAGAATTCTCTTATAAATTCAAGTCATCAGGGTACACAACTTTCAATCTTTCTAAGGTACCTTGATTGTATGGCTTCAAATCCTTTGGTGATCATGTATGCACTTCTTAAAGGGTTCCCTCCAGTATGTGCAAAACACTCTTTTCAAATCTCGAGGCACATATTGAGGGGGAGCAAACTTATGAAAACCTCATCCTTCCCGGAAATGCTTTATCTACTTGATTTGATCAAGGAAGTGATGGTGATATCTTTTAGAAAATGGTAATCAAAGAAGTTAATTCTTCCTCTTGCCTCCGTGTGCAAAACGATTTCAAACATTTGATGCACATGTTGAGGGGGAGTTCTCATTCTAAAAATATCAAAAACAATTCAGGTACAAAATGTTTTGATAATATATCACAAGTATCTGGATTGATTTTCAAATGGTTTTCAATTGGTTCCAATGGCAGATGAACAATACCAAATAGACCGACCAACTTTACTTTATGTATGGTGATATAAGGATGATAAGGTTAGGTTTTGTTCCCATGATCCGCCAGAACCGGAGGGATCTACCCAGGGACTATCCACTAGTTAGTGTAGAGTTCTTAGGTATGATGATAAAAGGAGAAAAGTGAGATATGGGAAGAGTGCGGACTAGACAGAGCAAGTACTAGAACAAACCCAACAAGGTTCTTGCTATGAAGTCTCGGTAAGCTTGAAGGGTTGAAGAATTAAAAGAATTGAATGAGAAAGGGTGAAAACAAATAGCCCTCCATTTATTCAACCTTAGGGCGAGAACAGGGTTCAATTCATATGCTCTTGATGGTAACATCGGTATTGAAGACAAGGCGTCATGGACCCGGTGGCGCTTGCACTTCAACTTTCCAAACCACTCAAGTTCCTCTTAAAAGGACTTGTTTCATTCTCACGGGAACCGACATTATCTATCGACTTTCTCTTAGAGATTGTTGATATTGAAGAAGGAGACCCTCTCCCTAGTCTCGACACAGGATCCAAATATGCACAAATTGAGTCTAGAGCCACGAGATCATCAATAAATCTCATTAGGACACTTTCAATGAAGACTCTGCTTCACACAATGTGGAAAGAGATTATATCTTGAGTCCTCGCATTATCCTTGTGGTATTGCGGAACATCGAGTGATGTGTTTACATATTCACAATGAAGATGGAAAGCCTTACGGAGCCAACATCAAACAAGCTCTGGTAGGTGGCATGTGAGATCTATTATATAGATCAACCATGTGACAATGAGCGAAAACAATGGGGCGATTCAATCTCTTGAATCAATCACGGTTCGAGTTATGGATTGACGGATACCTTTGAAAAACGGTCTTTGTGCTTAACAACTCTTTTCTTTAGCACATCGACCGTGTACTCATTTTCAAACCAAAGGTGTTTTATGATTGATAATTGATTTTCAATAAAACCTTCGTTGTATTGCAAAAACAATTTCTATTGAGCAATACGATTGTTTTTCAAATCTCTTTTCATCAATCGGTGGACTTAAAATTATTTGGTTCACTCACTCCGTGTTGTCTTCTTTGAGATGTTCGGTTTGAGAACAGCTAGAGCATTGCGAAACCACATCAAGGAAATTCTTGAATTATACGATCACAGGCGGTACATGTCTTGATCAGCGGGGACCGTGGGCGTGTACCTCAATTCAACGAAAGTGATCAAAGACACTTTCGTGCGATTTATTGCTAAGCTGTTGTATGCGGTACACCCGACGTTTGCGGTTGTTCGAATGAAGCGGTCAATCCATAGCCGCATGCTCACTTAACACATTCATCTCATAAGAAATCATGATTAGTGCATCAATGACTCGATATTTTCACTCCATGCTTACGCTTTCTGCTGCGCCAATATCATGAATCAACTAAAGCTTCCGCTACTCGATGAGAAGATATCATGATCCAAAATGTGAGCATGTCGGTCCTAAAGTCACAACACCACAATGGATGTCTCGAGATTTTTGTTGGTGATGATCTCAAGAGTGGCTCATAATTATTATCTCATGGATCATTAATGACCTCCACTTTAAAGTACAAATCTATGCGACTTTGAAGTTGCACTACTTATGCACAAAGATTGCGAAGTTGAAGTATTAAAGTCTCTGAGCTCAAGAACAAAGTCAAGAATAGAATGCTAGGATTTGAAATGTAAAACATGGGGTGACCTCCTTAGGGGAGATTGTTAGGAATTAGAAAATTCCATTATTGAAGAGTCGGTCACCCCAACTATTATCTAGCATAAGTTAGCTCGTAGACTTGTCGTTATTTACGTTTTATGTAGTTAATTAGTTAGTCGATGGCGTAAACTAGTTTAGTGCAACACCGTGGAGGAAGGACGGGTCTTTACCCTTGTATCCACGATCCACGAGGCCGTTAGGAGGTCGTTTAGTTTGTATCCTATAAATACCCTCTACCTTGCAAGGTAGAGGTTGGATATTCTTTGGTAATCTAATATTCTACAAGTTTCTCTTACTAGAATATCCCACTTTCTCTCTCTCTAAAATCATCTATATGCTCATTGTGTTAAGGTTATGATATGTAAGTGAAATCAAAGTATCCTACATGATAAAATAATTTCAAATATCCTATGCACATATTGAGGAGAGAATTTACTGAAGAAAATCAAAAGGCTTTTCTAAGGAAATTGTGATCAAGAAATTATTTCAAAGAACTCTTGCCTCCATGTGCTAAACAATTTCAATATCATATGCACATGTTGAGGGGCATTTCTAATATGATCAAAATAATTAAGGTACAAAATGTTTTGATTTTATATCACAAGTACCTTGATTGATTTTCCAAATGATTTTTAATTGGTTTCATGAAGGAAAGAACAATACCAAAAGACCTACCAATTTACTTTATGCATGGTGTTATAAGGATGGTTAGGTTAGGTATTCGTTCCACGATCCCGCCAGCCGGAGGGATCTACCGAGGACAATCCACTAGTTAGTGTAGAAGTCCTTAGGTATGATGAAAAAGGAGAAAAGTGAGATATGGGAAGAGTGCGGATGAGATAGAGCTAGAACTAGAATAAACCCAACAAGGTTCTAGTTATGAAATCTCGGTAAGCATCAAGAGATGAAGAATGAAAAGAATTGAATGTGAAAGGGGTGAAAAGAAATGCTCCCCTCAACATGTGCATATGATATTGAAATTGTTTAGCACATGGAGGCAAGAGTTCTTTGAAATAATTTCTTGATCACAATTTCCTTAGAAAAAGCCTTTTGATTTTCTTGATAAATTCTCTCCCTCAATATGTGCATAGGATATTTGAAATTATTTTATCACATAGAGGCAAGAGTTCATTTGAAGCACAATCACGATCACAAAACACTATTTAGAAAACCATTTGCTCCCCTCAATATGTGCATCGACGAAAGAGTTTAGCACATATTAGAGAGAACTTGCACTTTGAATCAAAACGATCATCATTTATCAAATTTCATATTAAATCACAAATTCTCCTCGATCAAAATATCAAACCCTTTGAGATTTTGGATCTCAAGTGATTTAATCAGGTTTAGAAAACATGGGAGAATATGTGCCTTGTTTAAATACTCATCTAGTTTTTGGTTAAATGCTCCTCCACAAACATATGCATTATGTATTTCAAAATCGTTTGGCACATGACGGAAGGAGTGCTTTAGAAACAATCACCCTTTTAAAACCAATTTGAGATTTAAATCACGATCTCTCCCCCGATCAAAAATTTCAAACCAATTGAGATTTTGGATCCCGATTGATTTAAATCATTTGGAAAATTTTAGGGAAAGGCATGGCAAGATTTAATTTTGAAAATGACCGATGAGGACCAATTAAAGACATTAAAGATTGTTAGTGTCGGGTATGATTGTTTTAAAGAGATCTTTAAGTAAAATAAAACAATTTCACAATCAAACAAGAACGAAATTTTAGGTCACTAGTTTTACAACACAAGCTTAATAGAAAGAGATAAAGGCGATTGAACAATAAACCAAACACACACACACTATATGCTTATGACCGGTTATCGTAGGATGTGAGTGAAAGGAATAAATGGAACAACCAACCCTCAGTGAGGTTATACAAGACTATTTATAGGTAAGGAGCTAGGGCAACACTCCCACTCCTTCCCTTTTCCTTATTGGACATGGGCCTAAGCTTATGGGCCTTCTACATAAGCTAGACCTTAAACAAACATAAAGGCCATAATAAGCTACCTATTACATATAAGTAACTAACACTTGAATTAAGGTTTAGGAGTGATTCCAACAATCTCCCCTCAAGTGTTGGTGATGAAAACAGTGAAGGCGTTGATGTAATAGTAGCTTTGACGTCTTCGACATTCTTCTTTCTTGTGAGAAGAATTGCCTTGATTCGAACAATCTCCCGGTGTAGAGATAGTTTTCTTTGAGCAGTTATGCTTTGGCGTCATCTTTAACTTTGTTCTTTGATCAATGTTCTTTGTGATGAAAGTGATAGTATGTTGTTGTGCGCATCAAGTCTTCATCGTGCCGTCATTGCATAAAGGTCTCCACGTCATTCTTCAACATGCTCACATGCTCTTTGGCGTTGGAATTCAAGATCGATAAAGTTCTTTAAGTCTTTAACTTTGTAGATTCTTTGATTTGACGAAGAATCATTCTCGATCATTGTGTTGCTTTTGGATAGAACTTCCATTAGTGATGATGTTGGCGTGAGCATGAGAAGAATCGCACGATCATCCTGCTCCGGAGCTTCCATAAGAAGAAAACATGAAAGCGGTAAGTAATAAGCGGTTCCGCACTTACAAGTTTGAACTTGAGTGTTAACACATAGTGTGAAAACACAACTCTAATTCTTACAAAGGCCGTTCTGAACCGAGTCCCACAAGTGAGATAACGCGATGTGCGAAGTACACCTCTGATTCGGATGAGTCGCCGAGGTACACCAAGCATCACCTCACGATCAGAGACCGTTTGAGACACACTAAGCGTAATCCACGGGAGTTACCGAGTGACTGCTTTATCGGTGTTTGATGTTGACCGGCGGGAGTTTCCATTCAATCACCGAGGATCACGGTTGTGAACCTCTCATAAATGTTCTCGACAGTTGCTAAGATCCATGAAGGACTCGATAACGTACCACCGATGTTCTTGTTGTTGAACATCAAGTGATGAAATGTCAAGTGTACCTAAGAGATCTTTTGATGAATCTCGTGGCTCTAGACTCAATAGTGCGTTTTGGTTTTCTGGCGGAGACTAGGAGAGGTCTCCTTCTTCAATACCAACAATCTCTAAGAGAAAGCCAATAGTTTACGTGGGGTTCCTGTGAGAATGAAACAAGCTTCTTTTGAGAGAAACTTGAGTGGCTAAGAAGGTATAGTGCATCGTCGGGTCCATGACGACTTTTAATCTTCAATACCGGCCACTAAGTGACAATCAATAGCATATGAATTGAACCCGATGTCCGCCCTAAGTTGAATAATTTGGAGGGCTATTTCTTTTCACCCTTTCTTTGAATTTCTTTTTAATTCTTCAACTCCTTCTTTCTCCCGATTCTCATTTTCTCCTTTTATAATCATACCTAAGGACTTCTAAGTACTAACTATTTGTGATGTCCTTGGGTAGATCCCTCCTGACTCTGGCGGATCATAGAACGTTATTCCTAACCTTAATCTCCTTATAACTCCATTGCCATAAAACCATTTTCATGAAAATCTCTCAAAGTGTTTGTGAATGAAAACATGTTTGAACACTTTAAGAGTTTTAGATTTTCGAAATACTCCCCCCACATGTGCTTAAGAGTTTTTACGAAATCAGCAAAGGAGGAAAGAGCCTTTTTATGAATTGATCAACTCAAGATAGACAATCCCCGCTAGACACGATTCGTTGCATAGTTAAAGAGTTACATTGTCGACTTTTGGGTGACAACTAGCTCTAATAACTACCTTGAAGGTGTAGACAAGCCTCGAAAGGTTGTCATACCCGTCGAGTTCATGTCTACCAAGAGTTTCTCGAATGGTACTTTCTACTTGGACAAGTCCTTTGCGAGACACGTTTACATTACTAGTGAATTAGCTTGAAATTATTACCCATCCCGACAAGTCTTTTCGAGTTACTAACGAGTTTAGTACCGTCAATTCGTTGGTTAAGTCTATTACACAAAGATTCATTTGCATTTACACAACATATTTCTTATCACATAATTTTCCCCCTCAAAATGGCATATAAAATGTTATTTTTGAAAAGTTGAGAATAAATATGACCATTTCGAGTGTTGGGAAGATGACCACTATGAACAATTTGTGAACAAAGTTTTAACTCAAGTACTCCCCTCAACAAGTGATATAAATGGTTAAGGTTTTGAAAATCATACGGGAAGTACTTGTCCTTTTGAGCAAAACCTTGAAAATGAAAGGTTTGATAGGTTTTACTCAAAAGTAAGAAGCTTTCGCTCCTTTTGTAAGGATTGTGGCACCGAAACGCACCACGTGGTCCTTTCTTGACAATTACGGGTTGTACATTGTTATGTGTGCACAAGCCATAAACATATATAATCACACATCCAAAATATAATGAAATAGAAGCGATTCAAGGGTTCCAGAAGTCCAAAGATGTTGCCGAGAGTGCGAGCAGGCGTTGATAGCGGTGATGTTAATCTGGTCGACCACCAACAACGCTTTCCAAAGTTACGAATCGATCCTTCGATACAACCTTTCATCAATCATTCGATGATCCTCCTCACATCCCTTCGATCCCGAGAATTCCATCGCTAGGAGACCCAATCTTTAGATGTATATCCTTCAACCGATAAGCCAATCCATCCCTAACCATCTTCAAAGTATGATCCCCAAACTTGTGAATATCGTTGCACGCCATCAAGCAATTGCGTTGAAGTTCATCGCGATAAATGACACGAGCGGTTTCTTGACGAGCGTGTATTGTGGAAGCCGGTTGATGTCGGGAAGATCAGGCGTGGTGGAGTGAAGTTGACACGGGTCCGATAAGATTCAACCGCAAGTCGGAGATCTTCTACGTTCTTTGATGACTATGCGTCGATGAAGATGAGCGGTGACTTCATGAATTCATGTTGTACTTGAGCTTGAAAATTGCCTCATGCGACCACGTACTTTGGCAAGGTACATGTCTTCAATGTCGTTGATAGACAAATTCTCAAAGTCGACCAGAGAATGCATAATCCCGTTCATCTTGCCTTTTGACCACAATCTTCTTGAGAAAAGTGTAGTCCCATTTGGTCGAAAGATCAACGTGTTTGATGGCAACGATATCCTTAATCTTGAACACCGCATGTTGAGACTTGAACACGGCGACACAGTAGTAGATTCTTCGATTCCGACCAATGATGAATCCGTACATTGCATCTCGATCGTATGCTTCCACTTTGTTGGAGAACAAGTGATTAGCTCTTTCCTCGATAGCTATCTTGCTTTGAGTATATGGCTCTTTGGGAATGGAAGTGTCAAAGATGTAGCATATTTCCTTGAGCCATCGCCACCGTAGAAGAAATTCAAATCTTTATTGAAGAAATATCTGAATGGAATCCTAGGTTCATCTGGTTGGCCAATTGTTGGTAGAGGTTTAGACCGATCGGTGTAATATGGAGGGTTGTCCCGTTTGGTGAAGTCGATGTTTGCTTACGGGTTGAGCCAATCCATGTTGTTAGACATAGCTCGTGCTATGTTATCAAGGTGATATTCAACCTCAATAGCACTTTCCGAATCTTTTTAGAATTGAAATGCTTCATTCTTGATTCGCTTCAACTCGGTTTCGTCATCTTCTTCACTTGGAACTTTTCTTGCGTAATCTTAGCATGCTCCAATGTATTACCGTCACGGATCTTGACCTTCACGGGGTAGGAGTTGAGTTAACAAGTGTAGAGAACCATTCAAATTCCTCTCCGCTTTATCGTCATCTAGCCATGATACGACGTCAATCATGGGCGCCTTCTTCTTCTTTTGTTTAGACCTAGATGAGGATTACGGTTTACGAACTTGTTTGGGAGAGGTGGGTTGTTGTAGGGGCTCACGGACTTCCTCATCGTCACCACCCGTATACTCAAAGTGATCACCGGTTTTACGAGTCTCGGTGGTAATTTAGAAGAATCTCGAGGTTTTTCAACAGAAGAATGAGGAGGAGACCTTTGTTGTCTTTGGAGTCTGTTTGGGTGGAGGTGGCATTGATGAAGATTCACCGCACTTCTTGGCGTTTAGGTGCGAGTCTTTGTCCTTATCATCGCCGTCTCTTGGTCGTTTTGGTTGAGTTGCCGATTCTTTGCATGAAGACTTGAGTTGATAGTCTAATAGAGTCTCAAAAACTTAGCTTCATCCGAAGTGAAGGATCCGACTCTTTTGACATTTGCATCACCATTTTAGCGATTAACTCGGTTTCGTAAAGGTCGATTCTTTGCTCATTATCTTTTAACCAATGCAACGATGTTTGGAGTAAGTTGTCGGAGAATACTTCTCGAGTCACACCGGGGCGATGTCGAGAAGAAACTTGTGATTATATTCTCTTGCCGTCTTCTCCAACTCCTTTTGGAAATCTCCACCGATAAACTTGGATTTGTTCCCTTTACATCAACAATTCATTTATCCGTTTTGAAGAAGGTTGATTACGTCGACAAGTTGATTGACTTTTGTTGGTAACATCCTTCTTCCGTACTTGCTTCGATGCCTTAACAATCCTTGTTTTAGCCTGGATAACCAAGAGTCTCATTGGTTTCTTCACAGTTGGATGTTGATTTGGTTGATCTTTTAGATGGTGGTGGTGAAGAATGAGATGATGAATCGATGATGAGGAGACATGAGGAGGCTCGGTGTCCTTTGGAGGTGCGAGTATCCTCCTTGGAACAATTGACCGTTGAGAAGATAATCATCATAATTCTCTTCGTTATCTTGTCCAGATTTAGCTTTTCTTCCGCCGAGCACAGGCTTCTTCATCGATCTTTTCTTTCTCGCCTTATCCTTTTACGGTTCCTCAATGTTATAATCGATGAGACTCTCCACAAGCTTTTGTTGTTGCACAAGTGGTGGCACCAGTTCCTAATCGGGTCGATTAACCGCATCGGGATCGGTGAAGAGTGACACCACCACTCGACCCTCGGGCCACGATTTGATCTTGTTCAATTCTTTAGCCTTTTGAAGTTGTCTAACGATTTTAAACTTCTTCTGTAGGATTTATCCAGTTGCTCTTCATCACTTTGAGCTTTCTTCATATGGCACAAGTACATGAGTCTTCCTTTTTCCTAGGTCACCGGAGGACTAGGAGGTTTTGCTCTTGAGGGAGGTGGTTGGGTTGCAGATTCGAGTAGTGGACCTCCTCATCCGATTGTGTATCTTGAGCTTTCGTCCGATAGCTTTCTTGGTGGTTCGGTGTAGGAATAGGAACAACTTCTTGAGAGGAACTTTCTTCTTTGGAGTAGGTTTTCTCTTTGGGACCTTCCTTTGACTCTCTGCGGCTTATTGCACTTCCAAAGACTTCCTCTTACGGTTCTCCGAGTAGGAGTTCCGAGGCTTTTCATCGAGATGACCAACTTTGCCTTCTCTTATCGCTACCCTATACCTTTTATGCGTTTCAAGCTTCTTGATTTCGTTAGTCGATGGGTGATCGGGTAACACAACACCTGTTTCTTTGTTGACGATTCCTTGATTACGGCTGACGGATAGGCAAAGTCAACATGTCGTGATTTTCGGGTCATTGAGCCTCTTGGGATATCGGGATGAAGTCCAAGTGCTCTACGGATCAACGATTTTGTGTATCGACATAGGAATCTTTGAGCCAAACTTTTGAGAACTGTCATCATGTCATCCCATATCGAGCTTCAATTTCAATGTCCTTCGTGTTGATTAATGACCGGAAGATTTTCGGTTCCATGAGCTTGGGATGCTCATAGCCACCGTCACGACGTAGAGACCGATTTGGTGATGATGATGTAGAGGTTCATTACGGTTGAGGAATGTTCTTAAGCTCTACATGAGAATGCTTAGAGATAGTTCCTCAAGCTTCATCATAGCCAATATCAATCAAGAATTGTAGAACTGCCTCCTCGATGGGTGTGGCATAGAAGTCGGTTGGTTCGATTTACGGAATGAGAAGAGCAGCCCGTAAGTCCGCATGAGTGATGGTGACTTGTTTGTGATTGATAGTCACGATCAACGCACTTTGACCCTTGATCCTTTGCATTGAATTCCGAATTGTGGAATGTAGATCTCCGATCAGAAAGCGAGTGTGAGAGCATGTTACGGTAGGGATGATTCTTAAGAATATCCACAACAATGAGACAAGAAGATTACGAGCATGTGAGGGTTTCAAAGTCAACCCTAAGGTTGTTCTTTCCAATCTTTCTCGGATAGCCATTAGGGAAGATGTCGAATTGTGAGGACTTCGGTGCATCCACATTCATTTGAGTGACCATGTCGTGATCTCGAAATAACATTAGCCAAAAGAACCAATATATCGAAAGACATAATGTTAGTCAACGTAAGGTTTTATTGTCTAATTATTGAATATACGATGTCAAAGATTGTTACGAGTCCAAAGTCACTTGTTTGTTCAACGGTCCAATGTCGCCGTGATAAGTTTCGTAAGTTAGTTAACTTTAAGTTTTAAAGTTTATGTTATCACTTATTTAACACAACATATTAAACGATTAAGTTTATTAGTGACATTATTGGTTTCGTGACGTTATGATTCATTTATTTACAAGTTTGTACGCGTAACAATTCATAACGAAGGTTTGATCAAGGCTTATGCGTAGGAATAGTAGCTTATGCGTAAAAGAGAAGTATCTGGCGTGACGCAAGCTTATCGTGGGATCCTTACTTACGCGTAAGAAATATTACGCGTGGAAAAAGTGAACCTTATGCGAGAGCTTACGCCGTGGCGTATAAAAACCTTACGCGTAAGGATTACTTGTAAGAGTAAACCTTATGCGTAGATTCATCGTTTACGCATATCCTTCACGAGGATACGCCGTAGTCCCATTGTTGACCACTTACGCGCATGCTTCGCGTAAAATTTCTCTTACGATAACTTTCTGGCGCCGTAAGGTGATCCTATCGTAGAGTTACAAAGACCTTGATTACGAAGTTTTAAGCGTAGCAAGCCCGAAATAAAATCATAATATCATCAATCTTAACATATATATTCATTTTAAAATGGATCATAGCATGAAAGCATATTAAGCGATTCGCGTAGAAAACCTTACGCGTAAGCCTAAAAACCCTAATAGTTCAAGAATTACGATAACGATTCTAGCCATGGAAATTGCACCAAACGTTTTCGGTAGATCTTAGGTGTTGTGAGAGTCTAATAACCAAGTTTTAACATCCAACACGCAGGAATCACAAATACCCAAACCTAAGAACATTAAACCCTAAATTCCAATTTTATTCAATTAGTGTTTCTGGGTTGTTATAGGGCCTGAAAATCATTAATTCAACATGATATAAACATCACACAACAATCTTTTTGATAAAAAACAATCACATTTGAAAATACCCAAAATTACGCATAAACCCTAATTTTGAAATTCACTCAATTCGTGTATCTGGGTTCGTTTAAGTGATGAAAAAGAGTTTATTGATGTAAGAAAAGCATTTTGACACAATCATTTAAACCACAAACACACAATCTTGATCATGAGTTCATACGCTTATGCGTAGAACACAAAAACAAGATTATACAACGTTTTGACCGTTGGATTCATGTAAAAATCAAAACCAATGTTTAAAAACACATCAAGATTATGAAACAACTTACAAAATGATGATCCAATACACAGATTTGAAGAACGATTATTAGGTGTAGGATGTTTTAGGTGTAATAAATGTGAAGGAAAAGTTAGGTGGAATGTGTTTATATTAAAAGTAACTTTAACATTTTGACAGTTTTGGTCCCTCCACCTTTTCCATTTTCATACAAAGCCTTTTAACTTCCATTTTGGTTATCAAACAAAAGATTTTAGGAAATAACTTTGACGACACTCCCCCTCGACTTAAGAAAATGATGAAAGGTTATATATTTTAGTCCGAGGAGTGTTAATGAACCAGAAAATTTTACCATCATTGATAAAAGAAACAACCGGTATAGAATAACATGCAAGTACACGAATGTTTTTGAAACAGTTTGGTATTAATTTTCTCCCCCTCAACACTTGATCGGAAAAATACTGAATTTTGAAAGATTATAGTGTTGACGGAAGAAATGTACATGCCATGTTGAAAGAAAATTAGATTAGAAGAATAATTTTGTTGTTTTATCAGGTTTTATATTTTTATATTTTGTTTTTGAAAATTATTTACAAAAGATATTTTGGTGTTTGACGGGTTTTTTTTTAAGACTGCTTTAGGAGGTCATCCAATTCCTCTTGAGTCAAACACCTCATACCAATCCGGTGGACCAACTCATTAAACCTAGCGGGAGGCAAGGCTTTGGTGAGAAGATCCGCCAATTGGTATTCGATGACCAGTATAATTCAACTGCACCTGCTCCACGTGGTCCTTGATGAAATGATAGCGAAGATCGATGTGCTTTGATTTCGAGTCTCGAACCGAGTTGCACGAGATCGCAATGGCACTCCGATTGTCGCATGACATCGGATTCATCAAATACGTAACCATAGTCTTTGAGTTGTGTTCTCATCCAAATGACTTGAGCACAACACGACATGGCTACATATTTTGCTTCGGTTGATGACGATGTACAATCCTCGCTTCTTCGATTGACGATGAGTGCATAAATGCAATGTTCACCATCTGTGTGAAGACGTTGTCTCGTAACGATCGGGTTGATTCGGGTTGCCAATAATATTTGCCGAGAGGATAGTCTTTTGTCCATCGATGTGTAGAGGTTGATGTTGGTATACATTGTGCGGTTCCGAGGATTCAAATGGTTTGTTGATGATTCCGCGACATCAGTGCAATGATGTCATTAGCAAACGTTTAAAGCACGATTTGGATCAAAATCTGCGGTGGGGTACTTCATTCGAATATCATCACCGTTTCATCATTGTTGGAAGCGGTTTGTTCAACTGTTGTGGTGGAGTCAATCGGTGGTGCTTCTTGATAGTTGTTGTAGCGGGTGTATCGTATAAGAGTAGTATCGGGTTGAGCAATGTGAACAATGGATACACCGAGCACGTTCATCAATATCGCACCAACGAGCAGGAGCAAATAACCTTTCCATTTGTTGACGAGTGAGTTGGGGCTTTGTTCACCGATGATGGGGTTGAGGGAAGTTTAAGCGGTTGTGATCGGGTTCCAAGTCATATACTCGAAGCCATTTCCGTAAGTTCATCAAAATGAGCATGAATCGTTTCCATAACCTTGCTTTGTACGACGATTCCGATCCGTAACCTTTAGAATTCTCACAATATCCAATGAAGACTCTAATGTCGACTTTGGCTTTGAGCTTTCAAAATCATCACGATCATTATTCGGATAGCAAAGGATCCAAATACATGAAAGTGTTTGAGATTCGGTTTATGGTTGTGGAGAAGCTCAAACGGTGTTTTGTTGTGGCGTTTAGTAATCATAGAACGGTTTTGAGTATAGCATGCGAGAGATACGACTTGACCCATAAGTCTGGAAGTTTAGCATTGATTAACATTGTTCTTGCAGCTTCCACTAACGTCGGTTTGTCTTTCAACAACTCCGTTTTGTTCTCGTGTACGTGCAATAGATGTTTGATGCTGAATTCCCACTTTCTCATAAAAGTCACGAAGGGTTTGGTTAACAAATTCAGCCTTTGTGCATTCGATTTGTCCGACGGTGTTTGAGTCAAACACAGATTTTCGTGAAAGGTGATGATCATCCGTGGAGCTTGGTCTTTGCTTCAAGAAAGTTGACCCAAGTCCATCGTGAGTAGTCATCAACAATTACTAAGATGTAGCGTTTACCATTGATCGCTTTCACGCCGCATCGGGCCACACAAATCCATGTGAAGAAGATGAAGCACATGTCGAGTTGTGTTCCACCTTTGAAGGAAAAATGAGCACGAGTGCTTTTCCCTTGTTCACAAGTTGAGCAAAGGTGATCTTTTGAATCTGGAATCGTGGGAGTCCTTCAACTAGTTTGTGTCGAGCAAGGTTGGTGATGGTTTGAAAGTTTAGATGTGAGAGACGACGTGCCATAGCCGAGGATTTTGTTGATGTTGCCTTTGAAAGTAGCGGATGGGAGATGAAGCAACCATGTCTTGCATAGAGATAGTGTAAAGACTTGAGTTACGCGCGGACATAAGATCATTTTCTTGTAGATCACGAATGAAACAAGTTTTCTCCGGAAGCAACCTCCAAATCTCCATCACGTAACCGACCTCATCGAAAGCAGTTGTGACCGAGGCCTTCCACATAATAAACCCCGCTAATTTCGATGTTCCCATTGATGTAATTTCCGTAGCCCATGATAGTCTGCTGGAGTGATCATTCCGAATCGACGATGCCAATGAACTTTGCAATAAAGTTTGATAACATTTTAAGATTGCTGTCATGTGTCGGGAACATCCGCTATCAACAATCCAGAGAATGATCTCAGATCACCGCATTACACACGCATTTACACGGATGGAATAGAAGTAGATGTGGAACCCAAAATGTTAGAGGTTACAAGTAGTTATAGTGAACATACACACATCAATAACTTTAGGCATCCATTTAAATCCTAGTGTGTTATATATCCATTTCGCCATCTATAACTACTATTTGCTTTAGTCTTAGTGAATGCACTAGGTGGTACTACATTCTTTGGAGGTAAAAGCTGAGCTACTGTGGACAGCAATGCTTGCCTTAGAATCTAAAGAAGGCGGTCTACCAAGCGTAATTAGAATGATTAGTGGGCCTAGAGGTATTCCGATTCTTAGGATTCCGTAAACGAGATTATAGCTTTAGCAACACATTTGTCATAACAATCGAATTCATACTTTTACGACAAATAACACAAGGTGCATCGATCGAATAGCAAAAGTACTTAAGGTTTAGCATTCGTTACATCACTATTTCTATTACATTTGTCGACGCAATATCTATAGTGGAAGCAACGTGAGTCTTATTCATAGTCCTAGGGTGTTCTTCTACTTTAGCATTCCTTATTGATCTTTTCTTAGGTCGCAACTTCCTATTCTTCGATTGAGTGCTCTAGGTCGTGAAGTGCGGACGTTTGGAAAAGACGCAACTATTCTGTTTCAAGAGAAGGAAGCACGTTAGCAACTTGTGATTTGGCGAGGGCATTCTAGGTTCACGATTACTAAGTGTTATTGGTGCTACTCTCTTAATCACGGTGGCGGAAGTAGTTCATACTTTCCTAACATTTCTCTTAACTTAAAGATAGTGTGAATCAAATCTTGATTTTCGAGCGAATATTTCCAAAAAAATTCATTACTTCTCTAGTGTGTGCAAGATAATGATCAAGTTCGTTTGATGCATCATGACGAGTCTTATTGAGTAAATAAAATATGACACCATATTCTGTTTAACTTTACAAGTTCTTGTTCATATTTTGAGATTTTACATTTTAAAGACACATTTTGATCATCCAGTTTCTCAAAATTAGGATCGAAAGATTTGGCATGCAACCGAGCGACTTTGTTTTGAAAAAAAGTTGTTGATTGTGAATATCTTTTGACACCAATTAAGGCGATGTTTTGCATTGGAAAGTTCGTGAATCAATCGTTCATTTTCGCTTTTAAAGACTCGATCCGATGCACATTATCGAATTCTCAACAGCTACCACAGGTCAACGATGTCGCAGAGATATAATCGATGCATATGGCATGTAATTCAATAACACGACATTATGGATATCGACCAGATAACATCATTCAAGAGTCGATCAACATCTTTTCTTAACATTTTCTTTTTACGTTTAGTATTAGAAATAGATGTTTATGTTTTCTCAAACGACCTTCATCACTCCAAGTTCCTTATGAAAGTCCTGCCCCAAGACAATGCATGATGAGTGTGTAAATACTCATCATTTTTGTTCCTTCTACATCGCAAAACAAATACAAAACACTTTGAAAAGTCTCAAAAGAGACGTAAAAATATTTAGATCTGTTTTATTCCTAAATTGGCAAATCTAGTCCCTCGGTTATTCAAAACATGGTAATTTTTCATAAAAGGCCCTCGGGATTTTCAAGTTGTCGAAATTAGCCTTATAAAGTTCGGTTTGCAAAATGGCAACTTTAGTCCACGAAATTTCAAAGATTGATGAATTTACCCCGGACATTTTAAATTGGAAAATTAGCATTTTAGTCCTTTGGTAATTCTAACTTGTCAAAATTGGTCCTTTTGATAAATTTTGGAAAGTTGCTATTCGATCCTCAAGTTTGGATAAATTGCAAAAGTGATCATTGGGCAATCCTACTACAAACCAAACCGGACCCAACACCAAAACCAAGCCCAACCCACTACCCTTGAACCCCTTGTTGAACCATGAGCCTTGACCCTTTTGAACCCGCCAAATATACCCGTGAACCCCGTCTTTTGAACTCCTCTATTAATAAAATGCGGGTCAAACAAATAGTCAACTCCCGCTCACGGTTTTCCTCTTCCTCATCATCACCTACGCGCAACACCAACCCACACTCCATCATCATCACACCCACCTTATTCCTACCTCCAAACACCCCAAGCCAAAACGCATTTAATGCCTCGCCTAGGTCTCCTAGCAATCGAGAAAAGTGGGTTGAGAAGTTTTGGCGCCAAAATTAATCTACTGGCTAAAATAGAGTCGTAACATCCAACGGCTTAAATTATTGGTGGGAAGTGCTCAGAGTGCGGTGGGAAGCTTTTGTTGAATAAATAGAAGAAGAGAGGAGGAGAAGAGTAGTTTTAGTTTTCATTTTCATATATGTCGCTTTTTAATTTTTATGTCTTAATTAAGTTCTAAATTGTAATTTTAATCTTCCTTGTCTTGAACTAAGGCATTTTAGCCGCTTGTAACTCATTTTCAAGAATAATTCAAAGTTTGATAAAGTTCCTGCTTTTACATTTTACGTCATAAAATCGGTTTTAAATTTGCTAAAGCTCAAGCTCCAAGTAGCTTAATTCTAATCCAAATAAACTTACTAAAGTCGTCTCGTAGCTTTTAGTGAGCTTAGAAACCTTTCAAGCAATATTATACCCTCGGTCAACGAAAGTCAAAGGAGGGGACTAACCTGTTCTTGGACATTGGAGCAGTGTCCGGAAATGTTTATAGGAACTTGTGATCTTGTTTGAGCCAATTCGGATAATAGTCAAGATTCTACTCTTAAATATTACTTAGTCTATATAATTCAAATTCGAATCATAATAATCAAATGATGTTGTTCTCACTGATATGGAGTCGGATAAGGGTTGAGATTGTATTTGATTTGGGTTTAGAGTCTGCATTAGATTAGTGGTTTCATTGGTTTCAAAGGCGTGCCATAGTGGCAGGACTAATGTAAGTCCAATTGCTTTCAAGTTCTTAATAAGTAGTATAATTTTAGACTGTTGCTTGTTAATGTTTTATGTAGCATTAGTTGTTGATTTCACTTGTTTGTTTAGTAGATATCATTGTTTAATCATAAGTAATCACCGCTTCATTTCTATTTGTACTTGCATTATTTGATTCAGATTTGCATCGATCTTGCTTATTCATCATCATTTAGATCATGTTAGTTTAGTAAGATTTAGTGCATGTTATGCTTCATTTAGTGGTAATTATAATATTTGAATCGATTTGAAGGATAGCTAGGCTTAGATTTGAGATTTGAATCGACATTTGCATTTTAGTCTCTTAAACTAGCGTTTGGCATAAGCTAGTATTTGAGTTTTATAGCTTATCGGTGGTTAGAATTAGTTTCTAAGGTCCAATTTAGGAGCATTATAGTCATGTAGGTAAGTAAATTGCATATTAGAAGAGCTTTAGTCAAAATTTCATCTCATCTCGCTTTAATTTTTAAATCTGTTTGAATCAAGGTCCATAGCTCGCATATAGGTTTAGAAGTGGTTAAGCTAGCTTATTCTAGGATCATTTTGTCATTATACATCATTTACATTTCATTTCATAAGTTCACAAGTTCGATAAAGTCAAATTTCCAAACTCGATTTCAATAGTCAAAATTAGAAAATCGGGTTTTGCAAAGTTTGTGGAATTTTCATGGGTTCATTTTAGTTCAAATCACGATATTTTGGATGCTATCTCTCCGATTGGTTTTCTACCCTAGGACATTTTTTCTTATTTTTGTGATTTTTCTAGATAGCTTATTATCTTGCTTAAAGTAGGGCTTGTAGAATCGTTTGGATTTGGTTTGGAAACCGTTTTGTGCTTAACTTCCTTCTAGCTTGTGCTTTTTAAGTTCAAATCATTCTCAAGCTTTATCTTGGATATTATAGGTTAGTTTTATGCTTAGGTAGCTTATAGTAGCTTATGGTTAGATTTTAGCTTATTTACACGTGCTTATTTCATTAGTTGTGCGCCCAAATCATTGTTCTTGTGCTCCAAAATAGTTTATGTTATTTTTCCCGGTTCTCGTGATTATTTTATCGTTGACCTGAAGTTTTCATATTTTTCATTGTTCATTTACTAATTTTCGCATTTTATGTCATTTTCAGCATTTTAACTAGCATTTAATCCAAATAATTCGAAAAAGATCGGAAAAATGCAATTTCAATTTTATTAGTTTTATAAAAATATAAAAGCCAAAAATATTTTTCCATAATTTTCTTAGTTTAAATAGTATTTTCTAGCATTTTAATTAGTTTTAAATAGTATTAAATTCATAATAAATAGAGAAAAGTCAAAAATGTGATTCCGCTTTGAAAAATCTTTTAGTTAAATTTGATTTTGAAAAATAGTTTTGTAATTTGCTTGCATATTTTCCTAATTTTAGCATTTTAAGCTATATTTTAAATGTTCAAAATTAGTTTTTAATTCAAAATAAATCAAGAAAAATCCTAAAATTAGTTTTAATTCTTAAATAGTTTTCAATCATCATTTTAGTTTAAAAATAAATGTAAAATTCGTAAACATACGCGTTTTAGGTTTTAATCGTTAAACGATTTTAAATATAGAATTAAAAGGACTTCAAAGTCTTTATTAGATTTAATTTCCTTAGTGTAATCAATCATAACCCTTTCCTGTTCAATATCACCCAATCACTACGCGTTTAGCTATTCAATCATACTGACCGTTGGGACTTAACGACCCGGGAAACACTAAACTCTCCTCGATAATTGCATTGCGTTCTCAGTGATTGACTCTTGTCGACCATTCACCCGGTTAATTTGGGTTGACCGTTTGGGACCAATCAATGCACAATTTTTCAAATTTTTAACATTTGGTAAAGATTTTTCCGAAAAATGTCTCATTGTTCTCGCCTCGAGGCGATTGAAAATGTTGAACTTTGATTTCGTAATGATATTCTATCTCATGTTGTAAAGTTTTGAGGTCACCCATGAAAATGTCAAAATATCTAAGAATTTTTCGATTTTCGTGTTTTGAGTTTACTTCACTAATGGAAGGTAAAGGACCATAAATTTGTGCATAATCGGTTGGGGATTAACATTAGAAGACTCGAGACGTTTTATGATAACCCTTGGTGTGTTAGAAGAATCCGTTGGTGTGTGAAATTGACCGGTTTTGAATAATTAAAAGGTTTGTTGTAAACAATGCTTTTAATTTTGATCGACTCTTGTCTTCGCATCTAATTCCTCTTGACGATGATATTCAACAACACTCATAATGTAATTATCAATTTTATATTCTTTTGACCGAAACTTCGTGATTTGGTTTGAATGCTTTGGTTGAAAGCTTAGGTTTGTAATCGACAAGATTCACCCATATCCATTTGGATTGGGTTTTAATGAAAACTTTTCAATAGCGATTCTCGACTCACCATGTTTGTAAACAACAGCTTTAAACTCTTTAAGTTTGTGTTGCAAGCGATAATTTCTTCAAGATGATCATCTATTCGCTTCGCTGAATGCTTTTGTATGCAGAGAACTGCTTTTGACAAGTTAACAACTCAAATTTTAGCTTTTGATTTTCCAAGGTGAGAGCGTTAATTTGCTTTTTATGTTCATGTTTCAGTTGTTCTATCTCGGATAACAAAGCATTCTTCAAGCGGCTAGATCACGCATCTGTCTCTAAGTATTTTCGCTTTGATGAGATTTAGTAAAGGCTACTTCAAAACCTTTTTCACGCTTTTTCTTGAGTTTTGAAAAAGTTGAGTTGCTTTTGTAAACATTCAAAATCCTTGGTTAACAAAGCATTTTTACTTTTAAGGTCCGATTTAATGCACAACATTCTTCAATTTGGGATTGTTGGTCTTTAAGTAAAGAGCAAGATCCGGATGAGGCAAAAGTTCGCTTGTTCAACTAAGTCACCACATGATCATTATTTAGATCCTCAAGTATAACCATGGAGTCAATTTGATTGTCAAAGGAAACCATAAGGTCATCTTGATCGTCAAATGTAACTACGGGTCTAATTGAAAATCGTCGAATGAGATGTAAATGACTCATTTGAACACTGAGCCTTCGGGATGCGTATGTTGGCGGAGATATTAGATCGTAGATAAATATGGTTTGTTCGGTACTAAAGACAAGCCATCGATGTCATACATCGGGCTCAGATCACTCATGTGTAACTCATGCATATTAGCCATCAACATAACACCGCATTGGCTCGCAAGTCCTCCATATCATCATCTCGAGTGCATCCGCCATAAAACTGTTCTTTGTTTGTGAGAGTTCCACCACTTCATCCTTAAGAGCCAAAAGAAGAGCCTCTTTGAAATAAGCACCGCCTTAGTCCTCGGCTTTGGGCATGCATTAGCCAGTGTCCCTTCTCATTGCGGTTGTAGCATCAAGACCATTCAACCCATTCGAGCATTTCTGCTCCACCACTTGAGCTCATTATTGTTCCTACCAACAAGATTAAACCCTTGACCACCGCCCATCCGACGACCATAACCACGATTCGAACTTCAACTCGTCCATTGTTCACAACTGATTTCGTGTGCTAGATGAGGAACGAATACGATTGTTTGATTTGTTGGTATAACGGCTAAAAGCATTAGCAATCATAACAAATCCTTGTTGCAATGCTTCGAACGGATCGGATTCCTCATTAGCTTCACTGAAAAATGCTTGAGCATTGTTTTTGTTGTATGGAACCAATTGATTTTGTTGAGATTGTTGTGATTGATCATTTGGTGTGATAGTGGCAGTTGGTTGAGTTGCTTGTTGAGGAGGATAACTGTTTTGAGCATACAAGGCAAGTTGTTGATTTTCCGGAGTTGTCGTTGAAGCAAGTTGAGCACGGAGAATCCTTTCCCTATCAACTTCCTTTTCATGAGGCTTCAAGTAATCATACAACAATCCATATGTAGAATGATGCATGTTCTTCGCTTGACGGAGAAAATGACATACTTCTCCCATTCGTGACCAAGACTACTCGTGAACTTAGTATTAACTGCAATTCTTGGCATGATGATGTTGTGTTTATCCAAATCATTGATGATGTCGAGAATCGATGATGATAAGACTCTAGTGTCTCTCCGTGTTCAATCATGAAGTATTCATAAGCCAAGTAAAATTTGGATTCCATATCCTCCCGATTGAGTGCGATCCTTCCATAAGTAGATGAATGTGTTCCCACATTTTCTTTGCGATCTTTTGAGCATCAACACTTCAAGAATTGGGTTTGGTAATCCTAAAAGGATATATTGCATTGCAAGCTCATCGACTTCATAGTGTAGAAGTTCTTCCGGATTCAAGTCCGCAACAGAGCAATGTTTGATTGTTCATCTCTTAGTGGATTAGCATTAGGATCTCCTGCACAATGACATTAGGCATCTCAAATGGACCTTCCAAGATAACCTTCTTTAAGAACTTTCCATGTGGCTTCTTCAGATCACAAAACCTAAAGAACCTTATCACCCATTGATCGTAGTTTCTGGAGTGAGCATTGGAGGTCTATCAGTGATCCAAATTTCATGAATTGATTGTTGGTCGCTTAAAGCTTCACACATCTTTGCAAACCAAGTGGGTTCCTTCATAGTGTTCCTTGATGGATGTTGATTGAATTCATTTGTGTAGGTTGAACTTGAAGACTTGGCGGTGTTTGAACCATTTGAGGTGGTGGAATTGCACCAAGTTGTGGAGTATGTTGTTGATTAAATTGTTGTTGATAAACCGCTTGTTGTTGATTCCATTGTTGATGTTGTGGACTTAGTTGTTGTTGTCGTTGAGAATAAGTGTAAGGGAAATAGTTAGAGTATGGTGGTTGTGACATGTTGAAAAACTTGTGTTATAAAATGGATCTTTGTAGTCGAATGAACCTTATTTGATGTAGTGTCATTAGGCGTAGAAATCAGAAAAATCCAAGTAGCACTTATGCGTAAAAACACCAAAGTTACGCGTAACAATCAAGAGTTATGCCTAGATTTAGCTTACGCGTAAGTAGGGAAAAGACTCTAAAGTTAGGCGTAGAAAGTTAGGTGTAGGATTACCTTATGCGTAAGACTAGGCTTAGGCGTAAGATGAATCTTATCGTGGGATTTCTCGCCGTAAACTTTATGCTTATGCGTAAGTTTGGGTTTTGCCCAAATGATCTTTTACACTATCACAATGCAAAAGATATCCAAAGTCGACGTATTTTCGGCTTATCCAAGCAAGAAAACACGGAGTAAACCACTAAAACGAAGATCAATCAAGGAATAACTTACGCGTAATATTAGGGTTTTGATACGGCGTAAGATTACTCGTCAAAATGATTTTGCCCAATGATGTTTCTAAACCGCTTTTATATGATGAAATAACTTCAATAACACCAAAATGACACACAAGTGTGAAACTTGATGATCCAAAGCTCTCAAAACGCAGTTACGCGTAGGTTTACACCCTCGTTAAAAACAAGCTTAAAAACTTAGATCCACGCCAAAGTTTGAAACTTTTGCCAAAACAAGTATTTTAACACCTTAAAGCGTTGAAAGTACAAGAATCTTGATTAAAAGTGTAAAAAACGAGTTTTTAAGCAAGCCAAAGTTATGACCACGTTTACGCGTAAGAACGAAAAACAAAAACTTCAAAAACAAAAGTGTTCACCCAACTATTTGGCGATTGATACCACTATTAGGTCACTAGTTTTACAACACAAGCTTAATAGAAAGAGATAAAGGCGATTAAACAATAAACCAAACACACACACACGATATGCTTATGACCGGTTATGCGTAGGATGTGAGTGAAAGGAATAAATTGAACAACCAACCCTCAGTGGGGTTATACAAGACTATTTATAGGCAAGGAGCTAGGCAACACTCCCACTCCTTCCCTTTTCCTTATTGGACATGGGCCTAAGCTTATGGGCCTTCTACATAAGCTAGACCTTAAACAAACATAAAGGCCATAATAAGCTACCTATTACATATAAGTAACTAACACTTGAATTAAGGTTTAGGAGTGATTCCAACAAGAAAAAATTTCATTTTGTAAGATCTTGATTCTTAATGAAAAATCATACCATGACATAACATTAAATCTTTAGATCACCACTTATTTTGTACAATCCGGACTTTTATGAAGAAATATTGTTTGAAAATAATTTATTTTAAATCACTCTCCCCCTCAGTCGATGTCCGTAGTCGATGATTGAGTGACTTATATTTTTGATAAAATGAAGTCCGGTGATTTTCAAAATTTAGTCCAATTTATTTTCAAAAACAATATTTTTCCATTTTCAAAACAATTTTAATCAAATATTTCAAAATTTCAAAATTGTTTAAAATGGTATCTACAAAGATACGTTAGAAGGTTGAGAAGCTTCGCTGATGTTTGTAGGGCGAATAAAACCGTCTGCAGATGCAATGAGACTTCTTACGTTGCATTTTAATGCCAATCGAGGTCAAATTAAGCTCCGTTTCTTCAATCACTTAGAAGAAACCATCTGGCGATGCAGTGAGACCTCTTACGTTGCATTTTTCATGCCAACACTTCATAGAAGTCCAATTAAGCTCCGTTTCTTCATTTTTCAACCTAAGATATAGTTACCCTTTCCTTTCGGCATCCAATCATCATATTATGTGGGATCCGGATCGGGAACATTCTTATATACCAATATACCTGCATACGTTAGTGAAC
The DNA here is from genome assembly GCA_022545495.1 of Chrysanthemum lavandulifolium. Lineage (NCBI taxonomy): Eukaryota > Viridiplantae > Streptophyta > Magnoliopsida > Asterales > Asteraceae > Chrysanthemum > Chrysanthemum lavandulifolium. The sequence continues at coordinate 184,875,675 of CM040244.1, read as the reverse complement.
ACACATACAGATATATGGTGGTCGACATCACCCAAACAGTAATCGACTAATAAAGGTCAATCCAACATAACAATCAGTTCATATAAGGTATGGGATTTATGTGTTTATCAAACTCTAATAATCTAATCCTAACAATCATAACCTGGGCACCCAGTCCTTCAACATAGGTTAACATGATTTTTAATTAAGCACATAGGATAATTAAGAAAGCCCGTTAGATGACATTAATTTGAAAACATTCTCCCCCTCAATCAATGACTCAATTTTTGAAAAGTTTAAAAGGGCTGAAGTCATTGATTGAGTTTGCAAATTTTATGAAAACTTTTAAGCTGATTGTTTTTAAAGCAACTCATTTACCACCATTTTGTTAAAACAAATATTTTTCTCAAGAATTTTGAAGGAAAATATTTGAGTAGGAACAATAGCCCTTCGACATACTTTCCTCAAATTGTTTTAGGAAAAGTGCACAATATTTTGAAAATTTGTTTAGTGCAAGACTTTCCTTTCTTTAAAGAGCGGTTGCTATCTCAAATAATAGCAAACCATTGTTTAAGCGCGGTCACATCGAAGTAATTGCAAGCCATATTTTGAGACATGTTTTGAAAGATAATATTTACACCTCCCCGCTCGAACTTCATCTATGGTCCCGTGCCATTATTGAATGACATTTCTAAGACCGCATATGTTATCGATACCAGAAGACATGTGTTAGCCTTAATAGTTTTTATTAGAAGTGATGGTCATTCACGTTTAGGAACTTTGTAACGTGTGTTAGATATCATGATAGAATAGTCAACGGGCTCGTGGATTGGACTAAGCTAAATGGGTATTAGTTTAGTTAAGCTAGCCTTTTATCACTTGTTATCCAATCCAAGTCCACAAGGCCCAAACCCAAGCCCATTAGGGCATCTAGTGCTTGTACTATATATACCCCTCAAAGTCTCATTTGAGGGGTGTGCTTGAGTGTGTGTGTGTGTGTGTGTTTTCTTTGGAATATACAACATCTTGTGTTCATCTTTCTCTCTTCACATACACGATTCATATATCAAGTTACCATCTTTCTCATCTTTGTTTCTTTCTTATTTACGCATAGTTTGTGTTTGTGTGTTAACGTGTTCTACGCATAACATGATATACGTGTTGGGTTTGTGATAAGGTTGATAAAAGTAAGGTCCTACAACATGTCTTGAGAAAACATATTTTTGGTCTTTTTCAAATTTTTCAGATTTTTATGGGTTTTTGTAGATTTTATAATTTTCTATTTTCTTTTTGCTGGTTTTATATTTTTGTATTTGGTTTTTGATAAATATATACAAAGATAGAGTAGATGATATAATTTAAGAAGATGATAATACGAGTACCGAGATAAGGATATCGAACAGCCCCGTTAGAAGTCATCATCTCTTAAACATTCACCACCAAAGCTTTGAGGCTCTCGAATAGAGAGAAATTGAACCATCCGAAAGTGAGACTTTGCGCCTTCCCCAAACCAAAAATCCTTATGTTGAGCGATTCAAAGCTTTCTTTCAAGCTTCCATTAGCCAGTGCAAAGAAGCACACCATTATCATCGATCTTCTTTGCTCCTTTTAAGAATAATCACCGTGATTCTTTGTTCGAGGTTATATCATCCAATAGAAGAACAACACCGTATCATCCCACACATAAAACAATCTTCTCATATTTCTTTTCAACTTACGTCAAGCGATCCATTCCAAAAGGTGTCAAGAGAACAATTCCCCAAGTAGTTGAATTGATGCGATCGGTCTCTTTGTATAATGCTCAAGAACTCTCCGAATACACTTCATGAGGGAATGAAGAACACTTTCCCATGTTCACATTTTTCTTCCCGATGATCGTGTATGAAGCTCAAGGACCCGTACACACATTCCCCAAAGAGAGAACAATCGATAACATTGAAGAAGCAGCGAATCACGATTATCTCTCGGATGACAATCTGCGGATGTCAACTCCGAATAAGTGATTATATCTACGAATCACCGATTAAGCCCTCAAGTGAGATAGCCGAGCGCCTAATGTACACAATTCTCTCCCCGATGATTGCGATAACATCAAGATCATTACACACTTGTGTACCTCTTATATCTTGTAAACTTTCTAACATCACTTCCCCACATAGTTGGAATAATAACACTAAACGCCTTGATGAGTAAAACCTTGAGTTTCTCTGCGGTCATGACATACGTCTTCCCGGATATCTTCAATCACTTAGAAGTATTAAATTCATCAAGTTTACTCGCTTAGATGCTTGTCTCCTCCCCTTGTCGGTTTTGACACTTGTAATCGGCAACATCTTATCGACCCAAATACTTGAAATCTTTTTAGAAGACCAACATAAGCACAAATGTATCTCGTGAGAATCAACTTGTCAAGAGTGTGAGCAAGTCTAATTGGGGATTAAATCGGACATTTCACTCTCCCCAATTAGTGCTCTCCCTAAACCGACAATCTATTTGATAAATGCCCGTTAAGAAGAAGTATTTAGATAATCAAATGCAACTCGCCTTTTAGTCTTCTAACATGTATCGTAAAATGTAGAACCGATCAGACTCGACCTTCTTCTAGATTGTCCAGTTGGGGAATAGATAGTCAACATCTTCAACACACCAAAAAGCATCCCAATTAACTTACATCTTGCAAACCCCCTTAATTAAGATCCCTCCCAATCAAACAAGAACAGAAAGATGTTCATCAAGGAAATCAGCAATCAACCCGCAACGAACACACAAAGTGGTAACACCAAACTACCAATCACATCAAACAAGAACAGAGAGATCGTTTGGAATCATCATGTTGATGTGTACGTGAAGCATTAACCGGAAGCACTTTGCCGATAATCATATCAGCCGGTGTGAAGATGTCAACCAACGGCTCATAGAAGAAAACTCCATGTAAAGATGACCCGATAAGAAGAAGCTCGGTTCTTACACGAGTTTGGAGCCGTTTTCCCATTTATTCTCATATAATAATCAACCATGCAGTAATTTCACACTTCTTCTCCCCCTCAAGAATTGCATACGGAGTTGCCATTCTTGATTAAATAAGTGAATATCATTCGAATGTTCTATTCACACTGCTCCCCCGCAAAATAAGCACATGATGTCGCCATCTTCATTATAATCGAGCAAGTGGAATGAGAAAACAATCAATGGTAGCCCGGTTCACTTGATGACCAAGCGCATGGAAAAGTATGAAGCATGTTGATGAGAATGGTCATAATAAGAAGATTTCTCTTGTAAGATAAAGCGCATCGACACGTACACTTTTCTTTTCTTTAGAGTACGAGGCCCGAATCGATGTGAGCAGGCGTCATTATCTCTCTCTTTTCAACTCTCTTGGCAAAACATGTAATCACCCCATTATCATTCAAGAGGCTCTTTGTCATGACAAATGATGGAGAAAACCCAATATGATGAATTTGACCTCAAGTAAACTAACCCGAACTCGTGACTTAAACTTGCACATATGTAACAAAGAGCGGTGTCGAGAATTCATCCTCCATTGAATCTCTAAGTACTCTATACTCTTCAATCAACCAACCATCAAGTATAAGACGTACATCACCTCTTGACAATCCATAATTGAATGTGACACTGAGCACTACAACGTAACTTCTTAAAGTGATAGTTATTTTGAGGTGATAAGAGCCCAATTCCCCTAAGTGGTAAAAAGAAAAGGTAAAAGTCACCCAACAATAACTAGATTTCCAAGTCTTCGTTTTTGATAATAAGCTCGAACAAGGATCATGAAGAATCTTCATCCATCCATCCACGATACCTTCGATACTAAGTACACTCGCCCGTGATAATTTACTTCAACCTCAAATAAATAAAGTGAATTAACTCCGTTGTCACATCTTCGATTAAAAGCTCACATCTAGCCTTCTTTGACGCTTTAAGTGAACTCGATAATGGTTTCATCCCGACCATGGTTAAAGGCACATAACCCGTAAAACCATGTAATAACCAAACCGCCATGACGAATATCCAAACACACATCCAATTCATGAAGTACACCCTTTATCACTTCTACAAATGAAACCGTAGCACCAAAGATCAAATAAGATCTCGAAATACATTTTCCTTTCTCCAAGATGGTTCCATCAATACGGATTTTACAACTCTATGGTTTAAACCGAGAAATAGTTTCTACCAAGAATAAACCGTAAGATAGATCCGAAATGCACTTTACTATTACCAGGATGTTTCCATTGTCACGGGATTTTACAAGTCTATGATTCAAACCGAGAAATAGATTCTTTCGGGATTTTACAAAATCAAGACAAAACCCTAAACAATGTCGATGAATGTGTAATGACAACTTTGGTTTCAAAGTGAATATCCGCTTTTAGGGAACATGCGTTGGTTCATCAACGGTTCATTAACCAACATCAACAAAGATCATCAACCATCCAAGAAACACATTGGTAAACACATCATTCACGATTCTGCAGGGTTCTGGCCGAGGCCACTTGGTGAAGTAAACCCGATATGTCAAACTTGATCATGAAGTGAACTTCCCGCATTTATTACTTAAACTTTTACTAATCCTTGTGAATAAGAAACGGTGTACCCAATGTACAAAACCTCTTGACGATCCTCAATCGCGTGAGACACCAAAGTGATAGTTACGTTGTGGGTAAACCGAGAAAGATTCACAACCGTACCTAAATAGCCAAGTATTTATCACACTCTATAAAGGCTCAAACAAGTCATCTTCGCAGAAGGTAGAAAGAAAGAAGACGAAAATAAGTAATCGCTACCAAAACCCCACTTCAAGTCCAAGTAGGAAATAGCAAATATACACAACCCATAGTCATTTTTGTTCCAATAACAATTCAAGCTGTGACAAATTATTTTTCGTGAAAATGTATATATCAAAGTATCAAGCCACATAACACATCGAATTTCATCATCATACCCAATCACATCATCAAATCAATTCACAAAATCATAGATCTCATATTCAATATGTACCAACAACTTGCAGTCCATTTCATATAGTCCATAAACCCAAACTTAATCATGAATCCAAGTTCGATTAAAATTATTTGAATCGTCTCTTCAAAACAGAATCATTAATATCGGACAAGATCCTCGAACTCATTCAATGTCAACAAATATTTCGAGCCATGAATAAATATCCCTCATGAGATTTAATCAACCATCTTTGTTTTACAAATAATGTCATGGCCCAAACCCTAATCACATTCAAATATTTCAAGTCCACGACCCATGAACATTCTCAGATTATACATGGCCCATAAAGAGTAATACCCAATCCAATGTTGAACCGCCCAAGTTAGCACCAACCATCCCATTTAATTCCTCGGCCCATAAAAATCAGCAATATACCCGATCCATGGTCCAATTGAATCTGATCCATACATAACCAAACCTTAATATTCGGGTATATAACCACACTCCTAAAACCATGTAACCCTAATCACAAAAATCATATTATCCGCCCCTTTTTCACACAGCAAACACAAACCCTAATCATATCTTATTCCAGGTCTGCCTCCTTTTTTGTTAATGATGTTCAACTTATATCTCGCCACAGAGATGGCTGGAGATAAGGACAAGGCTTCAACATGTTATGCCACAGGGATGGTTTGGACATGATACACGGCTTCAAGTTCCTTTAAGGATGTGCACGGGTAGATTAAAATTGTGATTAGTCTTGTGTTTTTAGTTAATGAATGAATTACATGAAGGAAATAACATTCTTGTTATTACTCCTTTGTTTTTCATTCGAATATATAAATGAAAAGTTTAAGATCAATGATGACAAAGTCCTTCGTGAGTTAAGATTTTTGACAAAAAATCTTGATGCATCTTGAATGCCATGAGTAGACTTAAGCTGAGATCTTGATTAACTTGAGTCGAGTCTTTTAGTAAAGATCAATGATGATAATCTTTTGGGTTGTAAGGATCTGAAAAATGGTCTTTGATTTATCTTAAACCCATCATATAAAAATCTGAGATCTTAATCGTCATTTCCATTTAATACGAACTGAGATTAATTAAGTGACCCTTTCTTTAAGATGAACGCATCACAAAAAATAGTATACCATACATGATATAACTCTTGCTTGATGTTCGAATATTATTCAAGTGTAAAGGTCAATGATGTGTTTTTCCATTTTGAATAGATCTTTAAGATCTAAGTGTTGAACCGCACTCACAAAGAAAAAACCGAGATCATAGATGTTGGTGAGACATGACTTGGATGATGATAGAGAGTTGTCACAAGTTTTGGTTGATTACTTGTTTATTGTTTTGTTGAATGATTGGAAGTGGCAGTCATTGATAAGTGATGTTGTAGACTGAGTCATGAGTTGTTATTGGTATCATTAGGTCGACATTTAGGTTGTATAACTTCTTCATCTTCTTATTCATATCTGTCAAGTCGCTAGTCTTCTGATTCAAGTTGCTAGCAGAGTTTTTGAGTCAAGTCGCTAGCATAACTCGCTAGACCAAGTCGCTACTTGTATGTGACAAGTCGCTATGTCTTAAGCAAGTTGCTACCATGAGTAAAGACTCATGGATAAGTCGCTACATTTTTATCAAAACAAGTCGCTAGAAGACTTAAGGTCAAGTCGCTCAAGAATACCACCTCAACTCGCTAAGACAAAGTGGATACATTGAACCCGACAACATATCAAGTTGCATTCAAAAATGCAAACCCAACTCGCTACCACCCAACTCGCTACCAAGAAACTGACCACAAACTGCTATCTTTTCAGACTCATATTAGACAAAAGCTCAATAGCCGACTGTACCAAGTTGCTAAGATGAACCCGTTAATGACAGATTTTTTTTTGACCAGGTTGCAAACTCCAGAAAAAGACATACATATTACCCATATTGACCCAAATCAACCAACAAAAATACCATGTAGATGATATCAAACAGTTTAAGGTTTAAAAACAGTTTTACTTGTATAGAAACTGCTTTAAAGCTTTAAGAAAAACTTGTAAAATCAATACAACATCAGCCTATACCAATTCAATAACCGGATTCTCCAACACAAGTACCATTCATAAAACAAGACACATCAAGAACATGTATCGAACCACACGAGACACCAAAAAACCACACGAAACACCACAAAACAACGTAACCAAGGCTCTGATGTCATTTGTAGGATCGAATATTATTGTGTAATGATGATTCGGGTGGTCTTGGATGATCAAAATACATGTTAGACATTTTAGAGAGAGAAAGTAGAGATAGTGTTCTTGGTAGAGAGTTGGTTAACAAAATGTGAAAGGTTAGATTGTTAGCCACACCCTTCCATGGATGGAAGGGGTATTTATAGTTACAACCTTAACGTCCTCCTTTCGGACCGTGGATCGTGCATACAGATGGGTAAAGACCCGTCCTTCCTCCACGGTGTTACTCTAAACTAAACTACGCTACTGACTAACTAATTAACTACTTAACAACGTAAATAACTACAAGTCTACGAGCTAACTTATGCTAGATAACATTTGGGGTGACTGACTCTTCATAATGGAATTTCCAATTCCTAACAGTTTCTTTGTCCTTTAAAGAAGAAAACACATAAACCTATAGAAAATCTTAAGGATCAACCCATATACTTTAGAATCATTAAGCACTAGAAATGGGTACGTTTTGATTAGACCAGGGGAAGTTAAAGGTTCCCACACTAACATAATAGTGAAACCTCATAACGTCAAAAATTAGAACTTTCACCCAATGAGCTTACCCCAGGAAATCGTTGCACCTCGGATAGAGGATGTGATATTGGCATAACACCTAGGTACCCATATACAAGAGGGAAACCCTAGAACAACCTAGGGAAACTCAAACTTTTTCCAAATACCATCACCTCGTTCCCGACACCTTATCGGGTAACGTAAACTGAGATCCGGGACGGATCTCTTGTAAGGTGGGTAGACTATAACAACCCGTAAATTTCCGGATTATTATAATAATATTTATTACGTCAGAAAATTCAAATCGGCTATTTTCTGACAGTTGTCAATATTTAGATCTAAAAACGAGAGGTCATCTCGTTAATTTAGAGAATCACGGAACCGCACGCATACCGACACCAAATTAGTAACGGCAAACAGTTATAATCAAATTCGTACGTAATAATGATCCCATAATATTACGTTTACAAAAACGCTTCTAAAAATATAACTTTTATATTTTTCGGGTACCGGGAAGGTACGTTCACGCAAAATTACGAAGTTTGTACCGTGTGATGATAATAAGACAAAAAAAAACAATCTAAGCTAAACCTATTCTACTCCTTTAGCTGCCCACCACTTCTTCTTTTTCTCTTATTTCGTTTTCACCTCAAAGCAGATATCCAACTTGGAAGTTTTCCCACATGCTTTCCAAACCTATCCCTGGACCATCATTTTCATTCTCCCATTTTCGGATCCCTCCTTCTAGGACACCTCACAGGATCACCTTGGAAACAATGAAGGAAAGGGACATTTTCCAAGGACGGCTTTCTCCCCAATTGAAGACAAAGGAAAGAAGAGTCAAGACTTTCTTGTTATCTATCTTTATATAGAGTCAAATTGGTGCAGGTTTATTCACACCGTTTCACAAAATCGCAAAACTAGGGTTCCGTGAATTAGGGCTCTTCAAAAATTAGTAGAGGGTTTTCAATTAGTTTGGGGTTTTGCAATTGGATGCATAAGAAGGCTTTCCCAAGAGGTTAATTGTTCTAATTCACCCGAGCCTCCTGCAATTGAACTCTTGAGCTTTCGGTGTTCATGGCTACTCGACCCATAAATGGGTTCATTGTAAGAACACATTTCTTGTTGAATTCATTTTGGTTGTAATATTATTTGTTTAATTCAAACCCATAAAATTTTATTCTTACCAATTGGTAATAATCACTCAAATTATAAGTAATGTTAATGTTGATGATGATTTTATACCTTTACGATTGGTTCTTGTTGTTGGTCGTGCACGGAAAATTAAAAAAATGATATTGACTTATCTAATTTCAACATTCTTCTTAGCTTATTTGAAAATCCTATCCGAATAATGTGTGCTCGTAATCGGTGTCAGTCTCGCCAGAGATTAAAACCTCAGTTGAGGTTTTTGTTTTATGTGTTGTCCCGAACAGTCATTAAGGCTCGTAAGGGGTGATTGGGTCGAGACCCTCACTTGAGTCGAGTAGTACCCGACTTCACTAGTCATCAGTCGAATAGGACTTATCGTAATTTCGTTGCCTTGATCTAGTGTGTGCATAGACTCACAAGGGTCTTGCGTTTGTAGTTGTATAAAGACACTCAAAAGGGTCATTTTTGATCATTTTGTGTGGACTTGTGAGACCCCATCACCGCAAGAGTAAAAAGGTCACGGGTTGTACCCGACCTTGAAATCACTAGTCAAGTATGGGCTTCATCATTTCTGGTTGTCGTTACTGTACCAACAGACTCAAAAGAGTCTATATGGGTTTGTGTAATCAAGTCGCAAAAGTATTTTGTTAAGTTGATCGAGTCACCTAAGACACCCCGAAGGTGGTCGTCAGATTGTCTAGCAATGGGTCTCAAGAAGACTAATAATTGTCTCGATAAATAACTCGTTGTTTAGTATAAAACTTCATTGGATTTATATTTCCTCAAAAGCTGTTTTCCCAGGTTAAAGTTTGAGCTAAGTACTATTGGGCTCAAAGCCCACAATTAAAAGGGTGAGTTTATTATTGCCATTTGGGTGCACAAATTATTCAGCCCTATAAGTGCGTTTGATATAAAGGAGCCCAACCCAACTTCCACTTAAAATGAAGGTATATCAGTATTGGACCAAAGCCCATAATACTCTGTTTGGTTTTAATCAGTCCACTCGGGCGTTAAATTCCGCGTTGTCTCAAGTCCCCATTCAACTCAAATCCCGACTTGGTTTCCTTCACTTGACCACGAGTTCACTTGACCACGAGTTCACTCGACTAGTATTAATCCTAATTATATTGTGAAAACAAAAGTGTGAAACTATAAGTTCTAATCTATTAATATAAGTAAACCTCTTTCAAGGCTTTTGATATAACTTAAACATTGCTTATTTCACAATTAGACTATATGTTTAATAAGGATATAACTTGTAACTTATTTTTTTGTTCTAAAATCACTTTTATCACATGAAGTTGTCACACGTCTAACAAATGTGAAAAATATAAACATGTAAACGGACGATTTCAATTATCAAAACTGGATACTAAAATATAAAATACAATTCTTCCGTATATTATCTTTTGGTCATCATTGAACCAAAGTCATAATTCCTTCTTCGAGATTCCTTCCATGTCATACCCTCATAAGCCGAAATCCACCCAAATCTTTGTAAATTGTTTTAAGATAAATGATGCCACATAAGCAACAACAACAACAACACAAACATTTAAAAATTATAAAGTTAGTTAAACTTTATCGAGTCTTAAACATAATTGAAGACTAAATTGCCGACTAAATTAGGTTGCGTGTCGAGTGTGCACTACCACTAATTGATTTATTCCACCTCATACTGCCCATAGCTAAGGTGAGTTTCATAGCCCCTACTTTTACCTGTTTTCATAACTGTTTTGGGGGAGAATACATGCTCGTTTTCACTTAAACTAAATGCTTATTTTACCTGAACAAGTGAATGGTTTACTCAAACTATGCTGATTGACTGAATGTATTATGTGTTTACTTGCCAATTACTTGATTACTTAAATGCATTCTAGTGTAAAGTTAATGCTTGCTTTTACATATGGACACAAGTACTTGAAATCTGTATGCCTACATGACAGTGTGAATGGTCACGCGACCGATTGAACTGGGTCGCATTTGCTATGTACATACATGACCGAATGTATGGGTCACATTGCCGAGTGAACTGGTAACATGACCGAGTGAACTGGTCACATTATGAAATGAAATAATATACTAAATCTTGTGGTCCATAAAAACTTTTACAAATTAAAATCTATGAACTCACCAACCTCGTGTTGACAATTTTAGCATGTATTTTCATGTTTTGAGGTGATAGTTTATCTTTGGGCGCAAGGCAAAGGCATGACATGGTCATAGATGATTCTGATTTATGTATTGGGACCACCTTTTATAATGGGCCATTTTTTCCGCACAAATCAATAATGTAAACATTGTTTAAGAATGAATAAAAGTTTCTTTATGAAAATCAGTTGTTCTATGCTTATGTGTTGGTATCAATTTAGTAGCACCTCAATACTTGTGTGCTTCCGCTGAGCCATTTTGGGGGTGCTACAAAGACTACTGAAGGTCTCTTAATGATAGTTGTTAGGATTTAGTAAATCCAGGTATTAAAGAGTCGGTCACCTCAAGTATATGTAATCCTTAGAAAGCTCGTAGTCGTAGATTATTTAATGTTTAGTAGTATTTAGTTAAGTAACACCGTGGAGGACGGACGGGTCTTTACCCACTGTATTCCTGATCCACAACCCGTAGGTGGTGATTTATGTAAGAACTATAAATACTCTCTACCTCCCAAGGTAGAGAGTTGGAGCTCATAATAAGATTTTTCTTTCTCTCACTAAAGTTCCCAACCTCTAACTTTCTCTCTCTAAAACCATAGTATACGCCTCTTTGATCTTTGGTTTAGTGTGTTTGTGAAATCCAATATGTTACAAATGATATCAAGAGCCATGGTTTGATCATCTCTCTTACATATACTTGGATTTCTAGTGGTTTTAGATGTTTTTTGAGTTTGAAAAAGTTTAGTGATTTTTGCATCATTTGGATCATTTCTTGTGATAAAGTTTGAATTTTGGGTGTACTTTTGTGTTAAGAATCATTGTAAGTGCTTGGGTTTTGATTTGGTAAGCTTGAATCACTGTGGTTGAACTTGTTTTAGATTGAAAAGTGTGTTTTTGAAGTTTTTCTTGCTAGCGACTTGGTTCTCGTAGTATTTTATATCATAGCGACTTGCATTAGTAAAAGTTAGCGAGTTACAGTGTTAGTTGTTAGCGACTTGAGTCTAGCGACTTGTCTATTGAGACAAGACGACAAATAGTACAAGTTAGTGGATTCTCCACTATGGCTAGCGACTTGGTGAGGTTAGCGACTTACTTCAGAAATTGTTAGCGAGTTGTAGTGTAAATTGTTAGCGACTTGATACTAGCGACTTGGATCTTAGCGAGTTGTTCTTTAGCAACTTAACTGTGTCTAGCGACTTGGTGTTTATCGACTTGGTGTTAACGACTTGGACCTTAGCGAGTTGCTTTTTAGCGACTTGACTGTGTAGCGACTTGGTTCTTAGCGACTTGGGCTTAGCGACTTGGTTCATAGGAATTTGAGATCTTGGCGAGTTGCTACTTAGCGACTTGGTGATTAGCGACTTGGTTCAAGAATTTGTAGTGACTTGGTTGATTTTTGTTTGTAATACGTTTTCTCTTGATTTAGTAAAATCGTGAAAGAATCTATTTCCGGTTTAATCATAGAGTTATAAAATCCGTGTAATATGTTAACATGTCTACCAACGCACCTACAATTATCTCCACCGTTGTTGAGGATGTTCAAGCAAATGGTTCGACATACTCGTCCACCTATGCTTGATGCCGACTACGACTCTTGGGCTCAACGAATCGATTGTCTTGTCTTGGAAAGGAAAATGGGGTCAACATTCTCAAATCCATTGATGAAGGACCTTATCGATTGAGACTACAAGAGACTTAATTGATACAATTGCAGATGGAACAATGATCTATGGATTAGATGCACCAAAGACGTATGATGAGCTCAATGATAAGGAGAAAAGAGATTCGATCGTCGACATCGGGGCTTCTAACATTATACTTGTGGTCTTCCAAAGACATCTACAAGCTTATCAATCACAACACTGAAGCCAAGGCGGTTTGGGATAATGTCAAGATGCTTCTCTCGTGTTCGAATTAACCAAGGAAGACAGAGAATCACAACCGTATGATGAGTTTGAGCATTTCAAGATGAAACCATATGAGAGTGTCTATGAGTACTACGTGAGATTCCATAAGCTTGTGAATGATATGAGAAACATCAAAATGACCATGCCAAACATTCACCGAATTCAAAGTTTGTGAACAACATGAATCCCGAATGGCATAAGTTTGAAGAACACCAACTATGAGCAACTTTATGCATTCCTTCTTCAGAATGAGAGACATGCTATGTTTGAAAAAGGATTCTTGACAGGTTCAAAACCAACCGTGGAGAAACAAGTTCGTTAAATGACTCTACGGCTTTTTACACCAATGTTGGAATTACTACCAAAGCTTCTCAAGTCATTCCAGATCCAAGTTTCAAGCAACCTGATGCCAACGCAGTCATGAAACACTTTATCAATCAACTGGCTCTTATGGTTAAACAAAACTTAACCTTCACTCCACATACTAACAGTCTTCACACTAACAATGAAATCAGGACTGCATCTAATCTACACAATCATGCTATTGTCAGAGATGGAAAGGTTATGGTGCAACCAGCTCAAGGAAGGCAGTATGAACAGGAAGAGGAGGAGTAGGTAGAGGATATGTGGCAAATCAAAATCGTGGAAGGAATTCAAATCAGGGTCAAGCTAAGCCAATTAAGTGCTACAACTGTGGTGGTGATGGACATATAGGAAGGAACTTCACTTCTCCAAAACGCCCTCAAAATGCAGAGTACTTCAAAGACAAGATGTTACTTGTGCAAGCTCAGGATAATGGAGTTGTGTTGGATGAAGAGGAGCTGTTGTATTTTGCTGAGGGCAATGCCAAGACATATGATGCAGATGTGGATGAGCGACCAATTCAGAGATAGGTCATAATCATCATAATGCCTTTCAAGTTGCGATCGTGATGCATACGACTCGACGTCGATGATGAACCTCTTGCATGCACAATCTTCATGGCTAGCATTTCTCCAATGGTCACTCCAAAGGTCTCATCATCACAACAAGGTGGTCCATCCAAAGAATCATTCATCTCGAGGTATTAAAACTATACGATGATGTTGATGAGCAAAAGATACATGACAAAGTACAATCAAATGAAACTTTTGAGTCGATATTGAAAAATGGGTAATATCAATGTTGTCCCATATGATCAATATGTGAAACAAAGTGAAAGTGAGACTGTACCAAGTGATGCATCTTCGCATCAATGATGACTATATTTTGATGAATACACCGCATGTGCCCTGATGATTCTCATCTCTCGAACTAAATGCCTATAAAGAACAAGTTGCTTTTTATGAACAACGTGCTAAGTTTGAGTTAAACACCCGTGAGCGTGAAATGGATGATCAAATGCGTATAACTATTAGAAAAAGTAATTTTAGAGAAGAAGTATTAAAACAAGAGTTAAACTCCTTACAAGAAAAGCTTTCTAAAGCGCTAAGCAAAACAAGAACTTCAAGAAAATGTTAAAATGCTTAAGCAAGAATTCGGTGCTAAGGAATCAAAACTTTGAATGATTTCTCTAATCTAAAACTTTGAAAAACAAGCTTGAAAATAAGTTGTACGTACAAGGAATACCATTGAGATCGCTCACATGATCACTAAGCATAGAGTTCTCGTGATAAGCATAGTATTCCCATTATAGAAAACCTAATCCCGAGTATGGTAAGATTGCAAAAGTCCGCTAAAATGTAATCTATGATGGCAATGAGATTCTTGAACCTAGATGAAACCTAGTTGCATTGAGTGCATCGAGGAAGATAGAAAACTAGATGATGCATCTAGGGAGAAAATGAATAAGATGCTTAACGATCCTGCGTGTAAAGAGAATAACATAACGATCAAACCCCATGATTACACTAAGGAAAATTGGATCTCCACGAACATGTTTAAGCCTCAAACTCAATTAACCCTGCAATGCATCTTTTGGAAGAAAGATATGGATAAGCTAAAGTTAATCTACTTGTTGAAACTAACACTCCCTTAGAAAAATACACGCAACTCACGTGTATCCTCCAAATACACCAATGCATCTAGTTCCTAGATCTATTACCACTAATAGCAAGACCTTAATCACCAGTATGTTGTTTATTAGTTTGTTTGTTCATTTTGAGAAAACATGTAAGAAGAGAATCACACCTACGTGGATAACGAGGGGAAAGGGTTTTGAGCAAACTAAAGAATGTTATTTAACCGAGGTCATGCCTTTCTTCAAACAATTAAAAGGTCAATTTGAGAGTCTTCAAAAGGGATAAATTCGATATTAAAGAAATGGAAAAGGAATTTGATGCAATGATAGTTGAAGTCAATGATTATGAACAGAACTCAAATATAATGAAGTTGAAAGGAAGAACTTGCACATCTTAAATGAGAATTTGATTTCGAGTTGTGTTGCTCAAGATGTGTTTTATATCACACTAAGCACTCTATTACCGCTTCTCGATTTCATGAATTATCTATTGCATTAAAAGTTTCCCATGATCGTGTCATTGAGCTTGAAAACAAAACTCGAAACTAATTGAGAAAATGATCGGGATGATCACGATAATTTGGTAAAACATCTTTCTAAACTAGAAGTTGAATATTTTGATTTACAACTAAAATATCATCTTAAAGAAAATGTCAAAACCTCAAATATCAAGACATCCTCGGATGTTCCGAGTTTGATGCGTTTTTCGGATAAACAAAGCGTGACAAATGATTCAAGCTCATTGTAACACGATCGAAAAGTTGAAAGCCCAAATCTCTCAATTAAAGGGTGAAAAGAACAATGTGGTGGCTCCCAAATGCCTCCTCCTTTAGATTCTCAGTATTCTCAAACTTTTCATCTTCAAAACTTAGTTATTGCTTTAGAAAAGGAAAACGAGAGTTTTCTAGAAGAAAATAAAAAAGTTAAACGACACTTTAAAGAGTTATATGATTCAATGAAAGTCACTTGTGACAAAAATAATGTCTTTACAAAAAGAAATTGAGAATCTAAGGAGTCAGGAAAAAGGGAAACTGCCACTTGTCTTTAATGAGAATGTTGCATCAAAGTCATCCTCGATCGCAAATATATTGTATTTATTAAATACATTCCTCCTCATCTTAGGAATAATGAACTTGTATTTCACAACTATTTTGCTCACCTTAAGGATAGTCTAGAATGTCTCGATGAGATCGTGGAAGAGGATTTCATAAATAAGCCTCTTGATAGAGAAATTAGGTTTGTTTGCATTCAGGCCAAACGATCTCAGGAGCTGCTAGAATGTTTAATAGCAACATGTCCTAAATCCTTAGGTGCAAAAGGAAAAGTTGTGATGCCTTGTTCTATGCCTAGTGCCAAGCATACAAACCATTCTATGCCCGCTTTAAGAAAGTGAACACTAATGTGCCTTCAAGTAGTTCGGATCCCCGCACTTCTAGTTCGGGAATGCAAAAGTAGCAAAACCAACTAATGTTCCAATTCCTCTACAGGGTAAGAAGTGACACCAAAGCAAGCGGGTCAAAGCCTCAAGGCAACACAAAGAATGATAGGACCTTGCATGCTAGGAATGCTCGATGGAAGAAAGTAGAAGATCACCTTAGGGAGAATTTGAATAAGACGAATCGTGTTGATTCTAGTGTTAGCTCTAAGCTTCTTGTAATTAATGCGAATTCGCTACTTTTGGCAAAACATGTAATGATGATTGCGTGGTTTACATTACTAATCTTGAATGTGGTGTGAATGATTTGTCTAATCTTTGTCAAATGCCCGATCAAAATGTTAATGTTAAAATCAAACTAAGAAGGCTAAAAGGCAAAGGCGAAAGAAAGTTAGAAAGCAGTGGAAACCTACAAGAAGAGAATTTAATAATATAGTTTATCAATGGATACCTCTTGGCGTAAGATTAATGAGTTGTGCCCTAAATTTGCTAAGTCAATGCCCACTAGAAAATGGATGCCTCTTGGTAGAACTATTCCTTAAGAAGTGAACACACTTTGAATAGGTCAAATCGGACACTAGCACTACATCTATTTCGATGATTCTATTGCTTCTACTTTTGATGTGGGTGTTCCAATCATCATTACTAACCAAATGGAACCCATTCTTGCATGGGGATCCCAAGTATCCATTTATCCATTCTTATGCGTGTTCAACTGCAGATCGCTCAAATCGCTTACGTGGTACTGGACTCGAGTTGTTCCAAGCATATGACCGAGACCGGTCACGGCTCATGAACTTCGTGAGTAAATTCATCGGGCTGTGAGATTCGAAACGATCATTTTGGTGCTATTATGGGTTATGGAGATTACGTGGTTGGAGATAGTGTGATTTCAAGGTATATTATGTTGAAGGTCTTGGACATAATCTATTTTACGTCGGACAATTCGTGACTCAAATTTAGAAGTGGCCTTGAAAAACATACTTGCTTTGTTAGAGAACTTGATGGTGTGGAACTTCTCGGAGGAACTCGTGGTTCAAACCTATACACCATCTCTATCGAAGATATGATGAAATCTTCACCCATCTACTTCTCATCAAAGGCTTCCAAAACTAAGTCATGGCTATGGCACCATCGTCTCAATCACACGAACTTTGGTACCATAAACAATCTTTCGTAAAGGACTTAGTAAGAGGATTACCCAGATTAAAGTATGAAAAGATCATCTTTGTTCACTTGCCAATTGGGAAAAAGCACAAATTATGCCCACAAACCAAAACCCACAAACTCAATAATGGATGTTCTTCATACCCTTCATATGGATCTGCGGGACCAATGAGAGTGCAAGCGATAAATGGGAAGAAATACATTCTAGTAGTTGTTGATGACTACTCTCGATTTACTTGGGTAAAGTTTTTAGGACAAAGGATGAAACTCGGATGTCATCATCAAACTTATCAAACGACTTGAGTTCGACTCAACAATATTGTTAGAATTGTTCGAGCGAGACAATGGCACGAGTTTGTTAACAAAGACTTAATTTAGTTTTATGAAAGTGTTGGAATCGGTCATCAAAGAAGTGTTCCACGAACTCCTCAACATAACGGTGTAGTTGAAAGACAAATCGAACTCTTGTGGAAGCCGCAAGAACAATGCTAATTTATTCAAAGGTTCCAATGTTTCTATAGGCTAAAGCCATTGCCGTCTTGCTACACCCAAAATCGTTCCCTTATTCACACCTCTCATGGAAAAACTCCATATGAACTTGTCCATAAACGAAAACTGATCTATCCTACCTTCGTGTGTTTGGTGCTTTATGTTACCCAACTAATGACGGTCAAGATTTAGGTAAACTAAAAGCTAAAGCGGACATTGGAGTATTTGTAGGTTATGCACCAAGCGAGAAAAGGATACCGAATCTACAACAAGAGAACCCGAAATATCATGGAAACAATTCACGTTACGTTCGATGAGTGACGGTCAAATGGCTCCGGGACAATCCATTCGGACCCGAGTTTCAACCTTTATCCAATAGTCCTATTAGTTCTACTCTTGTTTCTAATCCTCACCAAGAACTCCATATGTACCTTCTTGAAGATGATTTGAAGAAATTATTTGATCCAATGTTTGATGAACACTATGAGCCAAGTGCTAATGATATGTCAGTTCCATCAATAGAGGTTGCCTCTATCCCTATCAATGAAGTTAACCCTTCAGTTTCAATGTCATTAAGTCAAGAAGCGCTGCTGCTGGCGATCACTATGTCTCATCAACAAATCATCAATCATCGAGTGTACATAATGGAAATGTTCTGCTGTTATTACGTATGATGAAAACCCTTTGCTCCTCCGAAGATGAACCCTTTGAAAACATATTTTCTCTGAGTCATCATCGAACCATCTTCTTCATGAGATATCAACTCTGCTACTTGGTTCCTCAACAACAACCACATGAACACCTCGGAAAATGGACACATGATCATCCATTGGACAACATCATTGGAAACCTTTCCGTCCGGTATCCACACGGAAACAACTTGCAACCGATGCCTTATGGTGCTTCTTCAACTCCGTACTCTCTAAGATCGAACCAAAAGATGTGAAACCGCCATGAATGAAGACAATTGGTTCAATGCCATGCAAGAATAAATTCATGAGTTTGATCGACTAGATGTATGGGAATTAGTACTTGCTCCAGTTGTGCAATGATCATTGCTCTAAAGTGGATCTTCAAAGTAAAACTTGATGAGCATGGTGATGTTTTGAAGAATAAGGCTCGATTGGTTACAAAGGATACCGTCAAGAGGGGTATTGACTTTGAAGAATCATTTGCTCTGTTGCTCGTATCGAGGCAATCGAAATCTTCTTGGCTAATGTTGCAAGTAAGAACATGGTAGTCTATCGGATGGATGTAAAGACGGCGTTTCTTAACGGAGATCTTAAAGAAGTCGTATCGTCGACTGAAGGCTTTGTGAATCTAGAGCATCCTACTCACGTCTATCGTTTGAAGAAGGCTCTTTACGGTTTGAAGCAAGCTCCAAGGCGTGGTATGATACGCTATCAAAGTTTCTTCTATCTACTTGGATTCAACAAAGGAGCGATTGATCCGACATTGTTCACCGAAAGTCGTGCAAATATTTAATTCACGTTCAAATATATGTTGATGATATTATTTTGCCTCGACCGACCCCAATGAATGTGACCGTTTTTCAAGTGAAATGGGTTCTAAATTTCAAATGTCAATGATGGGACAAATGTCATTTTCTTGGGATTACAAATTTCACAAAGTCCGGAGGCATTTTTATAAATCAATCTAAATATGCAAATGAGATTTTAAAGAAATTTGGATTTGATTCTAGTGACCTGTTTACACTCCCATGATAGAGCGTACTAAAGCGGATGAGGACCACTCGGGGATCATGGTAGACCAAACGAAATATCAAGTATGATTGGATCCTGATGTACCTCACAACGATGAGACGGACATTTTGTTCATTGTTTGCATGTGTGCTAGATATCGAGCTAAGCCTACCAAAAGCACCTTGAAGCGGTTAAGCGGGTCTTCGGTATCTCCAAGGAACCATCAATATGGGACTCGGTACCAAGGACACCGGTATGTCACTAACGACCTATCGAGATCTTGATCATGCGGGATGTCAAGATACACGTCAAGCACGTGCGGAGGTGCTCGATTTTGGGTGATAAGCTTGTGAGTGGTCTTCAAAGAAGCAAATGAGTACTTCTATTTCCTCTACGAGGTGAATACATAGCCATGTCATCTTGTTGTGCTCAAATCCTATGGATAAGATCTCAACTATCGACTATGGCTTTGAATTCAACAAAATCCCTATGTCTTGTGATAATAAAAGTGCTATTGCTCTCATGCAACAACGTACAACACTCAAGAGGAAAGAACATCGACATTCGACATCACTTCATCGGGGAGCAAGTTGAAAGCGGTGTGGTGGAACTCTATTTTGTGAGGACCGAATACCGGTTAGCGAGACATCTTCACCAAAGCTCTTCCTAGAGAACGTTTTGAGTTTATCCTCCCGACTTGGTCTAAAGAGTCTACAACCGAAACACTCAAACGTCTTCAAGAGGAAAGCGAGGAGTAAAGGTCTTTCTTCATCCATATCTTGTAAATATTTATTCAAAAGTAAATAGAAAATTATAAAACTTTCAAAAATCCATAAAAATTTGAAAATCTTGAAAAATTCAAAAAAATATTGTCTTTTGTCATGTTTTCTCGATTCGAAAATATCTACATGTTTTCTATCTCGATCTTGTGATGTCATTCAAAGAATGACACGGGACTTTAGATGTTGTTCGAATGTTATAAAAAATAAAAAAAAAAATTGGGAGAAAGTGAAATAAATGGTTTATTGTCATATCAGACAGTAACCTGTTTTTCTAAGAAAGAACAGAGTCATGCTTTATCTTGTTTTCAAATCTCATGCTCTGATTCTATAAAAAATTACTTACTATCCATTGAAAACAAATTTCTTTGAAAAATAACTCGGACTCTATGGTTGAAAATCATCTGGACTTAACGTTTGTCAAAATATCTATCTCTCAATCAACAACTTATGTCATTGATTGAGGGGAGAATGATTTCAATTAAATCAAAAGGTTATTCGTCATACAATTGTTTTCAAAAGATAATCATGCATGTTTAATCAATGGAGTTTAAAGTCTCATAATCCGATCCTTATCGCTTAAAATGTTTTCATAATCAAGTCACAATTCTCCTCAAAGCTTTCAAAATCAATTTAAATCTCTGAGATCACAAATCTCAAATGATTAGAAAATTATGATCGGGGAGAATTTGTGATTTAAATTGATTTAAACGATGATTCGATAAATGGTTTCACAAGTGTTTTGCAAGCTTTCCTCCCACATGTGCCAAACGATTTCAAATTTACCATGCACATGTTGAGG
Organism: Chrysanthemum lavandulifolium; assembly: GCA_022545495.1. NCBI lineage: Eukaryota > Viridiplantae > Streptophyta > Magnoliopsida > Asterales > Asteraceae > Chrysanthemum > Chrysanthemum lavandulifolium. Next base: position 184,854,389 of record CM040244.1, on the reverse strand, counting down.
GGAGCATCCTTTTAAAACCACAAAGAATTGAAACGTGATTGATTTGTCTCTAAGTGCGGTTCCTTCTAATATGTGCAAAACTCTTTGAAACCTCGAGGCACATATTAAGGGGATCAAACTTATGAAAACCTCATCCTTCCTCAATATGCTTTATCTACTTGATTTGATCGGGAAGTGATGTTGATATCTTTTAGAAAATGGTAATCTAAGAAGTTAATTCTTCCTCTTGCCTCCGTGTGCTAAAACGATTTCTAATACATGATGCACATGTTGAGGAGAGCTCTTTCTCTAAAAATATCAAAACAATTCGGTACAAAATGCTTTGATAATATATCACAAGTATCCGGATTGATTTTCAAATGGTTTTCAATTGGTTCCAACGGCATATGAACAATACCAAATAGACCGACCAAATTTACTTTATGTATGATGATATAAGGATGGTTAGGTTAGGTACTCGTTCCCACGATCCGCCGAACCGGAGGGATCTACCGATGGACAATCCACTAGATAGTGTAGAGTCCTTAGGTATGATGAAAAAGGAGAAAAGTGAGATATGGGAAGAGTGCGGATGAGATAGAGCTAGAGCTGGAATAAACCCAACAAGGTTCTAGTTATAAACTCTCGGTAAGCTTGAAGAGGTTGAAGAATGAAAAAAATTGAATGTGAAAAGGGTGAAAAGAAATAGCCCTCCATTTATTCAACCTTAGGGCAAAAACCGGGTTCAATTCATATACTCTTGGTGGTTACCAAGGTAACATCGGTATTGAAGACAAGACGTCATGGACCCGATTCGCCTTTGCACTACAACTTCCCAAACTACTCAAGTTCCTCTTAAAAGGGCTTGTTTCATTCTCACGGGAACCAACATTATCTATCGACTTTCTCTTAGAGTTTGTTGATATTGAAGAAGGAGACCCTCTCCTAGTCTCGGCATAGGAACCAAATGTGCACTATTGAGTCTAGAGCTACGAGATCATCAAATAAATCTCATTAGGACATTTGTCAATGAAGACTCTCTGTTTCACACAATATGGAAAGAGATTATATCTTATGAGTCCTACGCATTATCCTTGTGGTATTGCGAACATCCGAGTGATATGCAAACATATTCACAATGAAGATGGAAAGCCTTCAAGCCAACATCAAACAAGCTCACGGTGGGTGGCATGTGAGATCTATCCAATAGATCAACCATGTGACAATTGAGCGAGAAACAATGGGGCGATTCAATCTTTTGAATCAATCATGGTTCGAGTTATGGATTGACGGATACATTTGAAAAACCGGTCGTTGTGCTTAAAATCCTTTTCCTTAGCACATCGATCGTGTACTAATATTTCAAAATAAAGGTGTTAATGATTGATAATTGATTTTCTTTAAAACCTTCGTTGTATTGCAAAAACAATTTCTATTGAGCGATACACGATTGCTTTTCAAATCTCTTCTTATCAATCGGTGAATCTCAATTATTTGGTTCACTCACTCCGCATTGTCTTCTTTGAGATGTTCGGTTTGAGAACAACTAGAACAAACGCGAAACCACATCAAGGAAATTCTTCGAATTATACGATCACGAGGCGATGCTTGTCTTGATCAGCGAGGAACCGTGGGCGTGTACCTCAATTCAACGAAGTGATCAATGACACTTTCGTTCGCTTTATTGCTAGCGATGTATGCAAGTCGCCCGACGTTTGCGGTGATCGAAATGAAGCGGTCAATCCATAGCCGCATGCTCACACAACACATTCATTTCTAAAGAAATCATGATTGGTGCATAAATGACTCGATATTTTCAATCCATGCTTCGCTTTCTGTTCTGCGCAAATATCATGAATCAACTAAAGCTTCGCTACTCGATAAGAAGAAATCATGATCCGAATGTGAGCATGTCGGTCCAAATGTCACAACATCACATAATACCAACACCACAATGGAAGAGTCGAGATTTATGTTGGTGATGATCTCAATGTTGGCTCAAAACTCATTATCGCGTGGATCGCTTAAAGACCTCCACATTGATTATCTAAACATGCAATAATGAAGAATCAATGACTACGAGCTTGAGCAAAGAACATTAACAAGAATCCAAGAACAATCTAATTGTAATATCTGTTTGTATTCTATGTAATTTTGAGGTGACCTCCTTAGGGAGATTGTTAGGATTTAGTAAATCCGGTATTAAAGAGTCGGTCACCTCAAGTATATGTAATCGTTAAAAGCTCGTAGTCGTAGATTATTTAATGTTTAGTAGTATTTAGTTGAGTAACACCGTGGAGGACGGACGGGTCTTTTCCCACCGTATTCTCGATCCATGGCCCGTAGGTGGCGATTTATGTAAGAACTATAAATACTCTCTACCTCCCAAGGTAGAGAGTTGGAGCTCATAATAAGATTTTCTTTCTCTCACTAAAGTTCCCAACCTCTAACTTTCTCTCTCTAAAACCATAGTATACGCTTCTTTGATCTTTGGTTTAGTGTGTTTGTGAAATCCAATATGCAACAATAGTTCTTTCTTCCTCCTTAGAAGTGTTGTGTTGAAGGCATAGGTGAAACATGTCAAACAGATCAAGTCGAAGGCATTAGTGAAAGGTGCCAAAGGTCCATGTCGAAGACATTAGTGAAAGGTGCCAAAGGTCCAAGTCGAAGGCATTAGTAAAAGGTGCCAAAGGTCCAAGTCGAAGGCATTAGTGAAAGGTGCCAAAGGTCCAAGTCGAAGGCATTAGTGAATGGTGCCAAAGGTCCGTGTCAAAGGCATTAGTGAAGGGTGCCAAAGGGTCATGTCAAAGGCATTAGTGAAAGTTGCCAAGGGTGTACATTCGATATGATGCATCGATGTACAAGATATATTAGTTCGGATTAAAGGATATTGATATCCTTGATGATATTGTAATAAGGAGTGTGTCTCCTTTGGGAGAGGTGTTGTGTAGTTTTAGGTAGTAGTTTCTCCTTTGTAATGGAACTCGGTATCTAGCCTTGTACCGGATAAAGTGTAGGCGACGTTGTGATAGGTTTGGTTCTACCTCGTGGAAGAACCCGTGTCTAGCCCGGCACCGGATAAAGAGTAGGCGACGTTGTGAAGGCTTCTCCACCACAAGGAGTTTGTGTTGTGTAGTGCTTATGAACTCTCGAGTAGGTGACTCGAGGAGTGGAGTAGGGCAAGGAAGGTGTCCTTATAGCTGAACCGCTATAAACACTCGTGTCATGGTTTTGTGTTTCTTACTCTTTACCTTTGCATTACTTATTTACATACTTATCTATCAACATCCAACATACACATCAAATAGATTGACATAAGTCGATCCAAATGTTTTAAAACGAAGTTTTAATCAGTAAAACTATTCAACCCCTTCTAGTTTTCCACGCTTTGCTCGGGTTTGAAAGTGTACCACTTCTCCCACTCCATCGGTGACACGTGGAGGCGTAGTCCGTGAAAGCTTGTTCGGGAGTTTTGTACAATCACGAGTGTCATAGGGACCACTACATAACTCACAAGGTGAAGTGATTTTTTTCATTTAGCGTGAAGGTTTAGGAGCTTCGTAGGAACTCATGAGGAATTTGACTTGATCTTTAAGTTCAAGCATCCTACAATTGGAAGGTTGTGAGTCGGTTGAAGGCAATGATATTGCCTTTACGGTTTTAGGCAGCTCACGGGGGTCATTCCAACATTCGTTGACATAGAGGGCAAGGTCTTCTATAGTACCCCATGATTCCTCCACTGTTAATTCACTAAGCATACCACCGGCTGCTTGGTCAATGGTTTGCCTTGTGCAGAGATTGAAATGATCATAGAAGGTTGAGACTTGGATCCAAATATCAATTCCATGGTGAGGGACTTTGTGGAGTAAGTCCTTGAATCAAGTCTACGCCTCATAAAGGGTTTCACCTTGACGTTGTTGGAACATCAAGATATCATTCCTAAGCTTAATGGTTCTCCCCGGTGGGAAAAATTGGACGAGAAAATGAGTGGTGAGATCATCCCAACTTGAGATGGATCCTACGGGAAGTCGCTCAAGCTAATTACTAGCTTGGTCCCGTAGAAAGAATTGAAAGAGACGCAGCCGCATGGTCTTTTGAGTGGTAGCATCAAGGTCAATGGAGTCAACGATTTTAAGGAAATCCTTGAGATGCTGATTAGGATCTTCGAAACGAAGTCCATGGCATGCACATCCGTTTTGCACCAACCGGATGGTGTCGGATCGCAGGGCCGTAGTTTGAGCTAAATGGAGAAGCTTAATGGTGTTCCTATAGCCTTGATGGCTTGGTCTAGAGTATTCACCAAAAGTACGGACTCTTGGAGGGTCTGGTGGTGGTTGATTGAATGGTGGTAGTGGATGATGTGGTGGATCATTGTTGGGTGGATTATCACCTTCCATGACGAAAAGTGACAAGGCTACGAAAAAAAACACAAAGAAGAGGGATAGACTACAAGAAAGCTAGGGAAAAAAGAAAAAAAAAGCTCACTCGATAGGAATCAAGCAAGTAAACCTAATCGAGATAGAAAACTAACTAGCTATTCTATTCTCCGTGGCGCCAAAAACTTGATGTGAAAGTTCGTGGTTGAAAGACTTCCTTTTACGAGCAAGCTTTACAACCCACTAGCGGTGTACCTAATCGTTAAGACATAGTATGGGTAAGCCTGGGGGTTGATCGTTCTCTAGGGAATAGAGATGCTAGTAGAGATGTATGACAAGAAGGTGAGGTTGAAGGTGATTCTTTTATCTTTTTGTATTTATAGGAAAACAAGTAAACTTTTGGGGTTTAGGAGTGGGGGTTTGGTAATTTTACCAATTAAACTACTTAACAATTAAAATTAAAAACTAACTAACTAATAAAACGAAGAAAAGGCTATGGATTGATTGATTGTGTTTTTATGATAATTAAAAGCGTGTTTACTTAGATTTTCTTACTCTATAGTTATCTCTTATTGGTCGGTTGAATTGTCACATCCTCATTCTAAATGGTGCGTTGTATTCCGTGTTAGTCATAGGGGGTGCCTAATTCCCTAGTTCTGTGAATTGTAACTCTCCTCTAGACTATCCGGGATTGCCAAGTACCGTAGTATCTTCCCCGAATACTCTATTATCCTAAAGCTACAACTCACGCAATAAACACAACGATGGCTCAAGAGCACTCTCAAGCTTTTTACTATTTAGGACGTTCAAGCTCGCAACAATTAAAGAAGAAGCCAGTTTTCCTTACTCTAGCGTCTATCAATTAAAACAAGAGACAACCTAACAATAATCAACAACTAGGTTTCATAGATCTAAGCAAACACAATAATAATTTGGCTACGCATGATAGATAAGTATGAACACAAACAAACAATCGAACATAGGATAAATATGGTGATAGATTGGATTAACAAACTTATCTTTTAGTGTAAAGAAGGGTTTAGAACCCTAAAATACTGCCCAAGTCGGACTATGAACGAACTAGGGTTTGCTCTCCAAAATATTACACTTCAAAAAATACAGAAAATTTGAAGTCTATATATAGATATACACTTGCGACGGCCGCTTTTTGATGGTGACGCCGTGCGGTGGGCGTTATTAGGGTTTCGTTATAGACATGTCGCTGGGACGGCGTCGGTTGAGGAAGTGTGGCCGTCTGGATTCAATAAGGACATCGTCTTGAAATAAGTCTTGGTCGTCTTGGAATGAATCTTGGTCGTCGGTGTAAAATAAAGGCGGCGCCTCCCGGAATAAGGCGTGGCCGTCTTGTTGTAAAACCAAAATATGACATGAGCCGTCGCTTGAGACTTTTTAGAAATCCTTGTGAGCGACGACGTCGCCCTATGAGTTGGGACGCCGTCAGGTGCATAATTAAGCCTTGAAATCTTGACTTTGTCGTTTTCTTTATGTTTTTGCTCCTTTTCGTCCAAAAATGCTTGATTCCAGCAATTCGCTTCCAAAAAACCTAAAATATGAAAAAGGAACGATTTTAAGTAGTAACGGATATAAAATGTATCGATTTAGGGCTTAAATGACCCCCTAAAAATGTATGTTTTAAATCCTTATCAGATATCGAAACGGTTGTAGATGCTCTAACACATGCCTTTGAATATGCAATGCACAGTACCGATGTTTCGTGTTTTGAAAGAATTTTGAAATTGCTTCACCCGTTGCCAAATCTTGGTATGTAATGAGAGCTACAGGTAGGCACTCATGCATGCATTTTAGAAACTGCTCAAATAACCATTTAAACGTTTTTTCGGTCTTATTTTCCAGCATCGTGGCTCCTAGTAGAATAGACTGGCATGGTGGTTCACTCCAACAAATGGTACAAATGGACAACTAAACTTATTTGTCCTATAAGTTACATAAAAAATAACAACGTCACCGAATTGGCAATACGATGTTCTTGATCTCCCATCTGCCCAAAACACATTTTGTAGTACGCCATCTTCATTTATGTCCTTTGCAAAGTAAAAATCTTTATCCACCTCAGCCTTTTCTTTAAAATGCATAATAATTCCATGACATTCTTTGCCTAAGTTACATTTTCTCTCTTCACTAATAATAGCAGAACATTGAACTCGAGTAAGTTGATCCTCTTCACCACCACTAAACGCATTAACTATTTTAGTGATTTGAAGGTTTCATCCACGCTTTTGACAATAATGTTACAAAATCTTTGCATTCACTAGAACGATGAAAGATGCTATGAGACCTTTGCTTGATTACTTTTGATGGAGAATCAAAGGATGATTTTGCTCATCACTAAACTTGTCTACAACCCACTTACCTTGACTTGATAATGTCACTTGCATTAGAGCCTTACAACCGGTTCACGTAAAACAATGACGTTTTACATCATCGCGTAAACTGTCTCTTATCATTCATATCCTTAAAACCTTCTTTGTTACATGAGAATATTCGTCGATAAACTTCGTTTGTGTCTTTGTATCTATAAAGCTGATGCTTTCGAATACCAAAACCCTTGGATAGACCATACTTGGTTGTAAACATCATATGCATCATCAAAAATGGAAAATGTTCTTCCTAGTATAGTATACGTTAAAAATCGATTGTAAATATGTGTAACATCCTCTTGCATGAGATAACCATTGTTGTCGATATCATTGGTTAGCGTATGTTCCAATTCATCATTAGTTTTATCTATTCAGAACAAAAACTAAGAAAAGTAAGATAACTAACCTAATAAAAAAATATTTCAAAAAGAAAAAAAAGTTAATGAATTCAACAAGGAAGAATGTGATGAATAATATAATCAAACCTGATATGATTTCCTTTTCTTGATATGAATCGGTCCTTGAAAAACTTACTAATTTTTTATTAGTAATTTGGATCAGTCCGTGGATTAATTTGAAATTGGAACCAAATACAACAATACTGGTCATATAATATGCCTTTGCAAGTTTTTAGCGGAGATTTTACGCTCAAAAATGACTGATGGTGATAAAAAGTAATGAAGAAGATATATTGAGATAAAAGATGGAAATGAGAGAGTTTGAAAAGGTTCTAATTATAATGTTTATATAAGTGGTGTTTTTTTTTTTTTTTTTTTTTTTTTAGTAGGCAAAATAAAGCACGTAAGATTTCCCCAGCAAAGAAAATGATCGTTAAATTAATATCAACAAAGTTTTGGATTTCTCATATAACGATATAAGTAGTAATTTTTTTCAATTATAAGTCCTTAAACAAATAAATCATTATCTTGTTGTGTTATACAATTGATAATCATACATATTAATTTATAAATTTAAGATCATTTGAGGACAAAAGATTATTTACATACCAAGGGATCAATCTTCACCATTCATTTTTATTTGATCTAATGGATGAGATTAATCCCAACAATTTTTAAAACCCACTTTCATCCCTTTTTTTCAAATAAGTTAGATACCCGCGCACAGCGGCGGCGATAAATATAGTATTGTTCATGCCAAGATCGGCAACAACGGTTTTGAGTGCTATAACTTTTTCTGGATACCGTGATGTCGACGGGTTGCGGAAATCGAAGATATCTTAAAATTATTCGTAGCGACCAAGTCGCCAAATTGTGTGGCGTTACTAACATGCCTAAAACATATTAAATTTAGATAACGATTTACATATTGCATGAAATAATCAAATAATCCACCAATAGATAGATGTGAAAAAATCTAACCGTGTTGGTCATTAGCCTCATTCTTTTCTTGACTTCAAATCGACATCGACCTCATCCTTTAAGTGCTCATCTACTTTTGTTTTCAATTTAAAAGAGTGAGCGTAAAACATTCCAAAACTTCCGTTAAAACTGCTCATCTCCCTAGTTGCTATCAAGATTCACCTTATATCTCTCCATTCTATATTGGATTTCTTTTCACCAATTAAGATCAAATAAAAAGTTTAAGCAATAGGAAAAGCGCCAAAATCTAAAATAAAAGTCGGTAAGAAAACAAAATCACCATTTGCCGCTTCACCCTCAACTGATGCTCAAGTTTATACCTTCAAACCTCATAAACCATTGGTTGCTTCAAATCCAGGACATAACTTCGACAACTTTACATCGTCGACAAAAACCGTAAACCACTAACTATTTAAAACATTTTTTTTCATTTTCTACATCCTAAACCATAAGATCGTGTCATTACCTTTAGCTTTAATAAATGTTTGGTGGATCATTACATTGCGGCGCTTTCAAATTTTCTTCGTTGTTTGAATGAGAACCCATGTCTTAAGTTAACGGATCCTAAAGCTTTATCTCTGGAGGCTTTGTTTGACACCTTGAAGTCATTCCGGCATAAAAGCATCACCGTATCGTCGTCTTGTTTTAAACATAATGCCGCTTTCTCCATAAAAACAGAACCCAAAGTTAAATACAAAATCGAATTATGAAAATACGTAGTCACATATATATATTATATGGCAAGAAACAAAAATAAAAATCTTATTACCTTGAAGTTCACCGCCGCTTGATTCTACACGCCTGTCCTGTATCATCGGCCAATAAAGGACCAGTGAGAATGGTTTTGTTGGGGATGACCAAGACCAATCTATGCCGTTGCAACATTGGTATCAATCGAACTCGCACCAATAGTTAAGTATAAAAGCAAGTCGTAAAAGTATATTTTGATACAAATAAAGTTTATTAGGAAAAATATGTTACTCACCTTATTGTTCTACATTGATCAATCCCACGGGTTCACTCTTCATATCATGGGCCAACAAACGATCATAGTGCGTAATAAGATTCTAGTCGTGAATGAAGTTTTTGTTATTGCATATTACGAACTAACTGGTTAAGAAAAAATAAGCAAATGAAGTGATTAGGCTCAAACAGACCCAACACTTTAGCCAGCCAATTAGCTTAAAAAACACCCCTAAAGAAATAATTTGAAAATTGAAGGGAACCATGTCTTTTGGCTGGTAAGTGAAGTGATTGAAGTATGAAAATATACTAAATTAGTACAATTATGAACAAACACGCATCCACTGCAATGGCCTATTGTTGTCTAAAACCATTTGGTCATGTACGCGTGGCTCGTATATTTACACATGTTAAAGGCAACAACATATGACCAAAACTCAAACACATGTAAATAAATTCAAACGATATAAGAATCCATGTATTCTAAAATATTATGAGACATCACCTTGAGTTATATAACAATCAACCGTAACGCTAATCATGAGCAGTAAAGCGGTTTCGGTATGTGCAATAGGAGGTCCACCTTCAAGAACATGGAAAATCATACAAAAATGGTTATGAGGCTCGATACGGTGGGAATTGAAAAAGCGCAAACATCCGCAATGGTCGCAAATCTAGTGATTTGCCCGCCAACGTCTGACAGTGCACAACTTTAGTCAAATTTGCGAGATTCATCACGACTTTTTATAATTAGTATTGCCACCTCTCGCATTATACATAACATCAACAGCAGAGCAAAGCGATGAGATAAAGATTCGTGATGGCGCAACTTTAGTAAGTTGCCGCGCCAAGATGCAAACGACCTCATCTTTAGGCCTCCTCACCCTAGACTCATCATTGCCTCGTGTATGTTTGTATCAAATCGACAAAAATGTTGTCGTTTGTAATATAATACAACACATACATTGCGGTGTTTCATCCGCCATTTCACGGTATATAATAGATATAGATAAAGGAAAACTTAGCTCGATTAGTTGATGCACTGGTCACAAGACGTGGAGGTTGCCGAGGCGACCGTTTGTCGACTCTACCATCCTTCCATTGTCCGCAAAGAAGACAACATAGGTAAAGGATCATGACGACCAAGTCAAACACGCAACCAACAATCAAATCATCTATGTCTATTATAACCAATGCTAATCTGCGATCACCGCCTATACAAAGCTTGTGATAACAGCTTTATAATCATATTTGTGACCATGTTTTATAGTGGCATATAAAATTAGTTTCGATACCAAACGATGCCATGGTCAGCAACCACGCTTCTTGTATGGTCGCCTACCAAGATACATGACATACCTTTAGAAATAAATCATTGCACACCAACCGCACAATGAAGCTCATACCTAGTTAACGAAACAACATCATTAGAACAAATCTTCCAAAAATCCCGAAGCCATTCAATTTGCCAATACAATAAAGCAAATCATTTATACCCTTTATCCCAAATCGTTCAATAAACAAAACTCACAAAGTAGTTTACATAATTTCCTTAAAAATCTTTCATTTAAAATTGTTGTATTAAATAAAAATCAAAACATTGATAGTAATGAAGTCGATGTAAGATCAGAATCGAATCACTAAAGCACAAAAATAGAAACCGCCAAAAATAAAACCCTAACTTTTCCAGTAACTCTTGCACCATAATTGTTTTTTCTAAGCAATTAGGGTTAACAAAATACAACCTTGATCTACCTTTAAAAGAATGCAAAAAGATTTTGGTAGAATAATAAGTTTCAGTAATTGAAGATATTCAAGATGATTTTGATCTTGGATTAATGAGTGGTTTTGCATATCATGTTTTGGATGCATATATATGATCTTCCATCATGGAAGTGTGTTTTTAGGTCGGTGGTGTGTTTTTTATGAGTGATTGGGAGGTTCTGGAAAATACTCTAATCAAAGGAACCGACATCACGCTCATCGGGTGGTGGTGATTAATTTGATGAGCCAATCATAAGTTGCCTCTTGTCCCATTTCCACCAAATGACAATTGCTCCAACAATAGGAAGGCACATTAACATGCTAATCACTTCCTAATATACATGCTTTGGTTCACCCACCGCAATGGGTTTTAGTATATAGGGTTCGTTTGGTAGGACGGAATGAAATGTCAACTGAATGGAATAAACGATGTAATGTAATGAACTGAATGGTTTGTATGATAAGACGTAATGGAATCGATAATAAAAAGACTTAAATACCCATTAATGATAGAAAGTTTATTTAATGTGGTTAATTAATGATGGAGTTTATGTAATTTTGATTCCATTACAAGACGTAATGAAAAAAAGTAGGGGCCAAGGAATGATTTTTGGTGTAATGGGTCATTACAGAATGAATCATTACATTCTATAAATGTAAACAAACAACATTTATTCATTACATCGTAATAATCTTTTCTATTACGGCTTTGATTACGACATACCAAACGCTACGATAGTATAATATGTGTGCAATGAATATAAAAGGGTCAAAATAAAAAAAAATATGATTCGGTGTCCTAATTTTAGCTATGAACAAATAAATGTGATTTTAGGTCACAGTATTGCAAATTTCCGTAACACTAAAATTTTGTTTATTGATATAATGATATATCGACATATTCTTATTTTATTTTCTGCTTATGGTATTTTGTGTAACTAATGACATTGGGCCTGGCTCCATCTCAATATCTGGTTTTGGATCTTGGTTTGTGGGCCATTAGTTTTGATTAAATTTTGAATGTGGCGATATTGTAAAGTCTATTCATAAATTATTATAAACGCTTAAATGTCCAGTGTCCAAATTCGAAACACTCATCCGTTCAAAACGTGTAAACAGGTATCAATTTTCCCTGTTACCGTAAAATTATCTCTGTTAACTTGTTTCTTATGTGTTAAATTCATGCACTCATACAACTTTATTTTTTATGTGTTTTTTTTGGGTATATATTTGGAATTTGAGAGACGTGACCATAAAGGAATTTGACAAGAGCAAAACGTAAATGCCATTAGTTAGTGAGGCACATTATGATATAATGACAGAGAGAGATGATCTTTGGTACAGATGTGCGCGTTAGTGAATGTACCTATGGATGTATACTTGTATACTGAGATCGTTTCGTTAGATCAAGTACATGGTTTCCGTACCAAAAAATTAAGAGGAGCCGATAACACACAACTAAACGAGAAAAATAATGGCGTAGATGGTTCAATAATACGGTACCAATTTCTTCGACAGAGTATTTATAGCAACCTATTACATCATTATTTTGGGTCCAAAATAAGTAGTTTTACATGCCTAGTGGTCACAAATATAAAAACCAAAAGTTGTACGCGTTGGTCATTTTGATAAGATGGTTGTCACATACTCACATACGTAGTTTTATTAACTTCTTCATTTTGGTTTATATTTATAGATGTATATGCTGTAAGTGTGAAAGTGTGTATATCCATTAACACATAATACCGTATAATATAAATACAATTGCATGGATGATTTTAGATACGGCCTTTGAGCCCAATATAAATACAAGACTAATATTACGGGATAATACTGCCTTACAATTGGAGCAGGAAGACGCTCAAACTGGTACGAAACTCCTCAAACAATACCGAAGGCAACCCTTTGGTGAAAAAGTCCGCATATTGATATCGAGAAGGAACGTGAAGAACTCGAACCTGACCAGTAGCAACCAAGTCACGAACAAAATGAATATCAATCTCGATGTGCTTGGTACGCTAATGTTGAACCGGATTGCAAGATAAATAAAACAACACTATCATTATCACAATTGACAAGCTTAGCGGAAGACAAATGTGTATGCAACTCATGGAGTAACTTCCGCAACCAACAAGTCTCAGCAACAACATTGGCAACACCACGATACTCTGCCTCTGCACTACAATGAGAAAGCTTTGGTTGACGCTTAGAGGACCGCGGGAGTAAGTTGTCAACAAGAAATACACAATAGCTAGAAGTAGATCTCGGTGGTAAGGCAACCACCCAATCGAAGATCCGAATAAGCAACCAAGGATGAAGTAAAGATGAGAACAAGCAGAACCCATAATCTAAAGTACCTTAACATACCTCAAAATCCGCTTAAGAGCCGATAAATGAGGCTCCCAAATCATGCATATAAAGACAAACTTGTTGCCTCGCATAAGAAATATCGTATGAGTAAAGTGAGATCTTGAAGAGAACCCGCAAGACTCCTATATAATGTCGGATAAGAAACTGGATCACCATCATCACCCATTTTAGACTCAGTATCAACAGGAGTCCGACTGGAGTTACAACCAACCATATGAGCTCGCTCAGGAATCTCAGTAGCATACTTACGCTGAGATAAAAACATCCCTGAATAATCATGCGTATAGAGATACTGATAACGCTTAAAATGAACATGTTTTTAGTAGCGTTATTGTTGGTTTTGTGTATGATAATCGGCTATATTTACTCATATCTGTTGCAAAAGTGCAAAAGATGCGTATTGTGTATGTATATGTAGCCAGGTATCACAAAGGATGAAGAAATGAAGTTTTCATGTACGTTTGGAGAATTCCCAAGGAAGGAAGTCGAGCAAGGAAGCTTTTGGACTCAATTATTAGGAAGCGCAATGATTTCTAACTGTCTACAGCAAGGAAAGATCAAGTTTCGTCTTGGAAATCATCAGCGAGAACAAAGAAAAAGGCGCAAATCAAGAAAAGTCAACGAAAGTCAAAACTGGGGGTACAACAGGCGCCCAACCGTTCGGTTGGAGCCCGCAACCTATCCGGTTGGGCGATGGTCAAAAGGCAACCAATCCGGTTGCATCGTAACCGGTTCGGTTGCATAGACTGGAGTTACGCAAAAATTCATTTAATGTTGCCTTAACTCCCCATAATCATTGGAGGCCGATCATTTCCAGTTATTAACTTGTTGGGAACGTTTTTGGCCAGTTAGTAATGTCTCTTTGGCTATATATTGAACCTAGACTTAGTATTCTAGGTGTAACATAACCCAAAGTGTAATAGTTTACACCAAAACTATTACCAACCATTTTATTCATCCCAAAAGTTTAGTATTCATTGTAAAGCGTCCGGAGGTTGGAGAGCAATTCTCATCCATTGTTTTGGTCATTCGAGTTATACGGTTAAGCTAAGTGATTGGAGGCGTGTGGTTGCTATAAGCCACGATTTCTAGTTCTTGTAATCACAAAAGTTTAGGTATTCTATGAACCTTGTTATGGATTTCTATTCTTTTGAGTTATTGGAATTACTTTGTTATTTCTTGTTTTTTGTTATTATTATCATGGAGTAGTTTTTAAATATACTTGTGTGTACGGATATAGGAAATCATACTAGTGTTCTCATATGTGATGCATGTATATATTATCTTGTTTAAATGAGTTTGTTGGAAAATTACTAGTCTTGTTTGATTTGTCGGTAAAACATGTTTTAAGAAAAAGGACCGAAAAGATTTCTCTTATGTTTTATTTCAAAAAGTTAAGTGACAAAATAGTATGGGGATATGGTGATTGACAACCACCATGTTTACTAATTAAAACAAGACTAGAAACATTTTCATCACGAAGGTCGAAGATTCGTAGGAACAATTTAATAAGAACATTTACAAACAAAAGGATTTTCTAAAGGATAATCATTAGGATAAGGACCGAAAGGATTACCTATATGTTTTTGTTCTTAGAATGATTTTTGCAAACATAAACCATGGTTGGAAATCATTTGCTTATGATTTGTGCATCACATCAAGAGTTTACACCAAGCCTTCATGAACACTTACTATGATTGCCTATAGACTACACACACAAGTATATATATTTATTTATATTGAATTTCACTATAAACATAATTTTGGAGGAAGCCTTGACAAAGCTTTCTTGTTACTAATCTTTTAAAACAATTTCAAACACAAAATCCCTTGGGACGATCTCGACTTACCCACTTTGCTATCGCGACAGTATACTTGCTCGTATGTGTTTATAGTATTAGACGGATAAATCGTGTTTATAAATTTTAAAACTTGCACACGTAAGCACATCAAGTTTTGGCCTGCGGGGATTTTAGATTTCTAAGTAATTCGATTTTGTTAAGATTACGTAAAATTGGCGATTTAAAATTGAATTTCGTCAAAAAAAAAAAAAAAAAAAAAAAAAAAAAAAGGTTAAAGGCTAATCGATCCGGTTCTTGAAACAACCGATCCGATTAGTGCTCTCGATAAAATTTTGTCTTTTGATTTTCATAGTTTTAGTTTATCCGGTGTTTTGTGTTATAGTTTATAGAGTAATTCTTGTCATTTCGATTTTATAGATTATCTCATGGGTTGCTTATGCTTTTCTTAGATTTTTAGATTTTCTTTTACTTTAGTTATTTTTAGTTTTATTTACTTTTTAGTTTATTGTCTTAATTACATTAATTAGAAGTAGTTTATTTTCAGTTTTGAAGGTTTTAGTAGTCTTAATGAGTAGTTTAATAGATTAGTTAATATAGTTTTCATTAAATAACTTAATTAATTTTATAATTAATAAGGATAATGAGTAGTCTCAATTAATTAAGAGTTTAAGTACACTTAATAGTTTTTAATTAAATTAAATTTACAGGTTTAATATATATTAAAAAAAATAATAATAATGGAAAAGTTGATCCAACCGTTCGGTTGCAACCCGCAACCGGATCGGTTGGACGTTTTGGTTAAAAAGTTTACCACCAACCGAATCGGTTGGTGAGCCAACCGATCCGGTTAGAGCTGTCGGTAAAAATTTTTCTACTTTTTCGTTTTTGAGTTTTAGCTTGTGTTTTCAGTTTTTTTAAGTGTCTTTACTTGCTTAGTATATGTTTCTGTAGTTTGCTTTTGTTTTTACTAACTCTAACGCTAATGATTTGGATTTTTTGTTTTTGGTTTTGTTTTGTCTTGTTAGATAGTTATTATGGATAGTTTAAGCGGAATTTCCGAGTACCTTCGTAACTTGGATGAGATGTTCAAAGACACCGGGAGTTCGTTGGAGAAGATTGAAAATATCTTAGAAGGGAGTAAGAAGGATTTGGGGATTGAAACGGTTAGTATGGAAGAAACGGGTGAAAACAAAGTTCAACTTCCTAAGAAAGGAAGAGTTGTGGTATTAACACAAGCACCACTAACGAGTATGATTCGTTACTTATGAGGTTCGGTACACCTTGTAGTGTAGGGGTGAGTGCTTGGGACCTTGACTAAACATGGCCTATGGTGAAAATTACATTGTGGAAAAGTTCTTGATCAAATTGGCCATGTGCGTTTGGATTCTGAAGCTTACGGAAGAAGAATGGTTAAGAATCTTAAGGTTAACATTCATGGTCACATCTTTGAAACGGATTTTGTTGTCTTGGAAGAGGGGAACGCCTATGAGCCCAATGTATGTTTTTGGCGGGATTTTCTTGTAACAACCAAATGCCAAGTGGATTTTGCCTTGGGGGAAATGAGGATCAATATCACCGATTTGGAAGAGAAAAAGGGGGTGAATGAGATGCTTGTGAAGTTATGTGCTAATATAGAAAAGGAAAATGTGGAAGTCGTAAAGATGGGGAAAACAAATAGAAAGAAAACCTCATCCAACAAATTAACTCCTACCACATCCAACAACAAAACAAATGATTACACACCTTCACCACCTACTACACCTAGCACCTTCAAACCGTTAACCCAAGAACAAAAAGAAGCTATCTTGGAAAACCTTGAACAAAAGTTTCTCGAGCTAAATGAGAAAAAGCCGGTGATTGAGGTACTACAAGATTACGTTCTCTACCGCAAGAAACTAGATGCGGTGATGCTAGCGAAGAGCAAGATTGGAGGATAAAGGTCTATCGGAGGAGGATAGAGATAGGATTTTGTTTAGAGGTATGCCACGTAAGGAGAAAGATCCGGGAATTTTGTTTTGCCAATTAAAGTGAGCGGACCACACCAAAGTATGCCTTGGCCGATACGGGTTCAAGCATTAATGTTATGCCCTATCCATTGTTTAAGACGTTGGGTCTTAGTAAGCCACAACCAAATCACTCAAAACTTACCATGGCGGATAATTCCCAAGCGAAAGCGATGGGGGAGGTGAAAAACATAAGAGTTCAAATTGGTTATCAACCCTATTTGGCTTATTTTCAAGTCCTAGACATCCCGGTGGATAAGAGTTTACCTCTTCTACTAGGAAGACCGTTCCTACGCACATGTGGTGCAATCATAGATATGGGTAGAGGTACGATGACTATCGATGATGGAATCTCGAAACATACCTATTATCCCAAACCAAGGGGACCAGTTTTGGAATTCATGGAAGATTTAGAATTGATGGAAGCGGATGATGACTTGACTTGTTTTGAAGTGGGACGTGATCTTCATGGGAACCCGATGTATGGACCATTAGCTCCACCATATTTTGATATTGAGGATGAGATGGAACGCGCACTAGCGGTGGAAGCATTTTACAATCCGTTCAAAAACATCCTTGTTTACAACAAGCTAACCGATTTCTTAGGTTCTTTACCTAAAACTCAAGAATTTGGAATGGGGACCCGAGGGGTCGGGTATTTACAAGATAGAGGATGGAGATGGAGAATGGCACGTCAAATTTGATATACTATGCCCGGAAGGAAGAAGAAGAGGAGAGTTCATTCGGAGTTTGTGGATGAGCACTATGTGTCCGAGAGTGATGATGATGATGGTGACGAGGATAATGATGATGAAGAAGGTGATGAGATGAGTGAGGACGACGAATGATCGTGTATCATTCTTGATTTATGGTTTCAAAAATAATGGTTATCATGTGTTAAACAATATTATCTCTATCCCTTAACTATTTCTCTAGGATGATTATCATACTTTGTTTATTTTTCATGTTTTTAGTAGCATTTGGATTGTTTTGTTTTGTTTTGTGTATTGTGTATTGCAGTTTTGTTTGCAGGATGGATTTGTCGGAAGCTTATTGATGGTCAATATTTGGAGTTGGATAACTCACATGCTTGCTTATGATCCAATATGCGTATTGCATATTCTATCCCGTGGTATCTTTTGACTATTTCTTTTTCTCATTTTCTTTACTTTGAAGTTTATTTTTATTACATTGAGGATAATGCAAAACTTAAGTATGGGGGAGGGAAGAAAATAGGAAAAATAATACGATTTTTAAATTTTTAGCTTTTAGTCTTATTTTTAGATAAAGTTTTGGATACAAGTAATTAGCAGGAAATCGCCCTTGATTGTCTAGTTGTTTTCACACGTTTTTGGGATATATTAAAAGAACAACTTGGGTATTTCAATGGTAAAATGAGGTTTTTGAATTTTTTTTATTTGAACCAAATTACGAAGTAATTCATTTTGGATTAGATAGCATTTTCTAGCGCGCATTATAGCTGTAACATATTGGATTTCATAAACACACAAATAAGCTCAACAATGGATCGAATAGTATAGAGTTTAGAGAGAGAAAGTGTGATCCTTTCTAGAGAGAGAAAGTGAAAGAAAACATAGAAGGTTAGATTAAGAGTGAGAAAGGTCCAACCCTCTACCTTGGGAGGTAGAGGGTATTTATAGTTACATACTACACGCCCTCCTTCTGACCGTGGATCGTGCATACAGATGGGTAAAGACCCGTCTGTCCTCCACGGTGTTGCACTAAACTAAATAACTAACTAAATAACTAGTAAATAACGAATATCTACGAGCTAACTTATGCTAGATTATATTTGGGGTGACCGATACTTCACCGTGGAATTTTCTAATTCTTAACAATCTCCCTAAGGAGGTCACCCCATGTTTTACATTTCAATCCTAGCATTCTATTTAATCTTCGCCTTGAGCTCGTAGACATTAATTCTTCAACATCTGTATCTTTGTGCTTTAGCAGTGATTCTTTAAAGTCCGATAACTTTGTACATTAAGTGGAGGCCTTTATATTGATCCACATCTTTGATGATCTTCGAGCTTTCTTTGAGATCATCACCACAAGAAATCTCGGATCACCCTTTATTGTGTTGCCATCATGTGAAGTTGTGATTTTCGGACCGACATGCTCACACTTTCGTGATCATGACATCTTTCCATCGAGTAGCGGAAGCTTTATCGGTTCATGATATTTGCGGCAGAAGCGTAAGCATAATATAAAAATATCGTAACCGAAGTTATGTAGATATGCACCACCATGATTTCTTCAAATTAAGTGTGGATGCCGTGAGCATGCGGGTTTGGATTGACTCCTCAATTACGATCACCGCAACCGTCAAATGTACCGCAAACAACAAGCTAGCAATAAAACACACCAAAGTGTCTTTGATCACTTTCGTTGAATTGAAGTACACGCCCATGGTTCCCCGCTGATCAAGACAAGCACCGCTGTGATCGTAGCATTCCTAAGAATCTCCTTGACAGGGTTTCGCACTGTCTAGCCGTTCTCAAACCGAACGTCTCAAAGAAGACAACACGGAGTGAGTGAACCAAAGAAATCGAGATTCACCGATTGATGAAAATGATTTGAAAACAATCGCGTATTGCTTAGAAGAAAGAGTTTTGCAATACGACGAAGGTTTTATGAGAAAGATCAATTTTCAATCAAAATACTTTTGTATTTGAAAAGAATACACATTCGACGTATAGAGAAAGAAGAGATTCGCACATCGAACGGTTTTTCCAAAAGTATTTATTCAATCGTAGATACTTTTGAGTTTGAAAACATAAGTACACATTCGACGTGCTAGAGAAAAGAAGGTTTGCACATCGAACGGTTTTTCCAAAAGTATTCTTCAATTCCAATCTCGACCAAGGTTGATTCACGAGTGAATCGCCCATCGCTTCTATCCGCTTGTCACAAGCTTGATCTTACGAGAAGATCTCACATGTCACCCACCAAGAGCTTGTTTGATGTTGGCTCTGAAGGATTTCCATCTTCATCATGAATACTTTTACGTATCACTCGGATGTTCGAAATACCACAAGGATAATGCGAGGACTCTAAATATATACTTACTTTCCACATTGTGTGAAACAACAAGTCTTCATTAATTTTGTGTCCTAATGAGATATTGTGGATGATCTCTTGGCTCTAGACTCAATAGTGCACATTTGGTTCCTATGCCGAGACTAGGGAGAGGTCTCCTTCTTCAATATCAACAATCTCTAAGAGAAAGTCGATAGATAATGTCTGTTCCCGTGAGAATGAAACAAACCCTTTAAGAGGAACTTGAGTGGTTTGGGAAGTTGTAGTGCAAGGCCACCGGGTCCATGACGCCTTGTCTTCAATACCGATGTTACCTTAGTAAACACCAAGAGCATATGTATTGAACCCGTGATTGCCCTAAGGTTGAATTATTGAGGGCTATATCTTTTCACCCTTTTCACATTCAATTCTTTTCATTCTTCAACCTCTTCGCTTACCGAAACTTCATTACTAGTACCTTGTTGGGTTTATTCCAAGACTAGCTCTGCCTCATCCGCACTCTTCCCATATCTCACTTTTCTCCTTTTTTCATCATACCTAAGGACTCTACACTATCTAGTGGATTGTCCTCGGTAGATCCCTCCGGCTCGCGGATCGTGGGAACTAATACCTAACCTAACCATCCTTATAACTCCATGCATAACGTAAAATGGTCGGTCTTTTGGTACAGTTCATTCCTTCTCGAAACCAATTGAAAAATCATTTGGAAAAATCAATCAAGGTACTTGTGATATAAAATCAAAGCATTTTGTACCTTAATTGTTTTGATCATTTAGAAATGCTCCCCCTCAACATGTGCATATGATTTGAAATTGTTTAGCACATGGAGGCAAGAGTTCTTTGAAATAATTTCTTGATCACAATTTCCTTAGAAAAAGCATTTTGATTTTCTTTGGTAACTTCTCCCCCTCAATATGTGCATAGGATATTTGAAATCATTTTATCACATAGAGGAAAGAGTTCTTTTGAAACACATCCACGATCACAACAACCATTAAGAAAACCATTTGAAAACTCAATCAAGGTACTTTATGTTAAAACATAAAAGCTTTTGTACCTCGATAGTTTATTTTCTTTTAAAATGCTCCCCCTCAATATGTGCTTCAAGATTCAAAAGTGTTTAGCACATATGAGAGAGCAGCCTGCACAATTGAATCAAAACGATCACCTTTTATCAAATTTCATTATTAAATCACAAATTCTCCCCCGATGAAAAATATCAAACCCTTTGAGATTTTGGATCCCAAGTGATTTAATAAGGTTTAGAAAACATAGGAGAAAATGTGACCATGTTTAAATACTCATCTTGTTTTTGGATAAATGCTCCCCCTCAACATGTGCATTATGTATTAGAAATCGTTTGGCACATGGAGGAAGGAGTGCCTTTAAATGACCAAAACCAATTCCATTTAAACAAATTTGAGATTTAAATCACGATCTCTACCCCAATCAAAAATTTCAAACCTTTTGAGATTTGTGATCCCAATTGATTTAAATCATTTAAAAGATTTTGGGAAAGACGTGGCTTGATTTAATTTTGAAAATGATTGATATGGATCAATTTTAAACATTAAAGATTGTTAGTGTCGTATGATAGTTTTAAGAGATCTTTAATTAAAATAAAACAATTTCACAATCAAACAAGAATGTAAAAATTTCATTTTGTAAGATCTTGAGTTTTAAAGAAAATCATACCATGACATAACATTAAATCTTTAGATCACCACTTATTGTTGTACAAACGGAACTTTTGTGAAGAAATCTCGCTTGAAAATATTTTATTTTAAATCACTCTCCCTCAATCGATGACCGTAGTCGATAATTGAGTGACATAGGTTTTGATAAAAGAAGTCCGTGATTTTCAAAATTTAGTCCAATTTCTTTTCAAACCAATATTTTTCCATTTTCAAAACAATTTTATCAAAGTTTTAGAAAAATGGTTTCATCACTATTATCCCTGTACAAAGATACGTTAGGTGGTTAAGCTGCTTTTGTTGTTGTTGCTGAAGGGTTTGGAAGAAAACCATCTATAGATGCAGTGAGACTTCTTACGTTGCATTTTAATGCCAACTGAGGTCAAATTAAGCTCCGTTTCTTCAATCACTTAGAAGAAAACCATCTGCTGATGCAGTGAGACCTCTTATGTTGCATTTTTCCATGCCAACACTCCATAGAAGTCCAATTAAGCTCCGTTTCTTCATTTGTCAACCCAAGATATAGTTACCCTTTCCTTTCGCATCCAATCATCATCAATTGTGGGATCCGGATCGGAACATTCTTATATACCAATATACATGCATACATTAGTGAACATGACATACGTATATATGGTGGTCGACAAGACCCAAACAACAATCGACTAATAAAAGTCAATCCAACATATCAATCATATCATAAAAGGTATGGGAATAATGTGTTTCATCAAACTATAATCATCTAATCCTAACATTCATATCCTAAATTCCTAGTCCTTCGACATAGGCAAATATCATTTTAATTAAGCACGAGGATAATTAAGAAAGTCCGTTAGATGATATAAATTTGAAAACATTCTCCCCCTCAATCAATGACTCATTTTATGAAAAGTTTCAAAAGCGCTGAAGTCATTGATTGGGTTTTGCAAATTTATCAAAATTCTCTGATTGATTTTAAAGCAACTCATTTACCACCATTTTGTTAAAACAAATATTTTTCTGAAGAATTTTAGAAGGAAAAATATTTGAGTAGGAACAGCAGTCCTTCCACATACTTTCCTCAAATTGTTTCAGGATAAGTGCATGAAATATTTAACAAATTGTTTTAGCGCAACACTTTCCTTCCATGAAGAGCGGGTTGCTATCAGAAATAATAGCAAGCCATTGTTTAAGCACGGGCTACAATCAAGTAATCGCAAGCCATAGTTTGTGACATGTTTAGAAAAAATATTTACACCTCATGCTCGAACTTCATCTAAAGTCCCGTGCCATTATTGAATGACATTTCTAAGACCAGATGTTATCGATACCGAAGACATGTCTTGAGAAAACATATTTTGGTATTTTTCAATTTTCTCGATTTTTATGGGCTTTTGTTGATTTTAAATTTTTCTATTTTGTTTTTGTTGGTTTTATATTTTGTATTTTGCTTTTTGAAAATTATTTACAAAGATAGAGAAATAGTTTAAGAAGATGATGATACGAGTACCGAGATAAGGAAATCGCTCAAGACTTTGTAGAAGATAGAAGTCATCATCTCTTAAACTTTCACCACCAAAGCTTTGAGGCTCTTGAATCATCGTCGAACTTGAGCCTTCGAAAGTGAGACTTTGGTAGCTTCCCCCAAACCGACAAACTATAAAGACCATTTCCCAAGAAGTAGAAATGAATAAGAACGGTCTCATTGTATGAAGCTCAAGACTCAAGAATCACGAGAACAACGGTAACAAGTTGAAACATTGATCGACTCGGTTTATCTTGGAATAATTGATTAAGTCCGATCACATGAACTTGCTAGTGTCCCCGATGTACACATTACTCTTCGAGATTGACCATTGTTCATTCAGGATCCAAAATATCAACATCTTCATTTTAGCAGTGCATTCCAGCTTATCTTCCATATAACCAATCACCCATAATGTACACAAGTACCCAACCGTAGTAGAGACAACTACATCACAAGAATCGTTGAATCACCGATCTTCTCTCATGGATATCAACTCCGAATAACTAATTAAGCTCGATCATGTGAACATGTTGTGCGTCCTCGATGTACACATATCTCTCCCCGATGGTTGCGATCTCATCGGAATCATCATTACATTGTGTACATGAAGCAATAACCTAAGCATTACCATAAACCATATAGAAGACGCCGATAAGCAATATCATCTCACGCCCAAATATTCTTCTCATATTTCTTCCCACCGAAAGTCGAGTTAACACATACCAAAAGTATCCAGAGACCACTTCCCCAAATGGTTGGAATAATACATCCTTCCCCAAATAGTTGGAATAATATATCCTTCCCTAAATAGTTGGAATAATACACCAAAGGATATGAGTTAAACACCGAGGTTCTCTACGGTTATGACCATTGTCTTTCCGGGATAACTTCAATCGTAGAAGTGTTAAGTTCATCATGTGTACTCGTTGTGCTTTTAGATATATGTCTCCTTCCCCTGCCGGTTTTGATACCTCGTAATCAAGAAACATAATATACCTATTAACATGAAATCTTGTGAGAAGAACTCAAATAGGCCAAATGAATCCTGTGAGAATCAACTCACATGAAACTCTCTCGACTATCTTTATCAAACCATATGTAGACAATTTGAAGAAAACCCGATATACCAAACTTGTAACTCAAGTCGAATTCCCGATTTGTATCTTAAGCTTGCACTTAATGATGGAAGAACGGTGTAGAATCTATGCTTCAATAAAATCTCTAAGTACTCACTACTCAAACAAAGTATGAGACATTAACACCTCTTGAGATTATCCACATCGTCATTAGCATGTGACATCGAGTAAAACAACGTAACTCCTAATAGTGATAGTTAACCAAGTCTTCAACCAACCACCCGATCACGGTAACTAGATAAACCAAGTCTTCAACTCAAATTCTTAAGCCCGAACAAGTTATCAAATAAGAACACGCCTTTTTGAAAGTCAACTTCAATCTCAAATAAGTGATAAATGATTAACTATGAAGTCATCAACTTGTGTCAAATGCCCAACACGTGAAAACAACATACAATCGGATGTACATTGACCCACTAAATGAATCAGAACAAATGATTCCTTAACATCAATGCATTCTTCCTTAAAAGTATACATGTAGAGACTGATCTGGAAGATTCACCAATAATGTCTTCGAGCGGATGAGGTAGTCATTTTCATTTAAGTTCATGTGGTTGATTTATAGTGTGCACATTGAGAGGAACAATAATCCGTAAAGATTTGGCAAAGGAATACCAAAGAGCGGATCATTATTCATGAACAATAATCCGTGAAGATTTGGTAAGGAATACCAAAGAGCAGATCATTATTCATGAGTGCAACTGCAATATTATGATAGTCATTATCAACGCCTTGAGGAATAACTAGATATTAGGCTTCTTGAGTAGTCTGAGAAGTACTTCTTTGATGATCAACATTCGTTAGCGGTTGGAAATACTCATCAAACATATCTTGAAACAATGAATCCCAAACAATAAATCCCATTTATCCTTAGTAAGTGAAACATTAGGCGTTGGAGAGAACAAACATGAAGTTGCCATCAACATCCATCAACATGTAGTAAATTCACTCTTCTCCCTCAAAAATTGCATCCGGTTGCCATTTTTGATTTAACCAAGTGAATAAGAATATACACCAATGAACGAGATCCACTTGATGACCGAATGAGCATGGGAGAAACATGAAGCTTGTTGATGAAGAATGTCGATGAGAATGGACATAAACATGAAGATTTCTCTTCTTCAAGATAAAGCGCATCAAGCGCACACCTTTCTTTTCTATGAGGAACGGGCTTGAAGTGTTATCTGCAGACGCCATAGTGTTGAAGAACGAGGCTCGAATCGATGTGAATGATCGTCATAGCCGAAAGAATATCAAGATTGAGTTACTTGAACCCGTGAGTTATGAGATATCAATCTTGTGTTATCCATACTTTAAACCACCCATGTATTGAAGGATCAAGTATTCTCAAATCGAGTAAGGTCTACCGCACTAACATTACAAGCTTGATTGCATATATATTGGTTAGTGACATTAGTATCCAAACCCTTTGGGGTTTCACGGTCAACCTTGATTTTGTCATCGAAAATGAGCTTTCCGGTAGGAATCCACCTAAGTCCAAAGATCCTTAAACATTCTACCAGACGGTATCCACTTATGGCAAGGTCTAGGATTGTTAGGCTTCTTATGCACACTGGAATACTTATCCTTATTCCTAGTTTCCAAAGATTTAGCAGTTGGTATCCATCTAGGCGAAGTTTTTGGTTTGTTTTGCTTCACAACATGTTGAACCTTAGTCACATTAGTAGTCTTAGTGGATTGTACCTTAGCATGTGAATTATGAAAATGTTTCTTTTGTGGAAAAGACTCAGAATTTCTAGTTTTGTTTTCTACATGCTTAGCATTCATATGCACATAACTATTCTTAGATGCACGCCAATCCCTAGTCTTTTGAGTGTTCCTAGGTAGTGGTTTACAACTACTAGTAGTGCCTTGAAATCTCGTAGAATTCCTCACCCTAGGTCTTGCACCTAAAATTATGTCTTTTCGAATCTGTGCCTTTTTCCTAGCTTTTTCTAGATAATAGTTCTTCCACAAGTCATTCATATCATATGAATTCTGGGTTTTAATGCTTGGTTTTGACACTGTTTTCGAACTAATCCTAGAGGTGATGGGAGTAGACGTGGCTACGTGTTGAGAGTTAACGGAGCTAGAAGCCTTATTCTTAGGTAACTCTGGTGAAGTGACTGGTTTTGACAAAACTTGTTTCTCATCAACTTGGGAGGCAAACCGTGTTTTTGAAAATTTTGTTCTTTCATATTTAAATGCAGTAGGCTGCCTAACAACGGACCGGTCTCTAGTGGGATGAGAAACTGGCTTCCCCAAGTTTGATGGTTTTGTAAACTTAGTGTTCAAACTTTTCCCTACGGTTTTTCTAAGCTCATTCTTTAAGGCAACAATGGCGAAACTCTTTTCCTGAAGTTGAGCTTTGATTTCATCAATCTTTGCTATCAAAGGTTTTGTTTGTTCCATTGAATTAGTTCTAGCTTCTTTGACAGAGTCACTTAGTTCTATGTGATGCTTTCTCAAAGACTCATTTTCCTTTAGTAATTTAGCCACATAAATTGACAATTCATTATTTCTTGTTATAGTAGCATCAATGTCTTGTGTATTCATGACTAAATTACTTTTCACATTCAAGACAGAAATATGTTTCTTCGATTGTAAATGGTTGAGTCTTTGTCTTGAAGTCGAGCTTTCAAAGTGTTAATTTCAAAAGTTCACGGAATTCGTGAAGTTCCGGATTTTACATGGTTTGTTGTTGAAAACTTTCTTCTTTACTCAGATCGCAATTTCAAGTGAAATGCAATGTTTTTCAAGATTTGAGAATTTGTTTGAAAGTTCATCAAAAGCCTTTTTATCAACCATATCTTTTGTTTTGAAACACTTAATCTCGTCACTACCATGTTCCATGATCGCTTTGTTTAAGTATATCGGAAGACTTTACGTCCGATATCCGTCCGCATCTACATCATGTGTAACAAGAGTCACCGGACCGGCGTTGTCAAGCTTATCTATCTCGAGCCTCAGATTCAAAGGTCAACCGATCCATCATCCGGTGCTTTACCCGACTCATCATAATTTGTTGTCTCGACATTGTGCATTCAAGAACACCCGATTCTTCAATGATACATTACCCAACTTATCACAACTATCTCTCAATCGCACTGACACTCATCCACTTTTTCATCCGTCTCGAGTAACTTCCTCAATATACTTCTCCACATTATCCATGAGATGGATAAGTGTCTCTGTGAACATGGTAATTTTCATTCCAAAGGTGTCTCTTGAAGGACATTTCACCATGTCTTGATCATAGTCCGATGTGAATTCCTTCTAATGAATGACCGAAAGTGTTTGTAGATCACTTGAAGTGCAAGACTGAACTATCCTTTGAACCTTCTCTTTGACAAGTTGTAGCTCCAATTGCTCTAGGTTTAACAACAAAGTTCCTGTTAATGTGGATAGGTCCCGACGGAAGAGGGCAATACATGTTCGCTCCATTGATGTGGGTAGAAGTAACATGAGGTGAGAGTGAATTGTTGATAAGGTTCAATGTCGCTTTCCTTTGCATGGCATTCTCAGAGCTCGAACAGTACAAATCTTTCTCATTGGACTCGGAGCATGAAGAACTCAAATCATCATTGATTGATTCCATCATCTCAGAACTGCTCAAGATAGCTAATATTCTCATGGTTGTCTACAAGATCATACGCTTTGAGTACTTCAAAATCACCGAATCAAGAGTGTAAGACATGATGTTGATGAATCCACGGATTTTACAAGTCTATGATTTAAACCGAAAATAGAATCTTTCGTGGATTTTACTAAAATCAAGACCAAACCGTTAAGCAATGACCAATGGAACGTGTTAAGATGACTGATGGATTGTCACAATGATAGAAAATTGTGTGTTAGGACTTATGATTGTTTGTAGGATTAGCAGAGATATTGTTTGGTTGAGATTTGGATTGGTTTATGCTCGTTTTTACAAAGAAATTTAGGTCTAAAAACATAAAAAACCTCAATAACTTCTGTTTGGAGCGGATTTAGGCCTCGAAGGTTGACCCGAATGAACTTTAGTTAGTTTGGCGTGCCATTCTCCTCGTTCTCACGGTCGTTTTGATGGGTAGAACGCTGAAAACGGAGTTACGGATCAAAAGTTATAGCCGTTTGAAGTTTTGTCGGGAAAAGTCAACAAGTCGCTAAGAATTCTTGAACCAAGTCGCTAAGACCAAGTCGCTAGGACCCAAGTCGCTGGACACAAGTCGCTAAAGCACCAAGTCGCTACACAGTCAAGTCGCTAAAGAGCAACTCACTAAGGTCCAAGTCGCTAACACCAAATCGCTAAGGCATAAGTCGCTAAAGAACAACTCGCTAAGTGTCCAAGTCGCTAGTATCAAGTCGCTAACAATTTACACTACAACTCGCTAACAATTTCTGAAGCAAGTCGCTAACCTCACCAAGTCGCTAGCCATAGTGGAGAATCCACTAACTTGTACTATTTGTCGGCTTGTCTCAATAGACAAGTCGCTAAGCTCAAATCGCTACCACTTCAACTACAAGTCGCTACAAACTTACAAAGCAAGTCGCTACCAAGAATAAAAATCCGTGACTCAAGTCGCTAGCAAGAAAATCTCAAAAACACCACTTTTCAATCCAAAAACAACCCAACCACGATGATTCAAGCCTTCCAAATCAAAACCTAAACACTTATGATGATCCTAAACACAAAAGTACAATCAAAATCCAAGCTTTAACACACAAAATGGTCCAAATGATGCAAATACCTATAAACTATTTCAAACCCAAAAAAAACTATATAAAACCACTAGAAATCCAAGAACATGTGATAGATGATCAAACCATGGATCTTGATACCATTTGTAACATATTGGATTTCATAAACACACAAATAAGCTCAACAATGGATCGAATAGTATAGAGTTTAGAGAGACAAAGTGGGATCCTTTCTAGAGAGAGAAAGTGAAAGAAAACATAGAAGGTTAGATTAAGAGTGAGAAAGGTCCAACCTCTACCTTGGGAGGTAGAGGGTATTTATAGTTACATACTACACGCCCTCCTTCTGATCGTGGATCGTGCATACAGATGGGTAAAGACCCGTCCGTCCTCCACGGTGTTGCACTAAACTAAATAACTAACTAAATAACTAGTAAATAACGTAATGTCTACGAGCTAACTTATGCTAGATTATATTTGGGGTGACCGATACTTCACTATGGAATTTTCTAATTCCTAACAATAGCCTTTTTCCACTTAATTGTGAGGTTTCTTTTGTATAAAACACGCCTTTTGTTTTATATTTGCTATGAGTGTGCCGTGATTATGTCGATTCTAGAACTTGTACTAGTTATGCATTACGGTTAAAATCACTCGAGTGATAAAATATGTTCAAATGATAAGAGGCATCGTAGATTTAACCCAAATGGCCTTCCATTTTACATCTAATATTTTTTTGCTAACCACATCGGTTAGTTAACCACCTATATGGACCCATTTGTTAGTGCTCATTTTTAGCACTAGATACCCTTAGTTACACCCTTCGAGCCAATCTTTTCATTTTTGTTTAAATTCAGAAAAATACAAAAAGATTTTACACCTTAAACCTTAGCCAACCCATGTCATGTCTATTGGTTTGTTGCTAGTTGTTTGGAGTGTTGGGTTGTTTTTTATGATTATGAAGAAGCTACACTTTGCCTATAGTGTGTACCATTCTCCAACAAAGATGAAGGAGACATCTTTCTCATTTTTATTTTTTGTGGTGTATGCTTACACTAAGTGTGGGGGAACTTGAAAAAAAAATGGTTATAGCCAATGAGCTATATGAAGAATATTGATTAGCCAATGAGCTAAATTGAGTTATACATATATTTGGAGATCGATATAAGAAGAGGAGGAAAATATAATCATTTTCGGGATTGTGGATTGTATGATGACTAGCAACATGGAGGTTTAGACTTGACACTATTTTTCTTTTAACACCAATTTCATAAACCATCCCATGCCTTATCCATACCTTTTATAAACCCGAAGCCTTAACGATATAACCCGAATAAAAGCCCTCTTTGATGAACTTATTTTCTTTGTTTTGATACTTGTACAAGCTTATGGTAAAAAGCATTAATCATGGCTAGGCATTGAGTGATTTACATATACCCACCAATATATGAGTGTTGAGTGAATTCTTAAAATCATTCGTGAGGTGTTCTAGTTATGTTATCTAAAGTATTTGGTTCATTTTCAAAGTTTTTCACATATTAAAAGCAAATTAATGAATATTTCTTTTGGGATGATTGTTAAATTTTCGGAACCACGGTATCATAACCATTGAATTCGATTTTTGCAATTGTTAGACCTACTCGAGGGCGAGTAGAACTTAAGTATAGGGGAATTTGATAACGCTTAAAATAAACATGTTTTTAGTAGCGTTATTGTTGGTTTTGTGCATGATAATCGGCTATATTTACTCATATCTGTTGCAAAAGTGCAAAAGATGCGTATTGTGTATGTATATGTAGCCATGTATCACAAAGGATGAAGAAATGAAGTTTTCATGTATGTTTGGAGAATTCCCAAGGAAGGAAGTCGAGCAAGAAAGCTTTTGGACTCAATGATTAGGAAGCGCAATTATTTCTAAGTGTCTACAGCAAGGAAATATCAAGTTTCATCTTGGAAATCATCAGCGAGAACAAAGAAAAAGGCGCAAATCAAGAAAAGTCAACGAAAGTCAAAACTGGGGGTACAACAGGCGCCCAACCATTCGGTTGGAGCCTGCAACCTATCCGGTTGGGCGATGGTCAAAAGGCAACCGATCCGGTTGCATCGTAACCGGTTCGGTTGCATGGACTAGAGTTACACAAAAATTCATTTAATGTTGCCTTAACTCCCCATAATCATTGGAGGCCGATCATTTCCTGTTATTAACTTGTTGGGAACGTTTTTGGCCAGTTAGTAATGTCTCTTTGGCTATATATTGAACCTAGACTTAGTATTCTAGGTGTGACACAACCCAAAGTGTAATAGTTTACACCAAAACTATTACCAACCATTTTATTCATCCCAAAGTTTAGTATTCATCAGAAACGTCTGTGAGGTTGGAGAGAGCAATTCTCATCCATTGTTTTGGTCATTCGGAGTTATACGGTTAAGCTAAGTGATTGGAGGCGTGTGGTTGCTATAAGCCACGATTTCTAGTTCTTGTAATCACAAAAGTTTAGGTATTCTATGAACCTTGTTATGGATTTCTATTCTTTTGAGTTATTGGAATTACTTTGTTATTTCATGTGTTTTGTTATTATTATCATGGAGTAGTTTTTGAATATACTTGTGTGTACGGATGTAGGAAATCATACTAGTGTTCTCATATGTGATGCATGTATATATTATCTTGTTTAAATGAGTTTGTTGGAAAATTACTAGTCTTGTTTGATTTGTCGGTAAAACATGTTTTAAAAAAAAGGACCGAAAGGATTTCTCTTATGTTTTATTCCAAAAAGTTAAGTGACAAACTAGTATGGGGATATGGTGATTGACAACCACCATGTTTACTAATTAAAAAAAGACTAAAAACATTTTCATCACGAAAGGTCGAAAGATTCGTAGGAACGAGTTTAATAAGAACATTTTACAAACAAATGGATTTTCTAAAGGATAATCATTAGGATAAGGACCGAAAGTATTACCTATATGTTTTTGTTCTTAGAATGATTTTTGCAAACATAAACCATGGTTGGAAATCATTTGCTTATGATTTGTGCATCACATCAAGAGTTTACACCAAGCCTTCATGAACACTTACTATGATTGCCTATAAACTACACACAAGTACATATATTTCTTTATATTGAATTTCACTATAAACATAATTTTTGGAGGAAGCCTTGAGAAAGCTTTCTTGTTACTAATCTTTTAAAACAATTTCAAACATAAAATCCCTTGGGACGATCTCGACTTACCCACCTTTGATATCGCGAACGAGTATACTTGCTCGTATGTGTTTATAGTATTAGACGGATAAATCGTGTTTATAAATTTTTAAAACTTGCACACGGTAAGCACATCAGATACCCAAAAAGTAATTAAAAGAACCCAAATCCGTCATAGAGAACTCATGATGTAAAGAAGCAATAATTTGATGTAACAAAAGCTCTAGTAAGAACAATATCATCAACATATAGTAACAAATAAGCAGTATTTGTCCGCTTTCGATAGATAAATAAGGATTAGTCAGAACGACTATGATTAAACCCAATTCATTTAATATAAGTGGAAGAGCGTTGAAACCAAGTTTGAGGGGCATGCTTAAGACCATAAAGAGACCTTTGTAATAAACAAACATAATCGGGATGTGCAGCATCCCGAAACCCAGACGGTTAATGCGTATAAACTGTCACAAATAAATCACCATGTAGAAAGGTATTCTTGACATCTAGCTAGTGAACCAGACAATGTCGAGAAATTGGCAAGCTAAGAATTGTCTGAATAGTACCAGGTTTAACAACCAGACTAAAAGTCTCATCAACATCGACCCTCTTGAATTGTGTACTACAATTCGTCACAAGACGAGCCTTGTAGCGACTAAGCGTGCCATCTGCCAAGTACTTATGACGAAAAAGACACATACATCGAATAATATTGGCATCCGTGGGCCGTGGAACAAGAGTACAAGTTTTGTTTTTAATAAGTGCATTATATTCATCAGACATAGCATTTTGCTAATTTGGATCATTAAACGCATCACAATATGACTTTGGTTGAGGTGAAACCGATGACACATGTAGAGTGAAGCGTTGAGTAGGACGGTTAGTCCTGACATGAAACAGCATGACCATGGGATGAACCGATACTAGTTCAGGTTATTGTGTTAAGGAGGATCCAGTATTACATTTGATGGAGTCACAGGTTGGGATTGGATCGATGTTTGTTGTTGGGGTGGTGTGTCATTTTGGGCCGAGGCATGTTGTTGGGCCACGGGTGGAGATTGGATTGGTGGTTGGTGTTGGGTGGCTTCAGATTGGGCCGCGGGTTGTTATTGGGTTGAGGAGAGGACTTTTGGGTTCCATATCAATTGGTATGTTATTAGTTGATGTGGTGGTGGTTTCGGTAATAAGTGGCCGAATGGTTGGAAGAATTATATCCGGCGAATCATCCAAAAATGTGTAGTTCGGTGTCGATGTATTTTTACTAGAGCCATATGGAAAAACAGTTTCATCAAATGTAACGTGACAGAAAATAATTATTTTATTTATTTTTAATTCTTGACATCGATATCCACGATGATTGAAAGTGTGTCCCAAAAGTATTATGGGTGTGGCACGTGGTTCAAGTTTGTGATTAGAATATAGGTGAGGGTAGCATAAATACCCAAATGTACGTAAAAGGCTATAGTCTGGGGTTTTTTTCCAAACAAACGGGTATAAGGAATGTCATTGTTAATAGTTGTAGAAGGCAAAATATTGATATCAAGAGCTTCAACCCAGAATGTTGGTGGCAGGTTTGCTTGAAAGAGTAAGGTTCGAATAAGGTTATTGATGGTACGAACCATTCGTTCAGACTTACCATTTTGTTATGAGGTTTTTGGACATGAAAGCCGAAACTAAATACCGTTTTCAGCAAAAAAAAAAAGTTTATGTAGGTTACAGTTGTCGAATTCACCACAATGGTCACACTGAAATGATTTTATTTCACACTGAAACTGAGTATGAACATAGTTACGAAACAACACAAATTTAGACAAAACATCATATATATTAATCAATGGATAAACCCCAAACAAAATGCGAATAATGATCTAAGAACAAGACATAATATTTAAAGCCAGAATGACTCGAAATGGGTAAAGTTCACACATCCGAGTGAATAATGTCAAAACAAGAAGTAACCACAATATCGAAGTAAGAATCGAAAGCCTCACGTATTTTCCAAGTTGACAAGAATGACAAAGAATGAGGGGTTTCTCTTTATTACATGAAATAAAATTATTAGAAACGATACCACATAACACTTCACTCTGGATGGCCAAGTCATTGGTGCCACATATGCCGACTTACAAGGAAGGCGTGAGGAATCGGAGATGGAGTCGAATCGATAAAGATCCCCGTGCTATCACATCGGAGCAAAGACCGACGAGTCATGAAATCCTTAATGAAAAACCAAACGGATCAAATTCAACGGTGAAATTATTATCTAGAACAAACCGACGAACACATATTAAACTTTTGACAATATGAGGAGTAATAAGGACGTTATATAGGTGAAGAGATCGAAGGCGCTTGAAAATACTATGGCTGTATTGGTGACAGAATAGAATGCCCGCCGCCAACCGAGACAGACGGATAAACACACATATTAAAAACATGAGTAAGACAATTAATTGAATCATTAAGATGACAAACTCGCACCTATGTCCATGTTCCAGCTCTAGTAGCGGCATCATGAAGTGTCCCTAGTAAAAGCATGAGGCGTTGTTATTTCTTGTCCCGAAAACCGTAGGTCCCAACAACCCTATATTAGCTAATGTCGACCGGATTGGGCCGATTGAACAACCGGATAACCAAAAAGAGTCAAGGTCGAGCATATTGATCGGGCTTGTTGGTTGGGGCGGTATGGGTAGGGTATTGAGTCGGGCCAATCGTTTAATGGTGGATAGTCGAAACCAAGAGGTGAGCTAATGTGGCTTATCGAGCGAACATATGGGTCAGAGGGGTAATACATCGCCGTGGGATGTATAAACGCCACCGGGCTCATGTATAGCTTAGTCTCCTTGAATTTTTACTAGGCGAGGATTCAATGTGACCACCAAACCCAAACGACTTAAAATCTTAGTTAATAAGGCATCAATATTAGTTTCTCTTGTATCCCCCACCTGCTCGAACTAGGTTTAACATTCCATTATGAACAAATTTACAACCATCACCAAACCGATACACACCTTTATCAAAATTATAACACGGCCTCAAGACTAGACTTGAGGATTAGAGGGTAACGAGAAATACCGATTCACTAGAAGTACCATGGGAGAAGAAGATGAGGAGTCCATGGGTAGAGATTGAGACTTGAATTTTAGGCGCATTTCTTCGGTTGGGAGCATTGAACGAGCGGTTTTGAGATCGAAAAAGGTATCCTGAGGATGTATGATGCTACATACATTATCATACTTCTTCGGTAAGCCTTCAAGAGCAAACGTAATAACATCTTTACTACTAACGGGAGATCCAAGACTTGCGAGAATGGTAGCAAGTGACTCGATTTTCCTAAAGTAGGCATCCGTGCTCAAATCACCAAGTTTAAGTGATCGTAGTTCCGCCTTTAATGCAATTTCAAGACCTTTTGTTGTCTTTAACGATCTCGTTAAGGAGATCTTAAGCCTCCTTAGCGGATCTTGGATGTTCCACAACCAACCTAGCTTGAAGATCTTCCGAGAGTGTGGTAAAGATCCACGAGAGGATAATGTTATCCACCTTAAATTCTTCCGGAGTGAGTGGTATAGAGGCGCTTGAGGAGGCATCGGCTAATGAGCCATGTATGTACTTAGTGACCTCGTAGCCACTACAAAGTTGTTCGAAGAAATAGAGCCCGGAAGCATGATTCTAGTTTTCCAAATCAAGCTTGACCGGTACTCGTGTGAGTAGGTGATGATGAGTAACCAAGGCGAGTTTTTTCGAAAGAGGAAAA
Source organism: Chrysanthemum lavandulifolium (assembly GCA_022545495.1). NCBI lineage: Eukaryota > Viridiplantae > Streptophyta > Magnoliopsida > Asterales > Asteraceae > Chrysanthemum > Chrysanthemum lavandulifolium. The sequence continues at coordinate 184,818,323 of CM040244.1, read as the reverse complement.
GGGGGAGGGTCTGAGCCAGTCATTATGGCGTGTAGGTATTAGGGTTTGATTGTAAAGGAAGGCGTAAAATAAAGACCAGAACAAACATAATACCAAAACCGACTCGTGACCTTAACACGAATAACATAGTAACTATATGTGGATTTATGACCAAGCACAAATCACCAACACGAAAAAGGAATGAACGATTGGAGGGATTTGTTTTTAAGGTTCTGTTGGGGATCGGTATTTTAGGGTTTTGTTTGTGGATCGGTATGACTTGATACCATGTAAGTGTGAAAGTCTGTATATTCATTAACACATAATGTCGTACAATAAATACAATTAGTCAATTACATGGATGATTCTAGATACGGGCCTTGAGCCCAATTTGTTTCTTTTTTTCCCGGATTAAGTGGGTGGGCTCTTTTCTATTAATGAGTCTTAATAGGGAGGAGCACATTTTGCTTCCTCTACCAATATAGACCATTTAACTATAAAAAAATTATTATTATATACGTAGCCTCACCATTATCTCCCCATTAAATCTCATTAGCATGAAAAAGAAACACCCTAAAGGCTAACATATACAAAGTTTGCGTATAGTATGATTGCATAATAGTCACCAACTCACCACAATTTTGCTTATAGTATGAAACTAGTGGGTTAACCCGCATGTCATGACGACAGAGTCGTTCTCGATCATTTTATTCACGGAATGAATTTGCTAAAGTTTTTTTTCTTTTTTTTTTTTTTTTTGCAAGATTTGCTCACGCGCACGCATCGCTCACGCAAGACAGATCGCTCACGCAGTTAAATATCGCTCACGCCTAAATTAGCTTTTAGTATATATATATAATTTCTGTTTTGCTTATTTTTTATGCATATAAAGATATAAACAATGATGATAAAAGAAAACGAAAGGTTCAAATTGATCTGTTGGAAAGGTCAAGATTGCTTACAAAAACCAAATCATTGAAAATATAATGAAAACAACTCAATCATTAAAGCTACATACGATCGAACAATTTAATTTTGTGAAAATAAATATTCATTGAATTTCAAGCACAAATGATTCGAGCTCATTGCTAAGTTTTTAAAAGCATTGAAGTATATTGAGCTACTTAGAGCATGGAGTATCACAACGAGGATCCCTCGCTATTCTAACGTGGCTGGCTCGCCACCACACCATGTGGCTTCGCCACTTTCATCTTCGCCGTTCAAACGACGAGCAAAAAAACAAAACGAAAAATTAAAAACTATCCGTTAAAAACAACGGTTACTACCAATGGAGCATTAGTCCAATGGTTGGAGCACTTGTGCTTGAGTCAATTAACCCAATTTCAAATCCCATCCTTGGCATTTGCCTCATATAAGTACCCACCTCCGCAAAACCCATGGGACACCGGAGACTTTGTGGAATAAGAGCTCGTGGGTCCGAGTCTTGACTCGTGCTCACTCAGTTGGTGCCCCACTAGGCCAGGGATAGTTGCTTGAGCTATTCCTCGCGGGTGGATAATGGTGCTAAAAGGCACCCGGGATCAGGGTGTTCCCGCCAATCTACACATTTTTTGTGGAAAAACAAAGGTTTTTATTTATTTTTATTTTTTTATTTTTTTTTCAAATTCAAATATTACCCACTCTATAAATAATACCAATACTTACACAAAAAAATTCACACTTCTCTTTCAAACACAATTCAACTTCAAAATTCACACTTCTCTTTACGCAAGATTATTATGGCTTGCCGTCTCCCGCATTCCGCTAAAGATATGCAAACGTACGTTCAAATCAATGCAATAACGACGACGAGGCTCGAAAAAACGCTATTATACGCGTCATCGAATTGTTTGAGCAGGCGAAGACGGAGAAGCTACAGATGAGAGAAAACTACAAGGGTTGCAACGACATCAGCACTGAAGGAAAAGGTGTGATCGAGAAATTTCTGAAGGAGGAAGCCCACAAAGACGACGAGATTATTGACAAGTTGTGGCGGTGTGTTCAAACGGTAACGAACAACATCAGCACCAAAATCAATTGGAGCTATCGGGTGAACAAAGATGATGGTGCAGGTGCATCAACCTCGACCGCCAACTTTGGTGAGGAATCTCCGTGAGACGAGGAAACTTTGGCTCATTTCGAGGAATTTGTTTGTTATATATCTCCCTCGTATGATTCTCGCGAATCGGGAGTATTCGATTAGGATTTAGTATTTATGTATTTTTCGTATTTTTTTTATTTTTTTTTATTTTTATTTTTTTTTTCGTGTTGTAGTTGTATTTTTATTTAAATGAATGAAATGAATTTTATTGTGTTTGAAAAATATGAAAAAGAAATAAAATGAGGGTAGGTGGGGCTCAAATGAAGATGTTTGAGTTAGTTGTGATTTGGGGGTATTTTTAAGTGAGTGTGTTGGAGTGATGTGGAAGTGATGTGCCACAAGTAAGAGCACAAGGTGAGGGAGATACCAATAACATGTTATTGGTATGCCACCTCAGCGCTACATCATACACCTCTCAATAACACACCAATCACTCAAACACCCCTCCCTCATAACACACTACTAACATGTTATTGGGTCCCACAAAATACCCCACTAAAAATACCCACCCACTCACAATACCAAGAAAAACACACACAAAATTGCATTTGGCTTGAGTTGATGGAGTGGCTCAAATGTATTTGGCATGTTGAGGTGGTATGGCAATAACATGCCATTGGTATAAGTTTTTTTCTTTTAACATGTTATCAAGCACCATACCGTGTGCTCTAAGGCCCAAATTAAGAGAATTCTTGAGCCATGACACTCCGTGCTCTTATATAGTAAGATTATTTTAGACTTTAGAATCTTTCTAAAGGACAATTAATTGAGATGCTATGCTTGTAGATTGTACTTCTTTAACTTTGTTGAAGTATGCAACTATGTATTAAGCCATAAAGAAGAGCATCATTTGTGTTGAAAATTGTATAGATATACATGCTTGCAAGTATAAGGGTGTGTTTTGTTTTAAAAAAAAATCTTACTAAATTTCCTCTTACTCTTACCAAGAAAAGGAGGCGACATTTTGCTTTTTGTTTTTTCTTTTGAGTAAGACCCAGTTAGACATATAAGATCTTACTCAGTAAGAGGTAGGGTACTTGTTTTACTGGCTCTTACTCGTTTTGTAAACTTTATATAATATATTTGATTGTTTATTAACTGTGTTATATTTATGATAAAAAGTCTTGTTTCATATTTACATAAGTTATTTATTATCGTACTGCGTTGGTTTAATAAACAAATTGCAAATACGAGCACTTAAAATCATTCAGACACTTATACAAAAACAAACAACATTATTTCGTTGAGATTTAGACTTTCTAGCCACCTCTTACCAGTAAGATGTGATAGTCAGATTGAGACCCAAAACATCTTAATGAAACAAACACCCTAAGAATTATATATGTATATCATTTTTTCCTTTTTAAGAAATATGTACATAAGTACATACTCCTAAAGGCTAAAGTGATAAGAGGGGAGGGAGTGGGTTCGGCTTGGGCATTCGGGTAGCAAGATTCGATCGGCACACCGCCTATCTCGGCTATGAAAATCGGCTACAAAATTCGGTCTCACGGTTTAGTATTATTTGGTTATTTTGGAAAGCATTTTTGATCATTGGGAGCCAAACGGCTCTTTTGGTGCTTCAAATAAAAAAAAAAAATTCCCTTTAAAACCAAATTTTACTCTCATTATTTTCAAATAAAACACACACAATATCTCTCAAAACAAAAGTAATTACCAAAATGTCTTCCGATTCTTCCGATTTGAATGCATTATTCCATCTTCGCCGACGAGATATCCACGGTAGCTCGTTGCAATACTTGCTTCAATCACCAAGATCTTGAAGACACGGCAACCTCTAGCCGAACTTACGTTAATCGTCACCGAGAAATAGGTCTTCAAACGTTAGAGAATGATTGGTTCGTTGAAACACCAAAGTACAACGAAGAGTACTTTAAAAAAATTTCGAATGGAGAAGAGCATGTTTTGGAAATAGTGGCCGACGCTGAGCGAGATACCCATATTTTCAAGAAGGCTATGACGCTGCTCAAAAAAGTTTCACGGTGAAACAAAAATCACTTCGCCGTCAGCAACTCGCAACCCAGAATCCCGACGAGTATGATGAATATTTATGCATGGTCGCAAGAACGCCACGTGAAACTCTTGATTATTTTTGTGAGGCCATCATTCAATTGTACGGTCGAGAGTACCTACGTGGCCGACAAAGACACGACCTTGCTCGCATTTACCATGCCCATGAGCGAAGCATCACCTCCCAGATGCTTGGTAGCATCGATCGTACACACGCCGATGGAAAAATTGTCCTAGACATTTGAGAGGCAATACACTAGAGGTGACTATGGTGTTCCAACTATTGTGCTTCAAGTCACCGCGCCACAAGATATGTGATTTGGCATGCTTTTTTTGGTCCACCGGGTCAAACAACGATATCAACGTATTGAATCGATCGACTTGTATCTTACTGAATCGAAATGGAACGGCGATGAATAGTTCATTCAATGCGTGAATGGACGGTTTTACAAACGCTGACTACTATTCGACAGATGGAATCTATCCTAAGTGGTCGCATTTGTTAAAGCATACCAGATCCAAGTGAGCCAAAGGAAAGGAGATTTACGAGTTACAAGAGGGGCGAGAAAGGATGTCGAGCGAGCTTTGGTGCTCTCAAAGGAAAATGGAAAATTCTCGATCGACCTCTCCGAGCTATGACCAAAGCGAAGATTGCCAAACAGTGTTCACGTGTGTTATTTTGCACAATATGGTTATAAACGCGGAGGAGGCGATTCTCACCGGCTCATATAATGGATGGTACCCATTCAAAGCAGTGTCTGACGACGGTGTGCTAAGCGGAGTTATTGGACTAAGTTCTCCATGACCGTCTTCGATATGATCTCACGGAAAGACGTGAAGACGTCAATACTTGCGATCTCGATAATTAATGGGTTTTTTTTTTTTTTTAATGTAGTTATTTTAAGTATTGTGTTATGTTTTTTTAAGTATTATGTTATGTTTTTTTTAAGTATTATGTAATGTGTTTTTATTTTATTTAATGAAATGGATGTTTTATTTTAAATATCAGATGTGATTTTATGTATGAAAAAAAAAAAAAAAAAAATCGGAGTGTAGGTGACCACCCTCCACTTAGGGTATGGTTAGGGTAAAATCGTAGCTTTGATGTGTAAGGTTATTATTGGATGGAGCAGCCAAGACTCTGCGACAGCGACCACTCCCTCACCTCTAATGCAAAAGAATTGTATTACATCAGGTACATGCCATCTATATTTGTTAGACGTGACATATGAGTTATTCGAATAAGTTGAGTAACACACACACACAACAACAAAAAAAAAATAATAAATAAAATAAAATAAAAACAAAAAATAGAAAAAAACATGGTTTTTGTTTTCTTTTCATCAAATCAGGTAACTTTTTACTACGTGCCGAAAAAATGCATTATTATTTAGTGCCCACCATACATACAACATCAACATGAACAAAAACTTTAGGTATGTAACAATTGAAAACTACTATAAGATAAATATAGTTTAGGAGGCTGTAAGCATTTGAATATACTATTAGTGACTTTGATTCTTTTTACTTCTTTGATTTCTAACTCAAGTTTTAAATTTTACTAATTGTCTATACATTAACATAACATAAATCAACCTATTTTTTTAGTAGGAAATGATTTGAAGTTTAATTTCTTATGCCACATTATGAAGAAATGTAGGGTTTTTTTTACCTTGACCTATACAATCATTTCCCCATAACCTTTTCGCATTGGAGTACATATTGTTTGTTTCTAAGTCCCCTCATATCACATGGCCAATGGCCATGGAAAAAGAGAAAAGGAAAGAAAGCATTTCATAAAGGAGAAAGTTGATTAAAGGAAAGAGGAGTAGCTGTTCTTGGTGCCTTATCCCTTAATTCTCATGGACCCTTGTGTTTGTTGAGTGAAATCTTTCGCTAGCTTGATCCCATGTGAATGTTGTAATTGTGTGTACTTTGTTCGCAACAACTTACTTTGTGAAGTCGATAATTGTAACCCTACTGATACAATTTGTATTTATATCATACCAATTTAGTGAATTTACCAATGAATGCCACAGACACGCTATAATGTCTCATCGATAATTTAGGATGTTGACATAAACAAGAGATCAGTGTAGTATTTGGGATCTCCAACAACATTATCATGATATCTTGTCGAGAGTTATTATAAAAGCCCGTGATAAGTGCTACTCGTGGAAAGCTCGTTGTGGCTTGTCGAAAAACATGGCCATTCAACGACATGTACGTGAAAATATCAAAATATTTTGTAAAAGGAACATAACACTTATAAGGGGAGGAGTGGATATTTTACCCTATACTCCAAGCCACGCCACCTCTATCCAATAAAACCTTCCAACTCAAAACTACCCCAATACTACCCTAACACTACCCTAACTCAGATTGAGCACCTAGCACCAATTCATTTTTTTTTTTTTTTTTTTTGTATTTTGTACCGCAATGCACCACCCTTCTTCCTTCGCACCTTCTTCTTCCTCAGACTCCTTCTTCTTCGTTGGTTCGTCCTCAGAATCGCAAAACAAAACAAAAAAGGACAAAATACAAACACAAGACACATGAATCACGGTAGCAACGCTGGTTCCCACTCAATTTCATACCGAAACACATACCCGACTACACTGAATGGTGTAGCCGAGCGTTCACGAGCTCGCTTGGCAACCCGAGCTCCAATTCCGTCCCTACCTAAGGTACAATGAGATAGTATATTCTCTTGAAAGTATGGATATTGACTAATGTACGGTCTTATTGGAGAAGGTGGCTGGTAATGTCTAAAAAGATCACATGTTAAGATTATCAGTTGAACCAACATTTTGTGAAGTGACACTTCATATTACATGGTAAATTAGAGCAAGCGGTGCAAGCTGACATCCACTCGTTATAGGTGCCATGATGGAACTTATGGCACCCACCACCCAAGATATAAGCATAGTCGCACCATCAAACTCACTATAGGTGCCTTTCGTTGTTGGAATAACGAGTGTTACCCGTTTTTTCTTTTTTGCTTTTGAGTTAAAAGTGTATTGAGTGATACTGCATTATTTTGATTGTGTGTTATATGAATGTTATTGTGGAGCTTTTTTTTTTTTTTGTTATAGAAAAGTTATTGAGTAAAATCTGACGTGGCGACGCCAGTTATAGGCGACAATTGCCGCTAGTACTCTTACTATTAATGCATCCTTATAAAGTTTCAATCTTTCGAATTTCATATAGATTTTTTTTTACTGAAGTGGCTACAAAATGTCAAGATGGTTCTACTAGTAGTCGCCTTTTGGATATGCTTAATGCTTTGGTCCAAAACAACACTTATGGTCACTGCTTTCTCTCTTTTTCACATGCCATTTGTCAAAGTAGGAGGAGTAAAGTGCAAGCAAAGTGAAATTACTTTGAGGTCCATTTTTGGTACTTGATAGAAAAGCTAACGAGTGTTGTAAGTTATACACATATTATGATTTATGAACGACGTACATTTGAGTTCATGATTTTTTAAAATGGTATTAGCAATAGATGATGGATCGCCACATTCTGTGACTTGGCTGAAATATTCCAAACTTCACAATGAGTTGCTATTTAGCAAAAACAATTGATATATAACTTTTTCAGTTGTAGAAAGACTGACAAATAAATCAAATCATTTTTTATTGAAATTGTTACAATCATGAATAAAAAAACTTTATGTGAAAGGTTCTATAAACAAGCTCATGATGAATTCAGTGTAATTTAAATGATCAAAATTGTCGGCCAAGAAAAAGAGAGTGCAACAAAACTGAAGTCCTTCTGTGCAATAAGTCAAAAGACAGAGTAATTTGACTTTTCTATGTTTGACAATAATGAATTGGCCATGTGCACAGTATATTTTTGTTACAGTCATATATATTTTCTTAATGATTTGATACCTTCAAAAAAGATATTTGATATATATAAGGTCACGTTTGGTTCACAAATGGAATAGAAAACTGGTGTGAGTTTGAATAAAAACACAATATGAGTTGTAGTTTTGTAAAGTTGTTTGTTACATGTTGGGATCGAATTTAAGAAAACATGCACACTTCAAATATCGGACAATGAATATGATGCACTTTTAGTATCGAATATTGGTTATCTATCCTTAGAATGTGTCATTTTACTTTTATGGGTGTAATTCGTTATCATGAGACATGGGCGACAGAGCTAGAAGATCGAAACTACAAGAGACGTGAGTATAACTTATGAAACAAGCATAGAAAAACTTATTAGTGCTATTTAATTTTGGTTAGGAAAAATGATCACTTATTGTCCAGCCGTACAATAATGTCTTCATTTCCTACGATATGTCTTGTAAAAATTATTAAGAGTTTACTTCTCAAGCAATTAAATCGGTGCATGTCTTTACGTTTGGTAGGACTAATAACCTACTAACTTTAATTAACTTTACTTTTTTTGACTTCTATTTTACGCCTACTTGATTTAATTAGGTGTTAGTGAGCATGAAGTCTCATACTTGAATATCGTTGACACTATCATTTTGTTGTCATGGAACACGTCACTATTTCGCAGGAGAAATTATTGCCCGCCAATTGCAAATCATATACTGTATCAAGTATCACAGTTATAAACATAATATAACTAATAATAATGCATGAAATATGATAAAACTTATTTTATATGGTCATAAGGGAATATGAATATAATTTTGCATATTCTTAGTACGAAGTACTGTAGTGCTCGTACTTGTTTTCTTAGGTAACGGTGACACGAAAAGTTGACGCACATGCCACAGTGATCGTCAAAATGATTCCCTATTTGGTGCGACAATGGAGTTTAATGCTCCATGGGTATGGTACAACAAATGCTTCTCCATTTTGGTCGATGAACCGTTCATTACTATCAACTAAACTAACAAGCATATAGTAATGGTGTAAGTGGAGTGTCTCAATCAGAACCAAAAGTGTGCAAATCAATTCCTTATATATATGAATACGCCATATATTATACGACGGATGTGCAATGAGAACTGATCAGTTTTCTATATTATGTTATGCTAGCTAACAGTTATTCTATTAGATAATAATTATGTACTAAAGGTTACTAGATCTTTTAGACTACCGACGTTATACATACTTGTTGATCAAGAATGACTAATGACAGATGAGTATGTTTATAATGACATGGATGGACTATAAATTAAAGACTAAATAATTCATATTCAACTAGCTAGCTAGTAGTGGAATAAATTGCACCCTCCCATGACTCCTTACACCACCCCCACAACCACTATTTAGCTAGCTAGTTAAACTTCACATCCATTTGATTTCTAGTCAATACGAGTCATTTTCATCTTAAATATGATCTATCGAGGTTTTTAAATGATACGATATATGCATTTGGAATTATAAATGAGTATATATAATCAGTTTTATATATTGAGTAACCATATTAATATTGTCTTGTAAATTGTCATGCAGTCACATATCCATTAACTTGTAATTGCTGTATGATTTTGAACCTCATGCGATTGTGCATAATTGATACATTCCCTTATTCTTTTTAAGAATTTCTAAAGTCTGATCTCTTGTACACCTTGTAAAAATAACTAACAGCACTAAATTAGTACGGAGTAACAACGGTTCACTGATGACTTTCAGTTTTAGGAGAAATAGCAGTTAACTAATAATATAGTAGTTTGTTATATGCATACTACTAAGAAGACTAGAAATATTTTTTAATCAATAAAAAAAATTAAAGTACCTTTTGTAATTTGTTAACTAAAATAAATTTAAGATAAGTTAATAGTTTTCAATAAAAGAAGGAAGAATTTACTTTTTCATCTCAAAATTAGTGTTCATAGTTTTATATATGGTTAGCAGGAAACACAAAGAATATAAGATTTTTACCAGTTATTAACTAATTCTTTTATCTAATCTAACTTTATAAATAATAAATTTGACTAGGATAACGTGAGAAGCTTAAACAATTTTAACTAATTAACAGTAAATAATCATATCTAACATCTTAAACTGCTAAGATGAACAACAATACTTATATAGAAGCATTTTATTTTGCTTACTCACAAATTCATGCTTATCAAGGGACAAATCTTCACCATTCATCCAGTTTGATCTAATGGTGGGATTAACCTAAGATTTAAAAGATAAACCTAGGTCCATGTTTTTTTTTTGTCTTTTTATCTTTCTTTTTTGGGCAAATCGCATAAAAATGTACTCATCTTATGTCCAATTTCAATTAAAGTCTTACTCTTTTTTTTTTTCAATTTAAGACCCAACTTTTTTTTTTGCCGATTTGGGTTTTTCTAACCTCCGTTAACCATTTAGTTAGTAAATTACAAGTTTGGTCCTTAAGTTTGTATAAGATTTCATGTTTGATCTATTTTCGTCCGCTTTTGTCTGCTTTTATACGTTTCCGCTTTTTTCTGTGTTTTTGTCCGCTTTACACATTTTCGTCCGCTTTTGCACGCCGTCCGCATTTTACACGCCGTCCGCTTTTACACGCCGTCCGCTTTTACACGTCGTCCGCTTTTGCACGTTTTCATCCGCTTTTACGTATTCGCCTGCTTTTACACGCTTTTAGTTCGTTTTGCGTTTTCGTCCGGCTTTACATGTTTTGTCTATTTTACATCGCCGTTACACGCTTTACACGCTGTTTTTGCACATTTCGCTCGTTTTGCATGTTTCGATCCGTTTTGCACGCCGTCCGTTTTACGTTTAGTGCATTTTGCACGTTTTGTCGCGTTTTCGTCGTTTTTACGCTTAGTCCCTTTTACGTTTTGTCGTTTTTGCGTTTTTGTCCGTTTTTGCGTTTTAAATGCCTTTTGCGCCGTCCGCTTTACGTTTTCGCTTATTTTACACATTTTGGTCCGCTTTTGCGTTCCTCGTTTACACGTTCCCATCCATTTTACATTTTCGTCCGTTTTACACGTTTTTCACCGACGAAAACGCAAAACCGACGAAACGCGTAAAAATAGACGAAAACGCAAAAACAGACGACAACGGCAAAACGGACGAAATGTGTTAAAACGTATGTAAACGTAAAACGGACAAAACATGTAAAACAAATGTAAACGCAAAAACATACTAATCGTAAAACGGACGAAAACGCAAAACGACAAAACGTAAAATTAGACGAAACGCAAAACGGACAAAACGCGGTAAAATGGACTAAACGTAAAACCACGAAAACGTAAAACAGACAAACAGCAAAAAGCAGACGAAACGCGTAAAACGGATGAAAACGTAAAACGGACGAAACGTAAAACGGACTAAATGTGTAAAAGAAGACGAAAACGCAAAACGGGCAAAATATGTAAAACGGACAAAACATATAAAACGGACGGCGATAAAACCATCTAAAATAGACCAAACATGAAATGCCTATACAAACTTAAGGACCAAAATTGTAATTTACTAACGAAATGGTTAACGAAAGTTAAAAACCCAACCCGGCAAAAAAAAAAAAGACCTTAAATCGAGAAAAAAAAAAGTAGACTTTAATCGAAATCGCATAAGATGAGATCTTTTACGCGATTTACCTCTTTTTTTATTCATATTTTTTGTCTTTTTTAAATTAACGTTTTTTTATTTAATTCACGTTTTTTTTTTTTTTTTTTTTTTCATTTTTAAATTCGTTTTTTATTAATTCACGCTTTTTTCATTCGCGTTTTTCTTCGTTGCCTATTTTCATACGTTTTCCGTCCGCTTACACGTTTTGTCCGCTTTCATACATTTTCATATGTTTTCGCCATGCGTTTCATACGTGTTCATACGTTTTACGCCGTCCGTTGTTATCGGTTTTCTTTCGTTTCGTCAATTTTTCATACGCTCATCCATTTTCAAACGTGTTTTACGCTTTCATACGTATTCGTCCATTTTCACGTTTTCGTCCGCTTTCTTACGCCAGACGTTTACTTATCATAGTGATATTCGAATATCAAAAATATTCGAATGTCACTTGTCATTTTCTGAATATCGAATATCACTTTGTGATATTATGAATATCACTGTGATTTTCCGGATTTCACTTTGTGGTATTCGAATGTCACTGTGATTTTCACGTTACAAAACATTAGTTGAAAATCACTGTAATATTCGAATATCACTTGTGATCATCTGGATATCGCGTAATATCACTTGTGATATTCGTAATATTATTGTGATACTCGAATATCACTTGTGATATCGCGAACGTCACTTGTGATATTCAAAACATATGAAACGGCCAAAACATTTAAAACCAACGAAACGTATTTAAAACGGATGAATACGTATGAACTCTAAACCAAAATTTGACCATTTTCTCTATATCGTGGTAAATATAAACTTACATATTTTTATAAGTTTCAAAATAAGAAAATTAAGCTTGTGAAACATAAACCAAATCACATAAGCTCATAAGCAAATAAAATAAGATTAAACAATTGCCCCCAAACTATATAGTTTCTATTCAAATTATATATTTGTGATATTCGAATATCACTTGTGATTTTCCTGATATCACTTTGTGATATTCGAATATCACTTTGTGATATTATGAATATCACTGTGATTTTCCTGATATCACTTTGAAATAATCAATATCAATTGTGATTTGATGTTACAAAACATTAGTTGAAAATCACATGATATTTTGAATATCACAAGTTATATTACGAATATCACGTATATCACTTGTGATCATCCAATATCACGTAATATCACATGATCATCCGAATATCACATAATATCACTGTGATATTCATAAACGATGTAAACATTTAAAACGGACGAAACGTAAGAAAATGGACGAATATGTATGAGAATGGATGAAAACGTATGAAAGCCTAAAACGAGTATGAAAACAGACGAAACGTATGAAACGGACGAAATTGGACGAAACGTATGAATAATGAAGAAAAAGCGTAAGAAAGCGGACGAAACGTAAGAAAATGGACGAATATGTATGAAATGGACTAAAACGATGAAAGCGTAAAAGCAAGTATGAAAACGAGCGAAAACGTATGAAAGCGGGCGAAACGTATGAAACGGACAAAAACGTATGAAAGAGACGGCGATGAAACATACTAAAACGTATGAAAAAAAAAACGCGAATTAAAAAAAAAAAAACGTGAATAACGTGAATTAAAAAAAAAAACATGAATTTAAAAAACGTGAATTAAAAGAAAAGACAAAAAATGAATAAAAAAATAAAAAGACGAAAAAACACTGACTCGGCTTATCTATTAAATTTTGGTTAATCCCCACCATTGATTAATCATTGATGGTGTGATTTCTCCTAGAAGACTAAAATAAAGGTAAGAAACGAAAATTCCTTTACTTATAATATATATATTTTTAAACGCAATATTTTTTTTAACTGAAACATTTATATTTATATTATCACAAAAAACAAATTTACAAAAGAGAATATCCCTCTACAAGATATAGAAGATCCCTCTACTGCAACATTTATATTGCATTTTTGAAATGCAATATTGAAACGACAGAAAAATATATACTTTTTCACATTTATGAATTTGGGTATTCTACTAGTTTATTTATACTTGAAGACATCATTAAAACATGTATCACCAACCAAAAAAAACATATATATAACCAACCGGGTGTTATTACATGCATTTTATAGTTTTGTTTAAAGTCATCCCTCCACGTCTCATAAACACAATAGTCCTTTCATATACAAAACAAAGTTAGTTACATTTTCTCAAAACCACTCTTCATCTTCATCTCATAAGAAAAAACATCCTTACAAAACATGGCAATCGATCTATATTCAGACAACACCATGAACACAACATCAAGTCCTCGTATCTCATTCTCGTACGACCTCACACAATCCGACACTGTTCCAGTAGAACAGCTTTTACGTTCATTTTCATCGTCTAGTGTCGACTTCAATTTTATAGTAAACAATAATCATTCTGATCATGCTAACGCTTGCATGGCTGATGAGCTTTTTTACGATGGTAAAATAATCCCTACACAAGTTATACCAATACCCGAAACACGTAAATTTACACCTGTCCCGGAGAAAGAAAAGCTACGAGAATCGGTGCAAGAACCGCAGCCAGAGAATACGAATAATAATAATAAGTCGTTTTGGGGGTTTAAGAGAAGTAGTAGTTGTGGAAGTGGCTATGGAAGGAGTTTATGTCCTACTATTACTTTATTGTCTAGGAGTCATTCTACGGGGTCGTCGAGTTCGAAGAGGTCTAGTTCGAGTTCGGGTTCAAAGGATTCGAAAGATGGGATTGGTTCGAAAGATAAGCGAGGTTTTCAGAAAGGTGTTGTGTCTCAAAAACCGCCTTTGAGGAAAAGTGGTTATGGGTATGGGAATGGGAATAATAGTGGGGTTGGTATGAGTAATGGGATTAGGGTTAATCCGGTTTTGAATCTTGGGTTTGGGTCCTTTTTTTCGAGTAATAATAAAAATAAGAGTAAGAAGTGATTGGATTAATGAAGGTAGATGTTAGGATCTTTGGATTTAGGTGTTCGGATTGCCTTTAAAAAACTATTTATGTGTTATTGCGTTATCATACAGCAGAACTGATCATTATTTTTACGGTTTTTTTGTAAGTGATTTAATTAGTTGTAAATTAATAAGTTAGGATTGGAGGACGAGGCTGCCTCGATTAACCCGACCCGAATAACATGAAAGTAGATTGAACCAATTACTCAAATGATACCTCTAGATGGGGTGGGTAAAGTGGGGTAGAAGGAGGAGATAATACAAGGCACATGCGACTCAGGAATTTGCAAGAAAACAGGTAAGATTGCTTTCATTGGTTGTCCCCATTCTGTTTTGCTTTACTTTTAGGTGAGTACCTAGCTTTTTCCCATGTTGAATGTTTTGTAATCTAAGATAATATTGTTAATGTATATAGGATTTGTATATTGTGGATGATGGTCTTTCTATAAGGTTTTGTTTGTAATCATTGACATTGGTGTTTTGAATCATATGTTATGGATTAGTTTTTATATATCTAGACATGTTTTGATTACCATCTTTTATGTTTTAGATTTATGAAAAAGGTGATATCTTTTCTCATCAAAAATCTCATGTCATTATGATATAAATTTGATTGTCTTAGTGGGGAAGCAACATGACCTTATGTTATGTATCTTGGGTATTGTTTGATTTTTTTATTAATGAGGTATTTTTAATTTTTGATGTTTTAAACATTGAAGGGTTATGCTTTTAAGTTAAAATAGTACCGAGTACCATTTATAGCCAACATCTAGTGGGGCATGATTTCGTTTTCTTGGTTTGGTAACGTGGAGGGATAAAGTGTAAATATCAAAATTTGAGGGATCTATTTGAAGATAACACCAAGTCTTTAGTCTTCACCCTTCATTAACTCGCGATCCATTTTTGACCCGTTTTCAACATCACTTCAAATCAACTCGATGTTGACAAACATTACACTAAAATGCGTAATATCAATCAAAATGGTTATTTGCTTATTATTATCAGCATAAACATACAAGTATGTCTATATCAAACACTCTTGTTTTAATCCTTACAATCTTATTTCTTACTAGTAGTAATTAAAAAATTTATAGTATATTGTTTGGCAGTTTGTCACATGTTTATTTCAAAAAATATTTACAAATTGAAAGTTTGCAAACCCAAACACCCATGTTAAGCTTACTGCAATAAACAAAACAAAAACAACTAGGCAATCACACAAGAAATTAACATGGTTGCATCGATCACGAATTTATTGACAAACGTCTATGGGTTAGTATGTTCTCATGCTACCGCTTTGAAACTCATTGATCTCCATCTGCGAATCGTCTTTCAACTTTTCTGGGTCGATTTACCATAAATTTAGTTTACAAAATTTCATGTTACCAACCACTGTAATAACCCTTTACCTAGTACTCCATTAATTTCTGGATTCCGGACCCATTCTGGGATGTTCAGAATGTAGGCCAAACGAATCATTTCACTAACAAGACTTAATGGCCTTTAGGACCACTTACGACCCAAAAAATTTTGACCAGGCAACTCTGAAACTTCTAACAATATATCATATGGTATAAGTTAATTAGAACAGTAGAGTCTCGTCTCTCCATCAGAAGACTGTTGATTTAAACACTAGGGGATTTGGGTTTTAATGGAGAGACGCAATTCTATTTACCTGCGTTCCTAAAATGGAGTTCACCATTTAATAAAAAAAATGGCATAACTTTCTCTGTATGAGAGAAGACTTGTAGTAGTACACAGCTATTAACTTCACATCTAAACACTATTTTAAATTATCTAAATTTGTTTTATAATGTTTTTGCATAATATTGTATCACCACTTAAAGATTTGGACGAATCCCAGAAGTATTTAGCCTTGAAGATGATCTTATTTGGTGAGCTAATCAGAGTTTTTTTCTGTTTTTTTAGCGGCAGCTAACTATCTCGTAATTTTTCTATTTTTTATCTGAATGTCGCTTATTGCGTTTTGTTACTACAAATTTAACTCGACCTTTCTATATTGCGTTGAGTCTTAGTAAGGGTTAATGATAGTGTCCCAGAATACCAAAGACCACACAGATGTTGCCTGGAAAACCAATCTCCAGGCGACGACAAGCATGTAAGTTGTCCCTCCATACCATTATTGTACTAACACCACGTGTAGTCACCCGATAGGTAGAGGTCGTGACGTAATGCGGCGGGTGTTTTGCTATGACACACCAACCGTACGAAGAATCCCTTCATACCAAGAGCCAAGAAAGCACAGCCACGTATCATTCTTTTCTCCTCCATGCGATAACCCCGTGGGTCATCCATAACCATTAGATCACAATTTGTCTTTGTAGAAAGACTCAAAAATTCATAAGTGTCCTTTTCTCTAAATAAAGCAGAAAAACATAAATGTTTTCAATGTCTTGGATTACATGGTAAGTTAGTGGATACTGGAATATCTTATATTGCAATGACAAGGCGTCCTTTGTTTTTGTGCTCAATGAATGGCTCCATGCCATAAAAATCTATGAAAAAGTAATACAAAAACTTTTGTGTTGCAGTACTTTAGTGGAGTAGTTTAGTACTTTAGTTTATATGGGCTAAAATCAACTCAACTTTTTGGGGTTATTTCAAGGTTAAAATCAGATATAGAAGCAAAGTCATATAATGTAGTCTTGGCTAGTGGCGCCTTTTGCTAGAAACCCGTTTTCAGTTGTTTGCATAGTTCCAAAGACTTTAATTAGGATGTTTAGGTTCAAAACAAAAGACAATATTCAGTTGATTGGCTTAAAAGGTGTTCTGGATGATGATAACTGATAAGCTTTCATTTTGAGCAGCTTAGTGTCAACAAAGTGGTTCATTTGAGGATGTGTACTTCAATTTATGATTCATTGTGGCCTTGTGGAGATCCTCTCACAGTTAGTGCTGATCGTTTTTGGTCTAATTGCTACTTTGATGCTTACATCTTACAAAATGCAGTGACATACTGCAAACAAGAAATGCTAGTATTCAAAACAATTGTATTGGCAACACAAAAAAGCAATAACCATTGCTGCTTCAAACGATATAAACATTTGTATTACCTTCAAATGTATATATGCAAGTTATTTGTATTGGCAACACAAACAAACAAACTGCAAACAATTGACTCCGGATCTGAAGGTTGCGTGTTCGATTCACGTCAGGATCGAATCCTCCAAAAGGACCCCATTATTTTTAGGGGGTACCATGGTGACTGGCATACCCCATTGTCCAGCAAGAGAATTGGGCGCCAAGGCAAGGTGAGGTAGCTCGAGCATGGGCAACGACCAAGGTTCCTCGGCAAGCAAGCGGTAGTGACTAAGCTTCCTCCCTCGACCAACGACCTAGCTTACTGAGCCACTACAAGCTATCCTCAGCTGTCATCGCCCTATTTTCAAACAGCAATTACTGATACTCAAATGTCTATACAAACCTAATATCATCATCTCACATAAATAATCACCATATCAGAAACACCAATTTCTGCGACACCACGTTACATAGACCAACCCACTCAAATCTTTTATACAAAAATCCAACCAAAGAAAACAAACCAAAACCTCAATCTGAACATTCATAAACCATAAACAAAAAATCAAAATTATAGAAAAAATCAAAAACCATAAAGAAAACAAAATTCAATAAAACCGTCTATACCCCAAAACAGTACCAATAAAATTTTCAGTTGTAGTTGTTTTCTGGTAGTCAAAGCTAAAGCTTTGCCGCTTTCAGATGGCAAGCTTTTGTTTCATTCAGCCTTAACAAAGTAGTTCATTTCAAGACGGGTTCTTCAATTTGCGTTACTTATTGTTGTCATCCTCCTCATAGTTACAGTCGTACTAAGGTTTGAATCTATACAAACCATAGTTCATTCAACATATTTTTTTTTTCTTCATATAATTACCGCAACCAAACAACGCCCATTTTGACAACACAAACAAACTGCAAATAAGTGATCACAGTACTCAATTCACTTGTACAAATTAAACCAAATATCACCATCTTGAGTAAAATCATTAATCACTATACCAAAACATCAAGTTTTGAAACACCGCATTAGACAGACGAACCCACTCAAAACCTTTATACAAAAATCCAACAATCCAAAAACCAAAACCTCAATCTGAACATTCTTAAACCATAAGCCATAAACCAAAAGAATCAAAAAATATAAAAAAAAATTTAACAAAATTTAATAAAACTGTCTATACCCCAAGACAGTACTTCTCCCCCCTCCCCTCCTGTTTTCTCCATTAATTGCATTAGAAGCCGCTAACGAAAACTTCTTCAACTCATCCACATTCGCGCAGCTTCTCCTCGCAGTCAACATCCCCCCACCTCCCCTTTTCTCACTCGACTTGCTCCCAATCAATTTCGCATTTATCTCATACAATCTAGAAGATCCCTTAGCAGGCGGAGTCGCAGACTTCTCCACTATCGGTGGCAATGCCGGCTTCCTATTCTCTTTTCGTAAAGCTGACGAGAAATCAGGAACAGATTGTGTCAAAACAGAAGAAGACCCTTTTCGCCGATCAGTCGGGTTTTTGAGTTGGCTCTTTTGCGGCGGTGTAGAAACAGTAAAAGACTTGATGTTTTTAGGGGGTAATGGAGGGGGGTTTGTGGCGGTTTTTGCTCGTAGTTTTGATTCGCGAAGATTGGCATACGCGTTGTAGCGAGATCCTCGTTGGAGCTTGAGATTTGGGGTTAAGAATTGGTCGGAGATGAGGTTTGCTCCGGCCATTGTTGTTATGAGAATTAAGGTTTTGGTTTTTTTGTTTTTAAGGTTTTGATATGTTTTTAAAAAGAGCGTTGGTTTTCTAACGGTCTAATTTATGATGAGGTGGAGGGTGTAAAGTGTAATTATTGGGATTGTTAAATTTGCTTTCCAACGTTCTTGTTGAATTTTGGGAAACTCAAATATGGGAAGTTGTTATTTAACCCCTTTGACTTTGTGTATTTGTGAAAATTTATGGTTTGGGTAAGAAAAGTAGAAAAATGTTTGGTTGGTGTCAAACATAGTTACATACATGTACGTTTAATAAAATATGGTTGGTGGAAGTTAGTTGCTATTGTCTTTATATCATTTTAGGAAATTAAGTTATTGTATAATAGGAATTAAGATCAGGCTTGTTGAGGTTTATGGTTTAATATGTGAATGTAAATGGGAAAAATATAAGTTCTTACCTTAATCAGTTTGCAAGATAGATGTAATACTAGTTAGCTCGAGAAGGAAATGGTTTAATTAAAGAGCTTTATGTAAGTTTTGTTTAGAATAATTGGACTCTTCAATTCGAGCAACACGACATTCTCTGGTGTAAAGAGAACGTTGTTTTACATTTTAACATTTTGTTGGAGTAAAAAAAAAGAAGCTAATTGTGCCCTACTGATTAAGAGCTCGGGGTAATAACAACGTTATTGCCTTGCGTTATGACCATATTGGTGTTATACCATACCCCATGTCGGGGTGTTATACCTTAGGGTTGATCGTGCAACGTTGTGATTGCGTGCATTTTGTGTAACGTTGTGGTTGTGTTTTAGTGGATTCATATTTCATTATTACAGTTGCGGGTAAAATGCGACCATTGGCTTTGGCATAAGTGTCTTCTTTTCAATAGTATTAAATGACTGCCAAATGGTGTTTTTGTGCACCATAATCGTGCTAAACTGTAACTAATATCTTTTAGATGTCTTGTTTTGAGCTATATCTTTACCCAAGTGTGATTTTTTTTTTTTTTTTTTTTTCATCAAGAGAGGTTCACATACATCAATCTCATGCACATTTCTCATCAACAAAATTTACATCAATAAAATTTATAGCTAGAAGAAAAAAGGGAAAGGAAAAAAGTAAAAGGGCTGTTTTGATCATTTTTGAAAGTATAAAGGATAAATCTTGCACAATAGCATAGGATCCAATAAATTACCTTTAATTATCATTGTTAGTTTTTTAACATTGCAGGGGAAAAGTGTATGAAACAAGTCAAAAAGCATGGTGTAAATTTACAGTGATCTCATAAAGTTTTCTTTCCCTTTAGGTTAAAATTAAGATTTAAAAAACAAAAACCCAAAAAGTACTGTTTTCTGGCAACATAGAAACATTTTCACACATAAATAAGGCTTGTGCAACACTTTTGGCAAAGAGCCAGTGATATGATAATAACTCTAATGGTTTAAAAAGGATCGATACATTTAGAATTCGGTTACTGTAAGAAGCCAAACTAATTGTATGATACAATCACTAACATTTTAATAGTTATACCAAAAAGTAGCCCGGTCCGTTTGTAGACCCGAAGGATTTCTTAAGAATTATCCGTATGTAATGGCTTCAGTGTAGGAAAACACAACCTCGTCTGTTGGGTATGTGCTTAAACTTTGTTATATTTGTACTTCTGCCCTAAATTAAACCTTGTGATCCTGTCGTTGAATCCATTTAATATCAGGCTCCTCACTGCATCCACCCCTTGTTCTAGGGCCGCATCTATCTGCAAAATTAGTACAGAGTATACTGAGACGTTAATGTCCAGCATTCCAAATTCTCACAAACTAGTTTTGAGGAGTCGGTATATAATGAAATACGGATTAGTTTTAAAGCACAGTGAGACTATTCACCTGCTTTCGTTCCACTTCACTGAATTTCTGCAAAGGAAGGCCTTCATGTCCATGGTGCCAGGTGGATCACCAATCCCTATGAGAACAGATAGTGAAAACGTAAAAGAAAATTGGATCAATCTCTATCGCTGTTTCAGATGTCGACTCTTTTGACAGCAAAGTCTTTGCAATTTTAATATTTGCTTGATTGCTTTAAGATGTGGGTGCAAAGTTAAGTGGAGGACACATATGAGTTGGTGGTGGCAAAACACAGGTTGGGTAACGGGTCAATTCAATAGACTTTTTGATACATGTCTTAACCCAAATCTTGTCCTGTCCATTTTCTAAAAAACCAATAGAGGACAAATATAGTTCCAGCACTTGCACAGTTTCAATAATCATCTAACTTTATGAATAATAATTATTTAGGACGTTAAAGGTTTTACTTATTAAATACACACTTTGAGTAACCGAATTCCGCTCCATTTATATTTAGCTCCTAGTTATGTTTTTACCCGTCTGATCGGTTTGATTGCTACCTCTACATACAGGGGGAGGGGTGAAAGTCAATGCAAACAAGGTGATTTACATAAGCCTACCTATACAAAACCGTGGGAATTCGCGGCGACCATCAAAATGTTCAATCACACTCTTCACTCTACATAAATACAGAATGGTATTAGTAATTATTTTTTATGTAAAGTAAACTTCTGTACATTACTAGAGACTAAACTCTACAAGAATGGTCCATGAATGTACCCATTATGATACCCATGTCCTCCCTTGGGTTGAAGCCTCAAAACACCATTTGGTAAGCTCATCTCATCGTATACCTAAAAGATAATACGTGAAGTAACACAATAACTAAAATGATCTCTCATGCGCAAAGTGATTACAATGTTTGACTACAACGGATGAAAGTAATACCAGTAGGATATGACGCAATGGCACTTGATAATATGCAGCAAGGGGCCCAACCTAGTTGAATAAGATAAACACAGATCAACAGTTTCAGCAAATTATTGAATACTGCATTTTGTAGGACATTAAAACTTTAGGAAGAATACTTACACCACACAATCACCATATACCATATGAAAATAATACATGGAAGAATAAAAAACGCGTAATTACATGCGCACAAAAGCATGTGAAGGACATATATAAAGGACACACGCTTTATGTATTAAATTTAGATTTAACACTTTCATGAGTACAAATATTGCATTCTAAAGTGATCATGCAGACACAATGAGAACCGAAGTGGCAACTGGCAAACGGCTCAAGAGCCAGAGACATTAATGTCGGTACGTGTCGTGATATAAAGATACTTCTAGCGTATAAGACGAGAATTAACATAACAGCCCTATATAGTTAAAACTAAGAGTGAAAACTAACCGATTCTCCACTGAAATTCATATATCCCTGAGGCTTTGCTAACAGAACGGGTACCTCTCCGATAGAACCTGTACTGATCGCAGAAAATAAGGTTTAGATACATATATGGGGTCAAAAATATCACTGGAGAAAAAAAAAACCCCCATTTCAAATAAAAACCACATGAACCTTGCTCATTTCCTTGCAATATAACCCCATCTCCTGGTTTATTTCATTCCGAATTATTTAAGATTGAAAATCATATGAATTTGAGAATCAACAAGTACTTTGATGCCGTAAGAATAAAACAGCATGAGCTTGATAGAAAAATATATATTTGTTCGTTTGATTGCATATAGATTTCAAAGATTTTTTAAGACACTCTCAAACACTCAAACTACACATTTATATAGATTACATATAGCTACAGGTTAAAAAAATCTTCTTCCAATGTCAGCTAAATGATGTTCTACAAACATAAATTCTGGCACATAAATATAAGCTTCTGGGGTGTTGGATTGCTTATTAAGAAGGTGTTTGGGATTACTTATTTAAGGACTTATCTTCTGAGTTAAAAACAGATGAGCAGATCTAGTGTTTGGACGAAACTGCATATTTGCTTAACTTACAATGATATTAGCACTAATAATATAAACCGGTCCAGGATTTCCTATCATCCTATGGACTACGAGGAGGTTTGGGGCATTCTTAAATCCTTACGCGATGCCTCTATGTACTTAATTAGGGGCGGACTATATACTTCGTTTTAAGCAGATAAGCAGTTTAAAATAAGCAATCCCAAACACCCCTAAATTGTTTCTCTTTCCAAAATTAAGCTGTCCTGAATGAACACTTCTCATCTGCTTATTCAAGCCAACTTATTTCATTCACAAATAATCAAATAAGCACTTTGTCTAAGCAATCCCAAATACTTTTGTAAAACACTACACATATAAACAGATCATATACCTATCCCAACCAAAGCCTTAGACTGTATCGTATTCATTACAATCTTCTCCTCCTGCGAAATTCGGTCAATCATTTCAAAACCAACCTGAAAACAACAAACCCACATCAACAAAAACCCCTAGCTGGGCTCAAACCCCGTAAATTATAGTTACCAAAAAAAAAAAAGAAAAAGAAACTTAACCTTAAACCCCAACAACCATACAAAACATAAAAAAAAAAAGAAAAAGAACATACTATCTTACATTATGTCGTGTACCATGATACTTATTCCCAGGATTACCTAACCCAACAATTAGCCATGGTGTATACTCTAGTTTCACACCATTAGTTTCAGATAATGTTGCTGATATTTTAATACTAATTGCTTTCAATTTTGAAGGGTTTTGGGTATGTGAAATGGGTTTTGGATAAGATAATGAGTGGGGTTTAGGGGTTGATACGGTATACAACATTGGACTAGTTTCAATGATGGAATTTTGATGTTGGAGTTGAGGACTTCAGTTTTAGTTTGAGGATAAAGTCAAGTAGTTATGTTTTTTTTCATAGGGTTTTATGAGGTTTTTGTTTTTTCGAGAGTGAGTGCAAAGGCTATGCATACGGCCATACGGGTGACACGGGTAACCTGTGTCGCATTATCTTTCCTTCTCCGACGATCTGATAATAACCTAATTGCTACGACTTAGTTTATTTCTTTCTGTTTTTGTTTAAATCCAAATATTTTTAACAACAAAATTAAACTTTATTAATAAAAATACTTAAACATTACAGCAATAATTAAAAACTTAAACTAATAAAACGTAAACATTACAATACTTATTAAAAACTAAAAACATAAAAAAAAAATCTCCATCGTCACTTTCGTCTTCGTCACTTTCGTCTTCGTCTTTAATCTCTTGATTGCTTTCATTTTCACGGTTTCTCCAAACGTGTTCGACCAAATCAGATTTTAAGTTTAGATGAGTTGATCGGTCTATTATCTCCTGAGTAACTACTAAGGATTCTGCATTGGATCTAAACGGATCATGATCACGGTGGCCCTCAGGTAAACCATGTAGACATATCGCCCGCTTGTGCTTTGACGATCATATTACGTAATATGATACATGTATACACAATATCTTGAGATCTTGTTTATACAAACCGAGCCACAACTTTAAGCATTTTCCACTTCTTCTTCAACACATCGAAAGCTCATTCCACATCTTTCCTTGCTTCTCAGGCTTCCTCAGTACAATATTCTTTTTCATCACCGTAGGAGGATTTGAAATGGACTTAATAAGAATGCACTATTCCGATATATCACGTCCGAGAAGATAATATGCCTTTTGTAAGCAACATCGTTAGCCTCGAATTCAAGTTCCGGTGCTTCCCATTTGATATCATTGAAAGCGGGAGAACGATGTAAACGCTTATGTCGTTATTCATCCCGAGACACCAAAGAACGTGCCAAATCCATAAATCTTGGGAGGCGATCGCCCAATAAAATGAATAGACGCGCCTGTGATCACCCCTAACAAATTGACCTCTCAAACTATTTGGGCAATTGTCCCACTCCCAACTTGTATAATCAATGCTTCCCATCATCCCAGGAAACCCATGCTTTTGCTCGTGATGAGCATATATTCTTTCAAGGTCAGAATACGTGGGCTTTCGCAAATACTCAGCACCATATAACTCTAGAAAACCTGTACAAACGTTACGAAGACAATCACATGTTGTTGTTGCAGCCAATTGCAGATACTCGCCAAGAGAATCAGGAACGGCCGCAGATCTCAATTGATTTAATTGCCGCAAGACACTCGACCAATGGGAAATACCAAATACGCCCTACAATCGGGAGTTTTTGAAAATAAGGAGAATAATTGGTTACCTCTCGAACAATTTGGGTGACTAGTTCTCGGCCATCCGAAACCGGCGACTTAATGTTCTTTCGTCATACAACGGTTCTTCGGAGAAGTAAGCGACAACTAAACGATTATGAGCATCCTCATGATCCCTAGGCGTGTAGTTTCGTCGAACCTTTGGCAGTGACGCTTGGTAAGCGTCCCAAACATATTGCGTAAAATCCAAAAACTCCGTGAACTCACTCATAACTTCTTCCGTATCGGAAGACGAAGAATTAAAAAATATCTCATAAGACATAATTAACAAAATATGTTTAAAGGTGTTTATGAGAAGTTGTTTGAATTGTGTGTTTAAAAATGTGTTTGAGGTTGGTATCTATAATGTTGTAAAAGTGGTAAAGTGTTTTTTTTTTTTTTTTTTTTTTTTTTCAACTGACAAAAACTTTGTCCAAAAGTGAGAACGCAACTCGGTCACCATAACGAACTAGTTCGTCCAAAAATTGCCCCCCAACCAAAGGTGACCCAACACCCACAATGGTCCAACCGACGGCGACCGGTCGGTTGCCCTGGGTCTCGACCGACCCACTGCTGTTAGCCTAAGGCTACCCTAATAACAATCGACTTTCAATTTTTTTCACATCAGCTTTCTCTCTCTTGCAACCTACAGACAACTTTTTAGCCACAGTAAGGCGACCAGCATCTATTTTTATTTTACTTTTTTTACTTTTTTTTTAATAACAAAATTAAAATTCATTTATCGTCCACTTTATTGTCATCGACCAACATTTATGAGTTAACGTGATAGTCATCGGACCAACATTTATTGTCCACTTTGTTTCATGAAAAAAATGAAATTAACATTTAATGTGACCTATAGAATAATTGAATGTAACATTACTTTACTAGTTATATATAAAAGTAACATTTAATGTAGCTTAATGCATGCACTTTTTTTTTTTTTTTTTTTTTTTTTTATCATACATGACAACAATAAAAGTAACATTTAATGTATGACCGACTGTATCAATCGGGTGGAAGCTCAACCCATTTCCTATTTGACCTACACCAACCCTCATCTCCACAACAGGGCAACCCTCCTCCTCCCCCACAAAACCTACTCAAACCCTCACTCAACCTATCTTATTGGGGGTGGCCTAATAGATGGTGCAAATGTTTTTCTTGCGGTTGATTTAAGCCCGAGCGTAATCATGACCGATGATTAGGTTTTCTTTCTTTACAACTAAATGCATGATTAATTTAGTGTAATAAAACTAATCGTGATTACTATAAAAAATATAACCCATTTAAGCACATATACCTTACAAAAATCAATTAAATAAAACACTCACACACATAAACATTCTCACAAGACTCGGTCTTATTTTAGACCTACTTTTCCTTTTTTGGTATAGGATGTGTCCATTTAGGGGGTCGTGGTGGGGAGAACGCATCTCCTAGTGGGTGACCGGGTTGAGGACCGAGTAGATGACCATCCATTAAAGAAACCAGTTGAATAATCGTGCAAAGCAGCGACAATAAATGCAAAACTGAAACAACAACGATATACGCTTTCCATAAAAAAATGTTCCAAACTTGAAAATGGCATACGATTGTAACCGTATGAATTGTTAAAAGATTTCATTGTTACTTAATTGTTGCACAATATTTGCTCAAATAAAATCTTTCATCTAGAACATTATCTCAAGTGGCATCCCAATTGGTATCTGAATTGGCAAATGACATCCATTTGCTTGATGAAACTCTCACATTTACATGCTATAAATATCATACATGTTGGACGACAAAAATACATAACTCCAAATCAAAAACTTTTTCCTTTTTTAAAAGTGTCTTGTACTATAGAAGAATGTCAACAAACGTAGAGGAACAACTCTAAAAAATATTATATGAAAGCGTTATCGCACATATAGGAAAAACACTCCAAAGGAGCTACAACTTTTCCCAACAAAGTCATTCGATCTCAACTCGGAAATGTAGCGTAAAACTACATATATAATATGGAGTTACCTGAAGGGAATCTCCACCAAAGAAAATATTAATAACCCCCCGTCTTCTTTGGCGTGCTATCTTTAGAAACTCATAGCTTTTCATATAAGTCATCGACTCTCTATAATGATGGTGAACTCATGGCATACACTTATGGGGCAAAGTCAAAACTACTTGAACCAATAAGTAGAACAAGTAACTTTACGTATCATCAATTGGTGCCATCCGTGGGACCTGAACCATACCTCTTCGAAATAAAACCAAAACAACCCATATTGTTACCCAACTTGCAACGACAAAATCATAACCATGAGTGGAGATGATCCGCTTCAAACTCCTGTTGAGCAACAGGTGATATAGGCGAACTAAACGTCGAGCCAACACCTATCACTCACGACACTAGAGGACCCAGTGACACGATCTTGGAACAAAATTTAGAAGACCCTGGTCATGGTTCATAATTTTGACCGAATGAATGCCATGTACAAAGCTGTTACCAAAAAGCTTAAAGACGCTCCACATCAATTGGTGTGTGCAAATGCGGATCCACCGGCCATAGAACCATGGAACCCAGATTCAGAAGATGTACATCCGAGTACAACCAAAGAACACGCGTTCGTATAAAGTGACAATGGGGACCCCACCAAACTTCAGACCACCACCAGAGGAACACCACTTACCACTATAGTTAAAGCAAAACCGAAGGTGAACAACAATTTCTATCACTAGCCCTTTATATTCAAGGAAACGGAAAGGGATGTGGGCGATTTGGTAGCCTCCCCATTCACCAAACGGATTCAAGACTATGACATGTCGAATGGCATCAAAGTCCCAACCAACATATGTGTGTACGATGGAACGACAGATCCAGATGACCACATGACGGTCTTCATGGGAACAATAGACGTGCACAAACTACCGGAGTCTGCGTGTGCAATTTTTTCACATCACACCATGTGGGGCAGCGAGATTTTGGTACAACAACCTTGCTCCAGGAAGCATTGATGGTTTCCACCAATGAAGGGACAAGTTTAGGGATATTTTTTTACAACAACGAAGGTTCCAGAAGACATAGGCGGAGATGCTCAGTATACGACAAAGACCCGATGAATCGCTGAAAGATTATGTAGCCCGATTCAGCAAGGAAACCTTGCATATGGTTGATCGGTTCGATGTCATGGTATCAACAACATTCATTAGCGGTTGCGCCTCGGACGTTTGTTCAAAGACTTAATCGCAAAGCCACCAACATCGCTAGAATCTATTCACACAAACCCACAACTTCATACGAGTCGAGGACACAAACAATGAGAACCGTCTTTGAGAGCCACGCCGTAAAATGAAACAACACACGACGCATAAAGACCTCCCGCGAAGGCAAAAAGACAAACATATTTCTAGGTCGGCCAATCGACATATGGAAAGCCACAGGGCTCCCCTAGACACTTTCACCCCATTACTAAAATCCCCTGCAGAGATACTAGCCACCTCTAAAGGAAGAGCCATGCTCCGACCACCATTGAATATGTTCGCCCTGCTAACAAAAGGGACGAGCCAAAATATTGTGAGTTATATGAAGATCACGGTTACGACACCAACGATTACATAGATCTTCAAAAAGAGATTGAATCTTGTGTTCAAAACGGATGGATGGCCCACTTGGCCAGAGGAGCCAAATTTTATAACTACAACCAAGGTAATCAATCGTCAAGAACAAGAGACACATGTCACTTACAAATAGAAAGGAACAATAAGGCAGACGATGATGCCAGGCTAAAAAAATGAGATACACATGATACGAGCTGCAAACATATACACAGAAAGATCAAAGATCTCATTTTCTAACATCACATCCTTCGAAGACGACCCAATCCCGAAACATTACACTAGGGATAACCCTTTAATTATCATGGCAAATGTAGGAACTACGCAAATAGACATAATCTATGTAGACAAAAGGAGCTCTATATTAATCATGTATGAACATTGTTTCAAGCAAATCACATCAGAAGAAAAAAAGGCAATACGGTCGCCAACGACTCCGTTCATCGGATTCGCTGGACAAATGGCATGACCCTTAGGTTTTATCACATTACCAATCACCTTATACGACTAACACGGTCATATCATCAAAACGATAATGGTAAAATTTATGATCATAAGAGCTCCATCACCTTACAATATCATCCTAGGACGTCCATGGATGATTTAACTTGGCGCGGTTGCCTCTATCTTGCATGCCTTGATGAAATTCCAAACGCAAAGAGGCATCGCCATAATAAGAGGTGAAAGATTCCAATCGAATGGTTGCAATCATATTTCTCGAAAAAGAGATCATCCGTATGAAGCCAATAATGTTGATGATATAGACCGTATAGTTGTAAATGACGCATACCTAGACCAAACGCTGACAATCACATATAACCTTTCAAATATGCTAAACTTTATAAACTCTTACATTCTAACAAAGATATGTTTGCATGGACGCCCGCAGACATGAAAGGTATCCCACGAGAGCTCGTGGAACATAAACTTAACATCCACCTGCGAACATTCGTTGTTTGGCAAAAAAGCGAGCCATAACAAAACAACGAAGTGAAGCAATTACAACATCAATATCCAAGTTAGTTAAGGCACGAATCCTTAAAGAAGTTTTCTTCCCTAGATGGGTCTCCAACCCCATAATGGTAAAAACACCTGATGGAACATGGTGTATGTGCCTCGACTTCACCAGTCTAAACAAGGCTTGCCCTAAGGATAGATACCCGCTACCCGAAATAGACAAGAAGATAGAGTCCTTGGAGGGTTTCAAACTAAAATGTTTCCTAGATGCGTACAAAGGCTACCATCAAATACGCATGGCCAAAGAAGACGAAGAAAAGACGTCATTTCACATAGAGTAAGGGAGATTCTACTATGAGAAGATACCGTTTGGTCTAAAGAATTTTGGAGCTACCTATCAATGATTAATGGACAACATGTTCGCTAGTCAACTGGGTAGAAACATTTAGTTTGTGTTGCTGATATGGTAATACAAAGCAAGAATGAAAAAAACTTAATATCAGATATTTTTGAAAAATTCGACACGCTCCGTAAGGCGAACATGAAACTCAATCCAAAGAAATGCACATTCGGAGTGGTAACATGACAATTCCTGGGGTACATGATAACCAATGAAGGAATCCAAGCAAACCTAAAAAAAGCTCAAGCCATAATCAATATGGCCTCTGCAAGAACTTTACGTGAGGTTCAAGCACTAAAAGATAAAGTCGCAACACTTGGATGCTTCCTAGCAAAACCGCGAAAAGCTCACTAGCAATTTTTAAGACACTAAAAGGTTGTCTTAACAAAAAAAGATTTCCAGTGGAGTACTGAAGCAGAGGTAGCCTTCCAGGAGCTAAATAAGCATCTGCAGTCTTTTCCAGCACTAACGATACCAAATCCCGAGGAGATACTCATCCTCTATCTAGCAACAGTTACCAAAGCAATAAGTGAAGTTCTTTTAATAGACAGGGGGAACGTACAAAATCCAATATACTTCGTCAACAGGGCTTTGCAAAGAGTAGAAGTCAATTACCCCAATCTCGAGATGCGGCACGACGGTTGCGCCGTTACTCTCAAGCACACATGACATATGTCTTAACCGATAAACCAATCAAGTAAGTCCTACTGAAGCCCGAAAACTCGGGACATTTAGCTAAATGGGCCATCGAATTAGGAAAGCATGCAAATAATATATAATCCTCATTCAACAATAAAAGGTCAGATCCTTGCAGACTTATTGGCATAATCCCCTACGATTGACTAATCTAATTTGGAAGATGTCGTTAGTACATAAATAAAGACAGTTTTCCTACATGGACACTATTCACTGATGGTGCATCCTGTATAAAAGGATCTGGAGCTGGGTGAATCTTAACTGACCCAGACGGCCAAGAGATAACCTAAGCTCTCCAATTCAACTTCAAAACTTCTAATAACGAAGTTGAATATGAAGCCCTTGTGGCAGGACTAGAACTCGCCATTCAGATGGAAACTCAAAGGTTAGACGCATACACTAACTCTCTGTTAATTTCAAACCAAGTGAAGGGGCTATGATAGAATCAATGCTCGAGGTTGTTTAGACCTTATCTAGGATTACAATAACATTTAACAATAATACGCAGCGGAATACATCAAAACATAGTTGTTATTGAACAAGGTTTCTTCGTCATCATCTCCTACACTATTACAAACACCAACACAACCCCAATACTATCTTGATCAATGATAGTACGGTTATTCTAACAAACTATAAGAGGATCAAAGACCTTGGGGCTTAACCAACACAACAAGAACTCCGATTTAGGCGTTTACTTCTAGACCTCTGACACACACACACCTTTGTCTGATGTTTACATTGTTTGACATACACTAAAACCAATTCCCTGTATCTCTTTATAAACTAGAGATACTAGGGTTACAAAGAAATCTTTCTAACATATAAAAGATTTCTGTAATCTCCATCTTTTGTAGAATATTCCTTTGTCTTCTTAAGTCCTCAAGTTTCATTCTTTTCATTGTTGCACATTAGTTTTGTATTATCAACTCAAAATAATAAACCCAACAATCTTCCCCTAGTTGATAACTGTAAAACTACACGATGAATGAAACTTCCCCTTAAGCCATGCTATACCATCAAGGATCTTCAAGTTGCAAATCTTCAAGTAGACTCTTCTTCCCCTTTTTGCCATTATCCACTAGGAGAAGCTAAGTAGAAGCAACTTTGATCTTCAAAACCACGAACCAATATCATACGACTAATCCGTCATTCCAATGCCTCAAGATACCATCCATGAAGTTTTTCGCACTAAAAATGAAATTAAGACAAAAGAAATCCGAACTAATAGTAAAATACCAACAAGTAGTAGTAAAAACCTTCACCTCGATGTAGCATATAAATGGTTAAACATTTAAACATTAAGCTTTCCCTGAAACCCATATGTTAACCATTTGAAGAATGTAGGCTCTATGTAATGATCACTGATGATGAAATCCAAGTATAACCAACTTGATGCTGAAGTAGAACAATCCAAACATGTGTCTTATATCTTGCACTAAAGATGACATCGAACGTATACCCAATCTTGATGTATAGGGAGACCGCAATCTCTTGACGAAAAACTTCATCTACTATTCGTTAATTCGTTGTCACACATGAACGCACGAGCAAGTTATCTTAAAATTGTAACACCCACTTTAAGATATGATAAACACAAACCCAAATAATTTCACTTCATCTTCAAATAGGTGATAAACGCCTTTCTTCGTAATCAATTGTGCAAAAAGAACGAGCCATGAACATGTTAAGACAAAAAATCCATGCATGTACTGTACAAGAGTACTAAAAATGTACTAAGAGTATTAACTTCTACTAAAAGTATTAACTTTGAAAGCTAAGAGTATTAACTTCCAAAGCCAAGAGTATTAATTAACTTTTTAAAGCTAGAAGTATTAACTCTTCGTAACCAAATCACGATTAACATGCTTCCCCTCAAATCCAAACAGTGTGTGTCAAAAATCCAATATCCCATGTGTCTTTCAACAACTCCATACCAAAAACCATGTACCTGTGTGTGTGTAATCGCTGTCCAAAACCACTTGTCTAAAACCATAACCTGCCATGTACTGTCGGATATCAAACAATATGAAAAACCATCTTGGCTTCCCCTATCTCCATGTAACTCATGCCGTAAAACCAAAGCCAAACAATCTATTCAGAAAGCTGCTTGTTCAACAGTTCCAATATCTTCATACAACATTCGCATTCATCACAGCTTCTTGGTCACATCAGGTTCTTCACATCCCTATCTATGTCAACCACAAAATTAAATCAAATGTGCCATAATCACCAACAAAAACTTTAAGACACCACTGACCCATGATCATTAACCCACATACAAAAGTTCCAAAGATAAGCCCATATACATCATTTAATACAACCCTACATATGTGCCTCCTTGATTAACCGTTTGATACATCATAACAGAAGACATATCAGTATAAATTTACGGGCAGTACTAACTTGTTTTTCAGAATAGCAGACCATGAGTACACACACAACAGTTCATAGCCTTGTAACATAGCAACAAATAGCAGCACTGGTAGCAACAAATTGTAAAGCACGAGCAACAGTTAGTATTTAGTTCCAGACTTCCAGCAGCAGATTGAAAATCGTTAGGAACAGCAGCAGTTTAACATCATTTTCAGGTAGCAGCACAAACATAATCTCGTATGCAATTTTCATTAAAATCGAAGTCATCATTAGAATGAAGGCACATGATAACAAAAATCCACCGACCATGGTGACATTAATTTACTACCAAACTAATCAATATTGTCCTATGATCAATTTAGTATGAGGCAATTATTATAATCCAAATTCACCTCATTCCATTCTCGAATATTTGATTGACCAAAAGAATATTCACCAACCAATAATCACCAATCAAGAAGTATATAAATACCACTGAACAATGAGTAAATTAATAACACAAAGCATGCAATTGTAGACCTCAAAACGAATTTGTGATAAAACAACGAATAAACAAAAGTTACCCAGCAGCAGACTTCGACGATTAATAACTTTTTATTGGAAGATTAGATCGACGATCCCTTCGGTGAAAAGTTAGATTGATATATAGAGAACGTCGACCAAAAATTTCGTCACGATCCAACGGTTAACGAAAACGTTATCGCGTTTTTAAAACAGTGGTGCAGAAAAATACGAAAATTTTGAGACTCGAATTTTTCTTCTTTCTTCTAGAAACCTTGCAAAATCCTAGATATCAAGAGCAACCCGCTCTGATACCACCTGATAGAATAGATGCTCGAGGTTGTTTAGACCTTATCTAGGATTACAATAATATTTAACAATAATACGCAGCTATAATACATCAAAACATAGTCGTTATTGAACAAGGTTTCTTCGTCATCATCTCCTACACTATTACAAACACCAACACAGCCCCAATACTATCTTGATCAATGATAGTACGGTTATTCTAACAAACTATAACAGGATCGAAGACCTTGGGGCTTAACCAACACAACACTAACCTGATCTAGGCGTTTCTGCCCTAGACCTACACACACACACACCTTTGTCTGATGTTTACATTGTTTGATACACTATAAAACCAATTCCCTGTATCTCTTTATAAACTAGAGATACTAGGGTTACAAAGAAATCTTTCTAACATATAAAATATTTTCTGTAATCTCCATCTTTTGTAGAATATTCCTTTGTCTTCTTAAGTCCCTCAAGTTTCATTCTTTTTCATTGTTGCACATTAGTTTTGTATTATCAACTCAAAATAATAAACCCAACAGGCTATATGAGGCTAGTGAAGAGATAATGAAAATATAATTATCTAAAGTTCAAGAATTGCAAAAACGTTTTCATAGCTTCACAATAACACAGATCATTCGGTCAAAGAATAAATGCGAGGATGCTTTAAGTAAATTAGCATCCTCGTCTTTTACCCACTTGACAAAAAGTGTCTTGGTCGAATTGTCCCGCACAGAAGTATAGACGTCAAAGCTGTCAGCTTGGTCGAGGAAACAGGTCCTACTTGGAAGGATCCTATTGTAAATTACTTAACAACTGGAACTCTACCAAACGACCCAACAGAAGCAAGAAAAATAAGGATCAAAGCACCACAATATTCAAACATGACATGCTTTACAAAAAGGGATACCTAACCCCGTGGTTAAGATGTGTTAGACTTGAACAAGCCAGCTATGTCTTACCCGAAGCCCATTTTGGGTCGTGTGGTGTACATGCAGGAGCATGAAGCATCACTCAAAAGGCAACGAGACTTGGAATTATCGGTCTATTATGTATCATGATGCTACAAAAATTGTAGAAACATGTCACAAGTGCCAACAACATGCTCTGACGAGGCGACTATACGCCAACCGCAATGTGAACTCACAAGCATCTCAAGCCCCTAGTCTTTCTACCAATGGGAATCGACATAGTAGGACTATTCTTAGAGGCTCAAGGATGAATCAAATTCCTGGTAGTCGCAATCGACTATTTTACCAAATGGGTAGAAGCCGAGCCAGTAGCAAGTATAACTGGCCAAAAGATGTTGCAGTTCATGTGGTGCAACATTGCTTGTCACTTTAGTATTCCAAGAAAAATCGTCAGCGATAACGGGAAAAAATTGCCAGTAATACTTTTCAAGAATGGTGTGAGGAACTTAAAATCAAGAAAAACTTCATACCAGTCGTCCACCCACAAGCAAACGAACATACTGAGGTCAGTAATCGGACCATACTGCACGGTCTAAAGAAAAGACTCGACAAAGCTAAAGGACAGTGGGTCGAAGAATTGCCAAATGTTCTTTGGGCATATCAAACAATGGCTCGTGCAGGAAACGGATGCACACCTTTCAACATGGTTTGTGGCTCAGAGGTTGTTTTTCCACAAGAAATTGGTTTGCGAACTTACCAAATTAGCAAATTTGACCCAACATGACATGAACCTTCGCCTTAGCCTTGATTTACTTGAAGAACGACGAGAGTTAGCCTCACTACAAAGTGCAAGATACAAAATACAGACAAAAATATATTGCAACAATAAAGTGAAGCACAACCACCTTAAAATCGATGACTTCATTTTAAGGAGAAACGATGCAAGCAAGAAAGAAAGAAAAAAGAAGCTAGACCTAAACTGGGAAGGGCCGTACCAAGTAACAGACATCAAACGCACCGGAATGTACATCTTAGCATACATGAAAGGTTTCCATATCCTGTGGACATGGCATATTAGCAACCTACAAAAATTTCGTTTCTGGAAAATGAACAAAGCACACCCTCAAGCGGCACCTTTACTCTATGTGTATAAATAAATTGTCGTGCAAATATGTGTTCTTTATTTACCAAGACAATAAAGAAGAGTAACTCTTGAATATAAGAGTGCTGTGAATGTAAACCTGAATATGCGAGTACGACTCGTTTGTAAATTATTGTTATAATAAATAAATATTTATGGCTATAAAAATGCCAATGTAATGCATCACCATTTCGACATTACATGAAAATTTTGAAAACTTAAATATCAATGCTTCTTACTTCTTTCGAGGTAGTAAATACACATCTCCAGTGATTTGAATATAACAAAATTAGTTATAATGTTATTTTTTAGCAGGTTTTATGAATAGTGTGACTTTTCGACATCACATTTATTTAGTACTATTTTAACTAAGAAAAATGTAGTATGGAGAATATTACAATGGATGATAATTGATGGTTTAGATAGAAAATTAGGATCTATGAATCATTCCTTATATTTTTGTACATAATTTTTTATTTTTATACAAGGAGATGTTAGTGTCCTTTGATCACATAAAAAATAGCCTTTAATGAGTTGAGAAGAGTATATACGAGACTTGCTTAGTTATGATATTATTAAAAGATTTGCTACCATCATTTCAACTATACATAGCGAACAAGGTTTATGTTTTATGCAAAATTACAACATCTAAGTGTTAATAATCGCATAATTTTTTTTCATATTGTACATGTTTGATATTGTATCAACTTTTACATATTTTACTACAAGTTTGATATTGTACTTTTATGTGCTAAATTAGACAAATTATTAGTTTATGCCGGACTGAGTTTTGATGTTTACCATCTTTCATTTAATCAGGTTTGAGTTATTCAGAAACATAGGACAAAATGCGGAAAAAGTAAAGAAGAAATGCGTAGAAAATATGTTGCATAACTTATAAAGGAAATATCATACTAGCTGCTAGAAAAATAAGAAGAGAATTAATTAATATCATTGTAAAAGGTGATGGGATAGACAAAGAAAAAGTCAAAGAGATGGAGTGTATGGACTTGTTGTACAAAAGTGATGGGAGTTATGACTAGACTTAGATGTACGAGATGACAAGGCCATTGGGAGCAGGTGGACAACGATGATTAATATGTATTGTTGTATCACTTTTGATTTGAATTTATACTTTACACAACTACTGTATAATGTAATGTCATATCCTTTAGGGAGGGTGGTCGCTGTCACTGGTCTTGCCACCTCACCTCCATCCAATAAAAACATTCACATCAAAAGACTGCGATTTTACCCTAACCATACCCAAGTGGAGGGTGGTCAATACTAATCCCTAACCTCACCTCCATCCAATAAAAGCATTACACATCAAAATCCCATCCAACCTCACAAAATAACTCTCGGCTGTAAACCGATTTTGGTGCCGATTTTGATACCTGAAGGAAGGCATGTTACCGCTTCGGGTAAAATGTACCGAATCCCTTACCCGTCTTGCTCCTCCTCTCTTATATCCTTCAAGATAAGTTAACAATAGTAAATTAAACATGAAACATAGTCAGATGATGGTGTTTATTGTTTTCGAAGCTTAAGAGAAAATGTAATCCTTAGGTTCTATTTTAAACACCTTAGATGATAATGCTATCAAATATTTTTAACGCAATAATTGGGCTATTTCTATTTTTATAAACCATGAACATCAACTTCGGGGGGCATGCTAAGCACGGCCTAAAAAACTTACTAGTATGAGTATAAGAAACAAAGTAGTTATAACAAATTGTACTTTAAAAGTATTACGCTAAGGTCCATAGTTATTTTAGTTAAAAAAAGGTCCATAGTTATTGTTTGCATTTTCTGAAACAAAAAAATTACATGAAGGTCCATATCTCTTGTTATTATCTAAATTTAATTAAAAGTGATTTAAATCAATAAAGTAGAAAAGTAATTACATCAAAAATCAAAGTTTTACTTAGGCGAGAGAAAAGTGAAAAAACTGCAAACAAAAAGAATTAAAAACTATTTTTTATCTCTTTTCCTTCTTTCTTCTCCAATGAGTTACTATATTCCTAAGACTAGTTTTTTTCCGGTAAGGCCACATTAACAGGTCTAACAACAAGAAAATGGAAAGAGCCACAATCTTTCAAGTTCCAAAGGTGGTTCCCGATAGTTTTCTAAGGTAGGTCCTAATTTTTTGTTGCATACCGAACTAAAGTTTTCCGGCGTCTAAGGTGGTTCCTGGGAACCACCTACGACAAGCGTGGGTCAGCCTCTGATGACGAAAAATTTCATACGTGGTTTCGAATGAGCTGAACACTATTCAATACAACACATCTACGGAGGAAGAAAGAACTATCAACAAGAGAACTTCAGTAGTCTTGATGATGATGAAGCATGACAACTCATGGACTTGAGCTTGCTCGACTTCAAGAGGTGGTGATCTCGCCTTTAAGAGGAACATAGAGAATCACACAAAAACAAAAGACAAACTACATAGAGAGACCCCTTAGGATCTGTGGTTAGAGAGAAACAATACTTGGGGAAAGTATGTGTGAGATTAGCAAGTTGAAAGGAAGAAATGGCTCTGTATTTATAGAGGAAAATGTTCACTGTTCCCGGATCCCACTGGATCCCTCCCACAAGAGGATCATCTAACATAAAGCTAGGGATCCGTGGGACGCTCCTCTTTGCCCATGGGTATTTTTGGTTATGGGTCATGGGTCATAGGTTATGGGTTGATCCATGGGTTTCTTTCTAGATACAATGTATCTCTAGAATACAATGAACCTAGTTAAGTGGTTTGGACAAAACCATGGTTTATGGGTTGTTGGAATCACTCCTAAACTAGAATTCAAGTGTTAGTAGTTAATATGTAATAGTTAGCTTAATTATGGCTTTTATGTTAGTAATCAAGGTTAGGCTCATGTAGAAAGACCATGAGCCTATCCAAAGCCCAATAAGGAAAGGATGGGAACTTGGTGTGTTGCCCTAGTTCCCTCCTATAATAATCTTGTAAACTCCCATTTGGGAGTTGGTTGTTCACTTTTACATTTATCCTAAGCATAAACCTTTCTTCATATCTTTAGCATAAGTGTAACTCGTGTTCATCCGATCTCTCTTTTCTATATTTCTTCATATTGATGCTTGTGTTACATAAATGGGAACCTAACGATGGTATCAATCGCCAAATAGTTGGGTGAAAAGAATTTGTTTTGAAGTTTTAGTGTTACGCGTAACTCTCGGTTCATAAACTTTCTCACGCATAAAACTCATTTTACACTTTACAATCCAAGATTCTTGTACTTTCACGGTTTTAGGTGTTAAAATTTCGCTTTTGGCAAAAGTTTCAACTTTACGTGTATTTCATTGGTTTTAAGCTTGATTTTAAACGTGTGTTCATTTCTCGCGTAACGTGTCTACAAGTTTTGGATCATCAAGTTTCACACTTTTGTGTTATTTTGGTGATATGGAAGCTGTTTCATCACAAAAATCGGTTTAGAAAACTTTGGGCTAAAATCGGTTTGGTTAATTTTCGCATAACAAAACCCTAAAGTTACGCCAGAAGATATCCGTGGTTTGATCTTCAGTTTTATTGGTTTACTCAGTGTTTTCTTGCTTGGATAAGCCTGAAAACACTTCGACTTTGGATATCTTTTACACTGGAATAAGTGTAAAGGATTTTTGGGCAAAACCCTAATTTTAAGCATAAGCTAAAACTTACGCGTAGA
This sequence comes from Chrysanthemum lavandulifolium, assembly GCA_022545495.1. Taxonomy (NCBI): domain Eukaryota; kingdom Viridiplantae; phylum Streptophyta; class Magnoliopsida; order Asterales; family Asteraceae; genus Chrysanthemum; species Chrysanthemum lavandulifolium. The sequence goes on along the minus strand of CM040244.1, from coordinate 184,778,399 downwards.
ACTCTTTACGCCTAAGCATTTTATTATGCCTAAGCCTTGTCTTACGCATAAGCTAATCTTACGCATAAGTTTTCTACGTCTAACTTTCAGTTTACGCCTAACCTTAGTGTTTCTCAATTCTTACGCGTAAGCTAATCCTACGCGTAAATATTACTTTTACGCGTAAGTTTGATGTTTTACGCCTAAGTTTTTTCTTTGCCTAAGCTTGGTTTCTACGCCTAAGAACTCTTCATCAACAACGTTTCATTCGACTACAAAGATCCATTTTATAACACAAGTTTTCAAGATGTCTCAACCGCCATACTCTAACTACTTTCCTCATGTGTATCCTCAACAACAACAACAACAACAACTCAGTCCTCAACAACAACAATTCAATCTACAACAACAGATTTATCAACAACAATTTCAACAACAACCTTTTCCTCAAGGAGCAATTCAACCACAAATGATTCAACCACCACCTAGTCTTCAAGTACAACCTTACACAAACATTCACAATCAGCATCCGTCCAGGAATACTATTAAGGAGCCGTCTTGGTTTGCAAAGATGTGTGAAGCTTTAAGTAGCCAGCAATCCATTCATGAGGCTGGATCACTTGATAGACCTCCAATGCTCACTCCCCGAAAACTACGATCAGTGGGTGATTAGGTTCTTTAGGTTTTGTGATCTAAAGAAGCCACATGGAAAGTTCTTAAAGAAGGTCATCTTGGAAGGTCCATTTCAGATGCCTATTGTCGTTACACCCGCAGATCCTAATGCTAATCCACCAAGAGATGATATCACCAACATTGCAACTCTTAGTGACCTTACTGTTGATGAACTTCTACATTTTGAAGCCGATGAACTAGCAATGCAATACATCCTTTTGGGATTACCCAATCCAATCCTTCGAAGTGTTGATGCTCAAAAGACTGCTAAAGCAATGTGGGAACATATTCATCTTCTCATGGAAGGCACTGAACTCAATCAAGAGGATATGGAATCCAAAATTTACTTGGCTTATGAACACTTCATGATTGAAACAAGAGAGACATTAGAGTCATATCATCATCGATTCTCAGACATCATCAATGATTTGGAAAAACACAACATCATCATGCCAAGAATTGCCGTCAACACTAAGTTCCTAAGTAGTCTTGGTCCTGATTGGGAGAAGTATGCCATTTTCATCCGTCAAGCTAAGAATCTTCATCATGCTACATACGGATTGTTGTACGACTATACCCACCAAAAAGAAGTTGACAAAGAAAGGGTTATCCATGGACTCCCGATTTCACCTTCACTTCTGGATAATCAACAATTAGCTTTGTGGGCTCAAGCTTGTTATCCTCAATTCCCGACCTTATCAACTGTCTTCACAAATCCTCCACAACCCGCTGCTCCACCTACTGCAACAATTACACCATATGATCCATCACAGCAACAATCTCAAGAAACTCAATTGGTCCCATACAACAACAATAATGCTCAAGCACTTTATAGTGAATCAAATGAGGAAACAGAAGCTTTCGATGCATTGCAACAAGGGTTTTTCATGATTGCTAAAGCCTTCAGCCGATACTCAAACAAATCCAACAATCACATTCGTACCTCATCTAACACAAGGAATCAGGCTGTTGGACGTGTTGAAGTTCAGAATCGGGGTAATGTTCGTCAGATGGGCGGTGGTCAAGGGTTTAATGCTATGGGAAGGAATAACATGGGTGCTCCACAGAGAGCTCAAGTGGTTGAACAGGGTAATGCTCAAAATGGGATTAATGGTCTTCGTTGTTATAATTGTAATGAGAAGGGTCACCTGGTTAATGCATGCCCAAATCCGAGGACTGGAGGCAGTGCTTATCACAAGGAGGCTTTACTTTTGGCTCTCAAGGACGAAGCTGGTGGCACTCTTACCAACAAGGAACAGAGCTTCATGGCAGATGCAGATTCTGATGATGACATGGAGGACTTGCAAGCTAATGCAGCAGTGATGTTGATGGCTCACATGCAAGCTCTCCACATGAGTGACACAGGCCCAGTGTATGACACTGACGGCTTGTCTCAGGTACCGGATCAAACTATCCTCATCAATGATATGATATCTCAGCCAACATCTACATCCGACAAGGCTCAGAGTGTTCAACATGAGCCGTCTACATCTCATTCCGATGATCATCAAATAGACCCCGTAGTTATATTTAATGATCAGGATGACCTTATGGTTACCTTTGATAATCAGGTTGACTCTGTGGTTATACTTGAGGATCTGACTAATGATCATGTTGAGATTCACGTTGAACAAGATGAACCTTCGTCTAATCTAGAAGTTGAGCTCATGACCTTAATTAAAGACCAAGAATCTCATTGAAAATCGCAAGCAATTAAAAGAAAACAATGCAATTTCGTTGACTAGGGATAATGAATGCTTAAAAAGGCAACTCAACTTTTTAAAACTCAAGAAAACGTGAAAAGGTTTTGAAGTCGCTTTTGCTAAATCTTCCCAAAACGAAAAATCACAAGAACGACAGATCGTGATCTAGTCGCATCCAAGAATGCTTTGTTGTCTCAAATAGAACAACCAAACATGATCTTAAAAACAAATTAACGCTCTCACTTTGGAAAATCAAAAAGCCAAGGCTGAGTTGTTAACTTGTCAAAAACAGTTCTCTGAATACAAAAAGCATTCAACGAAACGAATAGATGCCTATCTTGAGGAAATTGTCGACTTACAAAACAAAATCAAAGAGTTTCGAAATGTTGTTTATAAACATGGTGAATCAATCACAAAGATTCAAAAGTTTACTTTTAAACCAAATTCAAATGGATATGGACCGAATCTTGCGATTACAAACCTAAGTTTTCAAATAGAGCATTCAAACCAAATCAAAGTTTACAGATCAGTAACATAGAATTGATGATTCCATTATGAGTGTTGTTGAATATAATCGTCAAGAGGAATTAGATGCGAAGACGCAGAGTCGATCAAAATTAGAAAATGTTGTTTACAACAAACCATTTAACTATTCAAAAGCCGTACTTTCGTTGAACAAAGGATACTTCTAACACACCTTGGGTTATCCCACCTCTTTCTGAGTCTTCAAATGTTGGTCTCCAACCCAATTCTGCACAAATTAATGGTCCTTTACCTTCACTCAGTGAAGTAAAATCAATACCCGAAAATCATCAAATTCTTAGATATTTTGACATTTTCACTTCTGACATCAAACTTTTAGAACGTGAGATTGAATTTCATTCTGAAATAAAAGTTGAACATTTTCAATCGCCTCAGGCGCGAGAACAAAGAGATATTTTTCAGAAAAGAATCTTACCCCATGTTCGAAATTTAAAAAATTGTGCATTGTATTGGAAAAGGGAATTTCATAAGGAACTTGGATTGATGAAAATCGTTTTCGAGAAAACAGAAACATCTATTTCAAATACAAAACGTAAAAAGAAAATGTTACGAAAAGATGTTGATCGACTCTTGGAAGATGTTATATGTGCTGATATCCATAATGTGGTGTTATTATATTCTGTTCCATATGCATTTGATTATATCTCTGCTGATTCTGTTGAAATTGTTGAGAATACTGATAATGTGCCTCAGATCGAGTCTTTAAAAGTTGAAAATGAACGATTGTTAAATGAACTTTCAAATGCAAAACGTTGTCTTCAATGGTGCCAAAAAGATTGTCAAAATCGTGAACTTGCTTTGCAAAACAAAATCAACCAGTTGCATTCCAAAACTCTTAATCCAAAACTTGAGCAACTGGATGATCAAAATGCGTCTTTAAAATGTCAAATCTCAAAATATGAACAAGAACTTTCAAAAGTTAAAAAGGAACATGGTGTCATATTTGATTTACTCAAACAGACTCGTGATGAAGCATCAAACGAACTTTATCATTATCTTGGCCACACTAAAGAAGTCATGAATTTTTCTGGAAATCTTCGTTCTGAAAATCAAGATTTGTTGCACACTATCATTGAGTTAAAAGAGAATTTAGGAAAGTATGAACAAGTTAACCTTAGTAACATTAAGAAACTTGCACCTGTAACACTTAGAAAAAGTGACACTAGAAAGCCTAATGACAAACTACAAGATACTAATGTGCTTCCTCCACTCGAAACAGAATAGTTGCCTCTTTTCCCAACGTCCGCACTTCACGACCTAGAGCAATACAAGGAAGAATAGGAAGTTGCGACCTAAAAAAGATCAATAAAGAATCTTTGAAGTAGAAGAACACCTTAGGACTTTGAATAAGACTCAAGTTGTACCCACTTTAGATATTGCGTCTGACAAATGTAATGGAAAAAGTGTTGTAACACATGCTGAACCTTTAAGTAATTTAAATGTTATGTTTGAAGCCTCTTGTGTTGGTTGTCATAAAAGCATGTTTTCTGGTTGTCTTGATAAGTGTGTTGCTAAGGCTATCTTGCATCGTAAGCGAAATAATAGAAAACGAAATACCTCTAGGCCCACTAATGCTTCTAATTCTGTGCTAGGTAAACCACCCTCTAGTGTTCCGGCTACAAACATTGATGTACCCATAGCTCCACCTTCACCCTCTAGGAAGAACTTATCACCTAGTGCATTCACTAAGACCAAAGCTAAGACTAGTTGGAGATGGCAGAAATGGTTACATAATACACTTGAATTTAAATGGATACCTAAAATCATTGATATGTGTATTGCTACTATAATCGCTTGGAACCCTCTAACTCTTCGGGTTCCACATCTACTTCTATTCCATCCGTAAAATGTCGTGTGTAATGCGGTGATCTGATCATCCTTTAGATTGTTGATAGCGGATGTTCCCGACACATGACATGCAATCTCAAATCATTATCAAACTTTGTTGCAAAGTTCATTGGCACTGCCGTTCGGAATGATCACTACGCAGCTATCATGGGCTACTGAGATTACATCAATGGCAACATCGAAATTAGCAGGGTTTATTATGTGGAAGGTCTCGGTCACAATCTCTTCTCTATTGGTCAATTCTGTGATGGAGATTTGGAAGTTTCTTTTCGGGAGAAAACTTGTTTCATTCGTGATCTACAAGGTAACGATCTTATGTCTGGCACCCGCAACTCAAGTTTATACACAATCTCAATGCAAGACATGATTTCTTCATCTCCCATCTGTCTCCTTTCAAAGGCAACATCTACAAAATCTTGGCTATGGCACCGACGTCTCTCACATTTAAACTTTCAAACCATAACCAACCTTGTTCGATACAAACTTGTTGAAGGTCTCTCAAGATTCCGGTATTCTAAAGATCACCTTTGCTCAGCTTGTGAACAAGGAAAAAGCACTCGTGCTCATTTTCCTTCAAAGGTGGAACATAGCTCTCAGCATGTGCTTCATCTCCTTCACATGGATTTGTGTGGCCCGATGCGCGTGCAGACGATTAATGGCAAACGCTACATCTTGGTAATTGTAGATGACTACTCCAGATGGAATTGGGTTTATTTTCTTCGAAGTAAAGATCAAGCTCCACAGATGATCATCACCTTTCTCACGAAAATTCAAGTTCAGCTCCGGAACACTATCAGAAAAACTCGCACAGACAAAGGAACTGAATTTGTGAATCAAACTCTTCGTGAATATTATGAGAAAGTGGGAATTGAGCATCAAACATCAATTGCACGTACCCCCGAACAAAACGGAGTTGTTGAAAGACGAAACCGTACGTTAGGGGAAGCCGCTAGAACGATGTTAATTAATGTTAAACTTCCAGATTACTTGTGGGCTGAAGCCGTTTCAACTGCATGCTACACTCAGAATCGCTCAATGATCACAAAACGCCACAACAAAACACCTTTTGAGCTTATCCACAATCGAAAACCGAATCTCAAACACTTTCATGTATTTGGATCCTTTGCTACCGAATAATGATCGTGATGACTTTGGAAAGCTTAAAGCAAAAGTCGACATTGGAGTCTTTATTGGATAATGTGAGAATTCTAAAGGTTACGGATCCGAATCGTCAGACAAAGCAAGTTATGGAAACGATTCATGCAAATTTCGATGAGCTTACTGAAATGGCTTCGAGCATAACGACTTGGAACCCGGTCATAACCGTTTAAACTTCCTCAAACCCCATCATCACCGAACCAAGCCCCAACTTACTCGTCAACAAATGGAAAAGCTCTTTGCTCATCTGCTTTGTGATGACATTGATGAACGTGCTCGGTGTATCCAATGTTTCCATTGCTCAACTCGATCATATTCCAATACCGATACACTGTACAACAACTATTGTTGAAGAAGCACCACCGAATTGACTCTACAACAACAGCTTGAACAAACTTCATCCAACGACGTGAACCAACGATGATGTTCTAAACAATATAGTACCCCACCGCAGATTTTGATCCAAATGCGTTCTTCAACCCGTTTTCTAATGAAATCGCTTGCACGGATGTTGCGGAATCATCTACAAGCCATTTGAATCCTCCCAATCGCATAATGTATATCAACATCAACCTTCCACACATCGTTGGATGAAAGACCATCCTCTAGAGAACATTATTGGTAACCCGAATCAACCATACGTAACGAGACAACGTCTTCACACGAGACGGTGAACATTGCATTATGCACTTACCGCCCCGCCAAACCGAACCTAAAAACATTAAAGACGCAATGACCAAAGACAACTAGATTGAATCCATGTAAGAAGAACTCAATCGGTTTAAACGTCTTGAAGTATGAGAATTGGTTGAAAGACCAACAGGGGTCTTCGCTATTGGTCTAAAATGGATTTGGTAAAACAAATTGGATGCTAAAGGAACCGTAATCGAAACAAGTCATGTCTCGTGGCTAAGGGTTATAGACAGGAAGAGGTATTGACTTTGAAGAATCATTCGCTCGGTTGCTCGTCTTGAGGTCGTTCAGATATTTCTCGCGTTCGCTCTCATATGAACATAACGGTATTTCGATGGACGTCAAAACCGCTTTTACGAATGGGAAATCGCAAGAAATGATTTATGTCGACCACCGAAGGATTCGTTGATCCCGAGTTCCCGAACAATGTCTACAACCCGAACAAGGCTCTCTACGGACTCAAGCAAGCCCCTCGGGCATGGTATGATGAGTTATCATCCTTTCTCCTATCTCACTAATTTGTCAAAGGTTCGGTCGACCCTACACTGTTCATACAATATCACGGGGCACACATTTTAATCGTTCAAATTTATGTGGATGACATCATTTTTGGGTCAACACATTTAAAATACTCAAACGCTTTTTCAAAACTAATGAAAAAACACTTTGAAATGTCCATGATGGGTGAACTTATGTTCTTTCTAGGACTGCAAGTTCATCAATCACCCTGTGTTATTTTCTTGAGTCAATCCAAATATGCCCTTGAACTTTTAAACAAATTTGGAATGCAAAACTGTGACACCTATGCCACACCAATGGCACATACCAAGAAGCTAGATGCTTTGATTTACATGGGAAATTGGTGGACCCTACCAAATACAAGTATCATTGGGTCTCTCATGTATCTAACAACTAAGCGGTGCCTGATATTGTTTTTGCCAGTATATCTTTGCTCCGTTATCGATCGAGACCAATCGAAACTCACTCTCCGAGGCAAAAAGAATCCTCCGATACATCAAGGAACCATTAACTTGGGGATCCGTATCCGAAGGATTCGTTTTGAACTAATAGCTTTTAGACGCGAACACGCAGGATGCTTAGATTCACGAAAAGTACTTCAGAGCATTACGCTTTCTTGGTGATAAACCGTGTCATGGCAATCGAAGAAGCGAGATTGTACATCGTTGTCCTCAATCAAGTGAATATGTAGCCATGTCGGTGTTGTGCTCAAGTCATTTGGATGAGAACACAACTCAAAGACTCGGTTACATATTTGACAAAATCTCGATGTACTGCTACAATCAGAGTGCTATTGTGATCTCGTGCAACTCTGTTCAACATTAAAAATCAAAGCACATCGATCTTCGATATCATTTCATCAAGGAGCACGTGGAAAAGGGTACTGTTGAATTATACTTTGTGGGTACTGAATATCAATTGGCAGATCTTCTCACCAAAGCCTTAGCTCCTGCTAGGTTTAATGAGTTGGTCCACCAGATTGGTATGCGGTGTTTGACTCCAGAGGAACTGGATTAACTTTTAAAACATTCTTAAAACCAGCCAAACACCAAAACTTCTTTTGTAAATATTTTTCAAAAACAAAATACAAAAATATAAAATCTCATAAAACAACAAAAATATTCTTCTATCTATATATCTTTTCAAGTCAAACAGACTTAAAACAATTTTAAACACAAATGCAATGAAGTCCGAGAATAGATTGAATTCCTGGTCGTTTAGTCCCAAGGAGACTCAATGGTGTGTTAAACAAACTCAGATGATGGAATGATCACTAAGGATAGTGATCCGAAAGGTTATGATTAGAAATTACACTACCGATTGATTTGGAATAGAATTGGACACGAATTGGAAAGCACAACAATCGATGAAAGAAACGTAAACGTAAGTTTTAAAAACTACGATACGCACAAAATAAAAAGTGAAAACTAAGAAATAAAAGGCCTAAAAATATAAAATGACATTTTAGGAATCCTAAAAATAAAAGAAAATTAATAGAAAAGGAAAATTATTTTTAACACTATTTAATTAATTATTATTAATTAAAAACTATTTTAACTATTTAATAAATACTCTAAAATAAAAGAAAATAGGAAATAAGGCTAGAAAAATAAACTTATGATTCTGAAAATCTAAAATACTATAAAACTAATTTTAAAACTAAAAATATATTTTTCACACTTTTATCTAATTATTACTAATTAATTATTATTTAAAATACACTTAAATACTAGAAAATAGAAAATAAACTTGGAAAAATAAAATTTTAACTTTGAAAATCTAAAATATGATAAAACTAATTTTAAAACAGAAAATATATTTTTAGACTTTTAATTATTTATTACTAATTAATTACTATTTTTAACTATTTAAAATTATAATAAATACTAAAAGATAGAGAAAATCAAACTTTTCTAAAAATCCTATATGATGACAGAAACCTAAGAAAAGAGAAAACAAGATTTGCTTATTAAAAGTTGAAAAGAAAAATCAAAAAGCTAAAAATCTTAAATAAACGCTATCACTATTTTTATATTGATGTTTTTGTGATTTTTATTTTGAAAACTACTTATATACTAATAATATGAAACTTTAATAAAGACAAAAATTTACAAAACACAAATAAGCGATTTGATGGCTTATTATCCAACAAGGCTTAAATAGCTTATTTGGGTGAAATAAGCTCAAACAAGCTTGACACATCAAACAAAAGCTAGAATAAGATGCAAACAAGCTATAAGACTGAAATGAAGCTAAAAGATACAAAGAAGCACACCGATAAGCTAAGAATAAGCAAATAAGCACTTGACTTATGTAGTGAAAAAGTAAAATGGGACAAGATTTAAGCTAGTAGCAATTCTAGCTAACAAGCTCAAAAGTGAAAACAAGACTTGACAATCCAAGAGGACCAGTTGGCTTTCCAAAGAACTAGAGAACACAAGATTTGAAGCACTAATAAGCTCTATGCAAGCTTATCAATTTGGACTTAAATTCGTACGTGATGATTTCAAAACAGTACCCACAAAAAGCTAACTAATAAGCACTTAAAAAGTCGAGAAACCAAGAACTAGCATTTTTCTATTTTTCTTTAGCAACTAAACTATAATACCCCAAGAGCTTATAAGTTGAATCTCACTAATAAACCCACAATGAAATTCCAAAGTTTATTCAAAACGACCTATCGAGATTTTGACTTTTTAGAACAACTAAAAGTTGACCAAAGTGGATTTTGATCTGATCTTAAGCACTTAATATGTTGTGTTAAGGTGAACTAAGACCGATTTGAGCAAGATTATCAACTTTTGAACACAAAATGAATGATCATAGATCATGAAAAATCCAACAAAGGATCGCACAAGATAAGATCAAATGAATTTTTGACTTTTGCTTATAAGAACTTGTTTTATGACTTGAATAAGTTATTTAGACTAAGTTAGACAGATTTCCAACAAAGCTAAAGACTAAAGAACTTTTGAACACAATAAACCAAACACCCCTTATATGTTGATCGTTATGAAGTTTTTCAAAGCAACTCACAAATTTAAAACATGAAACTTGATTTCAAACCTTTTATAATCACTTGTTAAGACTAATGAAGCTTAAAACAACAACCAATACAACATAAAACTCGAAATGAGACAAAATGCAATTTTGATCGTTAAAATGAAATTTTTGCAAACTACAAATTTAAAACAACAAGCTACCGATTTTAAAGATTAAACACACTTAATTATGACTAATGAACACAAAGAAACAAAAATTAAAGCTAATTAACAACTACAACAAGAAATGCCAAATTTATCAAAAGCTTACAAATGCTTCCAATGCTTAAAACCGAGAACCAAGATCAATGAGCACCCCTATAAGCTTACCAATAAGCTACTAACCCAAGGCCATCCACTATATACCCCGCTCCAAATTGTGAACACTTCCATGGAACCCTTTTTATTTTTCAAGTATTTAATTGGTATTTTGTGATTTTTCTATTTTTGACTCTAAACTGAATTTTAAGATAACTAAAAGCTTCAATGAGCTTTCTAGGAGCTTAAGTGACCTATTCTAGTCCATACAAACAACTCGAAAACAACATTTGATCCAACTTGAGATTTTGCATAAATATGAGAAATTGCATAAACCGAAATACAACTTGATACTTGAATTAAAGTTTCACAAAAGCTTTATTATAACATAATAACTTGAAATACAAAGTTTTTAAGCTTAAAACATAAACTTAAATTGAAAATTAACTAAAACGACATGAAAAATAAATATTACACTAGATAGATCTTTTACAATGCATCTCTCTCTTTTATAGACTTTTCATCATCCTCATATACTCGAATCTATCCCACCAAACTTGAGCCCTTGGATCACTCAAATTAATCAAAACCGCCCACCTTGCTTTTTGGCGCCAAATTTTCTTCAAGCGTGTTTTAGCTTTAATGAATTTGGTTGAGATAATTAAAGGTTTTGGAGTTTAGAGGAGTGGAGGGACATGGTATGGGAGGGGGTTGAAAATGGTGAAACCACTCGGTTTTGAATTTCGTGGGAAGAGAGAGAGCTACAAGAGGCATCCGGTATTTGCGCGGCTTCTTGGGTTTGACTTTCGACCGTGGCTATTAATAACAAAGGGTCAAAATTGGTTTGGGCTGGGGTCAAAAGAGTTGTGACCTGGGTCAAGGTTCAAGGGTCAAGGGTCAAGGGATTGGGCTAGGCTATATTGGATTGGATTTGGGCTTGAGGGCTATATATATAAGTGTCCGCTTGGTTTAAGTAATAAACAAGGACCAAAAGTGCAATTTTGCCAAACTTCAAGGACTGAAAGTGAACTTTTTCCAATGCTTCTCACAAGGACCAAACTTGACAAACATTGATAAAACAAGGACCCTTTTGCATAAAATCCATTTTTAAAGGTCCAAGGACTAATTTTGCAAATTTCCAAAGTTTGAGGACCTTTTTTGCTAATTGACCAAAGAATCATTCAAGGATCATTTTAAACAACTTAGAATACTTCAGGACCTTGAATGATAAATTTCACATTTTTGAATTCCGTGGACTAGATTTGACAACTTTTAAAACTGGGGACTAAACCGCCAATTTTGCAAACTTGATACATTTTTCATCCGATTTTGATATTTTTGCATTTAAAACACATAAAACACTGATTTGTGATAATTTGATCATTTTGATGTGTTTCGAGTGTTTTCGATGATTTTGCGCTTAGATTATACAAAATGATGAGTATTTAGACACTCATCAATCCCCACATCGAGATATTGCTAGTCCCTAGCAATGATTTGAGAAAACTTTGATGGATTTGAAAACTCTTTACCAAAAGCCATCACTCGAGTAGCCAATTGTTTTGATTCAAGTAAGAATCTTGGTACAACGATAACCGATGATTTATTGGCAAATCATAAACCATATAACGGATTTGATGTGTCTTTACCGTGTCGCACTTTTCGGACTAGCCAACTCTTAGATAAATTATCGAATTATCTTTGGTGAGTCAATACCAATTATGGATTTTCCATCGCTTTACCACAAGCCATAACCTTGCGGGCTAGCCAACTCATTATCTTTTGAGGATGATGGGAGTCGAGAACCATACAATTTTGGGCAAATTGCAAGCCATATAAACGGATTTGAGAAATCTTTACCAAGAGCCGCTTGCTCTCGGATTAGCTAATCCTTTGTCTTACGTATATGGCGGATCGATAACCAAATGAGAAAGTGTAAAACACTTACTCCAAAAAAATTTTTTTGGCCAAAACGGGAATTGGGTAGATAATATATGAAATTCGTGAGAATTCCCCACACTTAGAAATGAATATTGCCCTCAATATTCAAAGTACCGCGGTTATGCCGAAACAAAGAACGAAAAGGGAAATACTACGCCATTATTTAGAAGAAGATTTTTTTTTTTTTTTTTTTTTTTTTTTTTAGAAAGAATGAGAATATACAACAAAGGGAAACTCCCCACACTAGGGTGGTAGAAAGGGGTAAGAAGATGTAATTATGGGTGAAAACCCATATGGTGCGTGCTAATGTTTTTGATTACCGAGTCACTAGCTTGACTCGATCCCCGCATTCATTGGTTCATGGGAATGTTTGTAAACCGGACAACCATGGGGGAATGTCCTCTCCAAAGTAATGCTTAACTCGATGACCATTCACTTTAAAATTAGGACCATCGGGTTGAGATAACTCAACGGTACCATAAGGATAAACCTTAGCAATAGTGAATGGACCGCACTAACGGACTTGAGCTTTCCCGAGAAAATCTTCAACTGAATTGAAAAGAAGGACTCGATCACCAACGTTGAAAACGCGGTTCTTGATCTTGGAGTCATGAATCTTCTTTGTCTTTGCTTGTAGATCAAAGAGTTCTCGTAAGCTTGATCACGAAGTTCATTTAGTTCATTCATTTGAACTTTTCTATGATCACCTACCGTCAGATATCGAAGTTTGCATGCTTTAAGGCCCAAGATGCCTTGTGCTCTAACTCAATCGGAAGATGACATGCCTTCCGCACACTAGCTTGTATGGAGTACACCCGATGGGTGTTTTGTAAGTCGCACGGAAGGCCCAGAGCGCGCCATCGCTTATCCGACCAGATGCACGATTTTCGCCACCGTCCTTTCAAGAATCCTTTTAAGACCACGGTTTGAAACTTCCACCGCCCACTTGTTTGGGGTGGTATGCGAGAGAGACGATGGTAACACCATACTTTTGCATGACTCTTTCAAATTGGTCATTACAAAATGTGTACCACGATCACCGATTATCGCCTCCTGAGTTCCAAACCCGCAAACAGAGATTTCAAAACTTCACAACTACTCGGCATCATTGGTGGGTAAAGCTTTTGCTTCAACCCATTTTGACAGATAGTCAATGTACCACGAGTATGTACTTGTTACCACGAGAAGATGGAAATGGCCCCATAAAATCAATACCCCATATGTCAAATATCTCACAAACTTGAATGGCATTTTGTGGCATTTCATTCCTTTGAGATATATTACCATGACGCCGACAAGCGCCACATGTTTTGACATAATCGCGGGCATCCTTATAGATTGTGGGCCAATAGAACCCGAATCAAACACCTTTTGGCGGTGTAGTTTGACTATGATGGCCCCTTGGGTCCAAAGATGGCAAGTCGTGAGAATGTCAATAGCTTCCGTCCATAAACACACCGCTTGATGACTTGATCCGCACAGATTTTGAACAAGAAAGGGTCGTCCCGTAAATAATGTTTAACATCTTTGAAGAATTTGTTCTTCCGCTGGTCGACATCCCTTTCATTAATGAAGTTACCCGCATGGTAATTTGCAAAGTCAAGAAACCATGGGTGGTAGAATTTCCACGAAAAGAAACCGCATTGAGTGTCTCGAGAGGAAATGTTTCATTTATTTCCTTTTTCTCGAAAACATCTTGGTGAGGGTTTTCTAACTGACAGATGATCGCAGCTAGATTCTCGCCTCCTTTTTATCACGTATAATGATATCAAATTCTTGGAGGAGGAGAATCCAACGAAGCAATCTCGCTTTGCATCTTGTTTTGCAAAGAGATATTTAAGAGCCGAGTGATCCGTATACACTACGATTTGGTCAAGATAAGATACGGCCGAAACTTCTCAAAAGCATACACCACGGCTAATAGCTCTTTTTCCGTGGTGGTGTAATGAGTTTGAGCCTCACCATAGTTTTGCTTATGAGTGAATAGGTCGAAAATGCTTATTTCTTCGCTGCCCTAGGACCGCACCGATAGCAAAATCACTTGCATCGCACATGAGCTCAAAAGGCAAGTCCCACCGGAGCAACGAGAATGGTGCTTCAGAAGCTTTTTCTTCAATGTTTCAAAAGCTACGATGCACTCGGGTGAGAAGATAAAAGGAGCATCCTTTTCAAGAAGATGGGTCATAGGTCAAGCGATTTTGGAAAATCTTGAATGAATCTACGATAGAAACCGCATGACCTAAAAACTCCTAATACCCTTGACGGTAGTAGGATGAGGCAATTTAGCAATGACATCAACTTTGCTCTATCTACCTCAATCCCGTTCTTTGAAATCTTATGGCCAAGGACAATGCCTTCTTTGACCATAAAGTGACTTTTCTCCCGCTTTAGACAAAGATTGGTGTCTTCACACCTTTGAAGCATTTTATCTAAATGGGAGAGACATGATTGAAAAGAATCCCCAATGACCGAGAAGTCATCCATAAACACTTCCATTGTTTCCGATCATGTCGTGGAATATGGCCATCATACATCGTTGGAACGCGCTGAGCATTACATAAGCCAAAAGGCATACGCTTGTAGGCAAAAGTTCCGTATGGGCAAGTGAATGTGGTCTTCTCTGATCCCGTGGATCAATAGGATCTCAAAGTAACCCGAGAAACCATCAAGGAAGCAATAGTACTCATTCCCCGCTAATCTCTCAAGCATCCGTCCATGAAGGGTAGAGGAAAATGGTCTTTACGGTGGCGCTATTCAACTTACGATAGTCGATGCAAACACGCCATCCCGTAACCAATCGAGTTGGAATTAACTCGTTATCTTCATTTGTGATAACAAGAATGCCACCCTTTTCGAACACAATGAATTGGGTGACCCAAGGACTGCTCGAGATCGGGTAAATCAATCCCGCATCAAGAAGTTTGATAACCTCTTGTTTGATAACATCATGGATTTTTGGATTCACTGCCTCGATGTTGAACTCTGGTTTAAAGTCATCCTCCATCAAGATTTTATGAGTACAAAACTCGTGGTTTATACCTTTGATGTCGGAGAGTTTCCAAGCAATTGCTTGCTTGTGTGACTTCAAGATTTTAATGAGAGCAATTTTTTCATCTTTACTCAAATCTCGAGCAATAATGACGGGTAATTTATCATCACCTTCAAGGAATGCATACTCGAGATGAGGAGGTAAGTCCTTAAGCTCAACCTCGTGAAATTCTTCGCTTTTCTCAACCGACTTGACTTCCTTGTTATGAAGTTTGATGGGAGGAGAGGAGGAGAAGTATCCAGATTTGACAATTTCTCAAGAAGAATATCTCCTCCGATTAATCTCATTTTGATTAATCTCAACCGGGATTGAATCACTAGGATGAGGGGTTGATGATGGATCATCATTGAGCAACTTCTCAATAAGAAGTATGTCCCCTCAATATCAATTGAGCGTGATCAATTTCCCAAGGAACGTAATCACTAGCCAAATATGCTTCAATCTCATCTAAGATGAAGTCGCCTCAAACGGAGTGAGAGAAGGAGTAGAATTGGCTATGATAGGTCGAGAAGATGTGGTGGAATCCCACTCACGTAATTATGAGAATAACCAAGAACTTCGAGAGTACTCGCCGAAGCAACATCAATGATATCTATTCGTTAACCGATTCGTAATCATAATTTGCGGAGTACCTCAAGTTTGGTCAAGGTTGAAGGTGACACTTCATTACCAACACGCAATGTGATTTCTTGCTCAAATACATCTATGAGAGCACGCCCGCTCGTGAATCCTCGACCAACAATGAGAGGAACCCGATGATCGGCATCAAAATCAACAACCACGAAGTCACCGAAATGGAACTTTCCTATTACAAATACGCCCTCAAGAATGCCAAGAGGACGGATATGGAACGATCAAAAGCTCGAGAGTCATGCATGTAGGAGTGAGTTCCTAAGAGAAAGTTTCTTCCACACCGAATATGGCATAAGATTAATGCTTGCACCAAGATCTCGCTAGGCAAAGCATTCAACCATTCCCGGAATACACAAGGTAAGAG
The DNA here is from genome assembly GCA_022545495.1 of Chrysanthemum lavandulifolium. NCBI lineage: Eukaryota > Viridiplantae > Streptophyta > Magnoliopsida > Asterales > Asteraceae > Chrysanthemum > Chrysanthemum lavandulifolium. The sequence continues at coordinate 184,761,998 of CM040244.1, read as the reverse complement.
AAATTTCCCAGATCTCCAAGCTTTTCAGAAGCTTTTTCGAATAATCACGAGCGCTCGTTAAGAGGAGTCTTAGCCATTTCAAACAAATTTTTCCTTATTGCTTAACATGTGTTTGAGAGTTGATGCAAACTTGGGCATCAAGATGATAGCATCCGCAGCTTATGTCAAATGTAACTCTTGGAAAATTTGGAAAATTTATCCATTTGATGACTAGCTTTCTCACGGAGCTTTTGCTCATTCAAACGTGATGGGTAAGGAATAGAAGATTTGGATTGATTCTCAACAGAGCTACAGGAGGTTCAAAACAACTCCTTGATTTGACTTGGGTTTCGGACCACTGAGGTTGGACTACCAAGGTAGGACGCGCGTACGTACTGTGGGCTTGAATTATGCACTTTGTCCGTAGTATCCTTGGTAACTTGACTCATTGGCACCGTGGAGGAGGCATTGGAGTCGAGGTCCATTGTGTTTTGGAGGTTCACCGTCCACTACCTTAGGAAGAGAAGAAGAAGAAGAGGTAGGAAGGAACAGCAGTCCAGCAGTATGAAACACCACTGGTTGTGATCGCTTTGGCATCGCCTCGGGTTAGCGATCGTGTTGCTCGGTAAAGTACCGAGCCCGAGGGTCGATCATTTAAAGACTTCTTCGATCGCAAACTGACCGACCAACAACCTGCTCATTTCATCTTGGGATTTCATGAACCGCTTCAAGAACTCATCGATGATGGTCCCGGAGGAGTAATGACGGAGGAGCTGGAGGGACAATTTGAGGTCGATGTTTTGATTATGACCAAAATTCCTTGATTAGGATTCATATTCCCATGAAATTGATTCCCCGATTGAAATTGTTTTGATGAGGGTTTCCTGATGTTGGAAACCTTGATTGGGTCCAGATAGAAATTACCTTGGTTTTGATAACCTTGGTTCATTCTTGGTTGGTTCTCGATTCCGGTTTTGCATGTTGTGATTTTGGTTAAAACCGGTGGTGCTCGATTAGTGTTAGCACGGTAGTGTGGTTCATTTTGAGGACGGTATTGATTACCTCCTTGTTGTGAACTACCGGCTAGAGCATTTGCTTCAAAAGGACTACCATCGGTGGCGTGACAATTGTAGTAAGCATGAGGACCACCACAAGTGACACAACTTCAACTTTCTTCACTTCAAGATGTGTTGGTGGTCGAGTGAAGGAGACTTTCTTCCGTTAGCAAGAACCAAAGCTCGAACAATGTCTCGTGAGTTTATCAATCTTAGCATCGGTGCTAGATGTACTCACGGGATGAAGAAGAAGAAGGTCCAAGATTAGACCGATATGTCTTAGCTCGAAAGGACGGACCGAGATTTGTTCTCAATGATCCGCAAGGCCTCTTTGGTGGTCTTGCTCAGAAATTACCTCCGCGAGGCATTCAAAGAATCTTGATTGGCCCGATTGAGACCATTGTAGAAAGTATCCATTTGCATTAACTCGGTAAAACCGTGATGCGGACACTCATGGCAACTCTTTGTAACGATCCCATGCCTCCCGAATGATTCATCAAATCTCGAGAAAATTTCATTATCTCATTCTTAAGACTTGTGGTTCGGGATGGAGGATAGAACTCGTTAACTAACTTGGTGACAAGATCTTCCCATGTCTCTATAGAACGAGGGGTTGTTTCTCAAGCCAATTCCGGCTTGTCCTCTAGAGAAAATGGGAATGTAAGAAGCTTGATAGCTTCGTGGGACATTCTTGTACTTGATGGTAGATGCTATCTTGTTAAACCATCGAATGTGTGCATGAGGATCATCCCGCCAAAACCATAGAATTGGCTTTGGGTTACTAGATTGAGCAACCCGGTTTTGAGCTCGAAAGTGTCGCCCACGATGGTCGGAACAACAATGGCATCTCCGTAACCCTCGATGGGTGCTTGGAGAAGCTCATTCATGGGTTTGTCTTCCGCCATTTCGACAGAGGTGGTGGTGGTAGACGCCTCACCACGGTCAAGGAGCCGAACGCCCTCACGCTCACGAGGAATGTTTCCAAGTTCGTAAAGTGGACTTGTAGAATCGAAGAACGAAAAGCATGCACTATGTATAAAAATCAATTTTCAAAACAAATGAGGCAAAACACAAGTGAACTTAACCAATAATCACAAATGAAATGGCTTTTTGAAAAAGGTACACCAAATCACAAGTCACAAAGGCAAGTTTTAAATCGATGTTCGGAACTTATTAATGGTCGCACCCCGCTAGGTAGTGCAATCGCCTTGATTTGCGGTGGTTGATTTTATGTATAATTAAGTACCACCGAAAAGACGAGGTTAGATTTGTGCAGATGGGTTCAAAACTTTTGGACAATATTTTTGTTATCGTCCTGCTTAACCAAATCGTATCTCTTCAAGAATCACCTTAAAAGAGAATACAAAATAGAAAACGCTCCGATTGTTTTGTTGTTTTATATTTTTTGGTGTTTTAACACTTTAGGAAAAGTGTTAATGAACTTTTGATTTTCTTATAACTTTACAAAAACTTTTACAAATGATGGGTATGTGCAACAATGGATCCGAAATGGCTAAACACACGCTAAAGCTCTCCCGCAATGGCGCTAAAATTTTGATCTCGTGCTAAAACGTCAAGTCTAAACAGACTTAAAACAATTTTAAACACAAATGCAATGAAGATCGAGAGAATAGATTGAATTCTGTCGTTTAGTCCCAAGGAGACTCAATGGTGTGTAAACAAACTCAGATGATGGAATGATCACTAAGGATAGTGATCCGAAAGGTTATGATTAGAAATTACACTACCGATTGATTTGGAATAGAATTGGACACGAATTGGAAAGCACAACAATCGATGAAAGAAACGTAAACGTAAGTTTTAAAACTACGATACGCACAAAATAAAAAGTGAAAACTAAGAAATAAAAGGCCTAAAAATATAAAAATGACATTTTGGAATCCTAAAATAAAAGAAAATTATTAGAAAAGAAAATTATTTTTAACACTATTTAATTAATTATTATTAATTAAAAACTATTTTAACTATTTAATAAATACTCTAAAATAAAAGAAAATACAAAATAAGGCTAGAAAAATAAACTTATGATTCTGAAAAATCTAAAATACTATAAAACTAATTTTAAAACTAAAAATATATTTTTCACACTTTTATCTAATTATTACTAATTAATTATTATTTAAAATACACTTAAATACTAGAAAATAGAAAATAAACTTGGAAAAATAAAATTTTAACTTTGAAAATCTAAAATATGATAAAACTAATTTTAAAACAGAAAATATATTTTTAGACTTTTAATTATTTATTACTAATTAATTACTATTTTTAACTATTTAAAATTATAATAAATACTAAAAGATAGAGAAAAATCAAACTTTTTCTAAAAATCCTATATGATGACAGAAACCTAAGAAAAGAGAAAACAAGATTTGCTTATTAAAAAGTTGAAAAGAAAAATCAAAAAGCTAAAAATCTTAAATAAACGCTATCACTATTTTTATATTGATGTTTTTGTGATTTTTATTTTGAAAACTACTTATATACTAATAATATGAAACTTTAATAAAGACAAAAATTTACAAAACACAAATAAGCAGATTTGATGGCTTATTATCCAACAAGGCTTAAATAGCTTATTTGGGTGAAATAAGCTCAAACAAGCTTGTACATCAAACAAAAGCTCAAAATAAGATGCAAACAAGCTATAAGCTACTGAAATGAAGCTAAAAGATACAAAGAAGCACACCGATAAGCTAAGAATAAGCAAATAAGCACTTGACTTATGTAAAAAAGAAAATGGGACAAGATTTAAGCTAGTAGCAATTTCTAGCTAACAAGCTCAAAAGTGAAAAACAAGACTTGACAATCCAAGAGGACCAGTTGGCTTTCCAAAGAACTAGAGAACACAAGATTTGAAGCACTAATAAGCTCTATGCAAGCTTATCAATTTGGACCCAAATTCACAAGGCACGTGATGATTTTATGAAAACAGTACCCACAAAAAGCGCTAAAAATAAGCACTTAAAAAGTCGAGAAACCAAGAACTAGCATTTTTCTATTTTTCTTTAGCAACTAAACTACAATACCCCAAGAGCTTATAAGTTGAATCTCACTAATAAACCCACAGTGAAATTCCAAAGTTTATTCAAAACGACCTATCGAGATTTTGACTTTTTAGAACAACTAAAAGTTGACCAAAGTGGATTTTGATCCGATCTAAAGCACTTAATATGTTGTGTTAAGGTGAACTAAGACTAATTTGAGCAAGATTATCAACTTTTGAACACAAAATGATGATCATGGATCATGAAAAATCCAACAAGGATCGCACAAGATAAGATCAAATGAATTTTTGACTTTTGCTTATAAGAACTTGTTTTCTTGACTTGAACTAAGTTATTTAGACCTAGTTAGACAGAATTCCAACAAAACTAAAGACCAAAGAACCTTTGAACACAATAAACCAAACACCCCTTTATGTTGATCGTTATGAAGTTTTTCAAAGCAACTCACAAATTTAAAACATGAACTTGATTTCAAACCTTATATAATCACTTAATTAAGACTAATGAAGCTTAAAACAACAACCATAACAACATAAAACTCGAAATTGACCAAAATGCAATTTTGATCGTTAAAATGAAATTTTGCAAACTACAAATTTAAAAGAACAAGCTACCGATTTTAAAACTTAAATACACTTAATTATGACTAATGAACACAAAGAAACAAAAATTAAAGCTAATTAACAACTACAACAAGAAATGCCAAATTTATCAAAAAAGCTTACAAATGCTTCCAATGCTTAAAACCGAGAACCAAGATCAATGAGCACCCCTATAAGCTTACCAATAAGCTACTAACCCAAGGCCATCCACTATATACCTTGCTCCAAATTGTGAACACTTCCATGGAACCCTTTTTATTTTTCAAGTATTTAATTGGTATTTTGGTGATTTTTCTATTTTTGACTCTAAACTGAATTTTAAGATAACTAAAAGCTTCAATGAGCTTTCTAGGAGCTTAAGTGACCTATTCTAGTCCATACAAACAACTCGAAACAACATTTGATCCAACTTGAGATTTTGCATAAATATGAGAAATTGCATAAACCGAAATACACTTTGATACTTGAATTAAAGTTTCACAAAAGCTTTATTATAACATAATAACTTGAAATACAAAGTTTTTAAGCTTAAAACATAAACTTAAATTGAAAATTAAACTAAAACGACATGAAAAATAAATATTACACTAGATAGATCTTTTCAATGCATCTCTCTCTCTTTATAGACTTTTCATCATCCCCATGTCCTCTCGAATCTATCCCACCAAATTTGAGCCCTTGGATCACTCAAATTAATCGAAACCGCCCATGTTGCTTTTTGGCGCCAAATTTTCTTCAAGCGTGTTTTAGCTTTAATGAGGTTTGGTTGAGATAATTAAAGAATTTGGAGTTTAGAGGAGTGGAGGGACATGGTATGGGAGGGGTTGAAAATGGGTGAAACCACTCCGGTTTTGAATTTCGTGGGAAGAGAGATCAGCTACAGTGCTCGTATTTGAGCGCTTTTTCTTGGGTTTGACTTTGTTCGACCGTAGGTATTAATAATAACAAAGGGGGTCAAAATGGTTGTGGGCAGGGTCAAAAGAGTTGTGACCGGGGTCAAGGTCAAAGGGTCAAGGGTCAAGGGTCAAGTGGATTGGGCTTGGGCTTGGGCTGGATTTGGATTGGATTTGGGCTTAGATATATAAGTGTCCGCTTGGTTTAAGTAATAAAACAAGGACCAAAAGTGCAATTTTGCCAAACTTCAAGGACTGAAAGTGAACTTTTCCAAACTTCTCACAAGGACCAAACTTGACAAACATTGATAAAACAAGGACCCTTTTGCATAAAATCCATTTTAAAGGTCCAAGGACTAATTTTGCAAATTTCCAAAGTTTGAGGACCTTTCTTGCCAATTGACCAAAGAATCATTCAAGGATCATTTTAAACAACTTAGAATACTTCAGGACCTTGAATGATAAATTTCCACATTTTTGAATTCCGTGGACTAGATTTGACAACTTTTAAAACTTGGGGACTAAACCGCCAATTTTGCAAACTTGATACATTTTTCATCCGATTTTGATATTTTTGCATTTAAAACACATAAAACACTGATTTGTGATAATTTGATCATTTTGATGTGTTTCGAGTGTTTTCGATGATTTTGCGCTTTAGATTATACAAAATGATGAGTATTTAGACACTCATCAATGAAAATAAGTGAAAACTTGGAATTTAAAACTCAAAGTTAATCTACTCACGAAACATATCACGCGTCTTTGGACTATTGGACTAACAAGTGACATTAGACTCAGAACAATCATTGACATATCACATTCAATAAATAGACAATAAAATCAGCTGTTGACTAACGTAATGTCTTTCGATATGTTGGTTCTTTTGGCTAAATATCTTCGATCACGATATGGACGTTCAAATGCAAAACGGGAAGCACCAAATGTTCTCACTATTGAAGATATCTTCCTCATGGTTACCCAATGAAGATCGGAAAGAACAACCTCGAGTTGATTTTGAGAACTTCTCTTGTTCGAGTCTTCGTGTCGATTGCGTGGATATTCGAAGACTCACCCTATCGAACATGCTCACTAACTACGCTCTTGTCTGGAGATCTACATTCACCAATTCGGCATACAATGCAAAAGGTTAAAGGTCAAAATCTTTGTGACGTGGCGGCTAACAACAAACAAGTCATCATCACACCGCCAGATTTGAGGGCTATTCTTCTTATTCACCGCCATCGAACCTCTTGAATAATATGCCACTCCAATCGAAGAGGTCGTTCTCCGGTTCATGGTCGACATCGGCTATGATGAAGCTACGGGGTAATCACAAAGCACTCTTACATGGATCTCAAGAACATTCCCGACCTTGGAGAACCCTCACATTATGATTGCAAAATCCGTTTACGGGCGTGATAGTGGTCATGAGCATCCCAAGCTCATGGAACTACAAATATTTTGGGCTTTGGTCAACAAGAAAGACATAGAAGTTGAAGCTCGATATGGGACGACATGATGACCTACCTAAAAAAGCTTGGCACCAAGATCTCGTATATCGGATACACCAAACTGTTGATCGAAAGAGCTCTACAGGTATAATCGATATTCCGCGAGACTTGATGACCCCAAACAACACTCCGTGTTGTATGAGCCCACACTCACCGCCGGTTAAGGACTCTACAACGAAGAAACAAGGTGCGGTCTTGCCACTCATCTTATTATCGATGATAGCAAACAAGCGTATTCGTACAAACGATATCTGGTAGCAGTTGAAGAAGGCAAAGTAGGTTTCCTTGATGAAAAGTCAGCTGGTACACTTACTAGGAAAACCAAGAGAGGCAGTGCAGGAAGCATTACACGCACTGAGAGTACGAGGAAGTATCCCAATAGAACTCATGTTCACAAAAGGAAAATTCCCTCTAAAGAAGCCATTCCTATTCCCAAACACGAACCGCAACAAAAGCTTACGACGAGGACTCGGAGGAAACTGAAGCGGACGACGGGTCATCTACTCAAACTCCAATCGATGACACTCAAGCAAGAGCAAAACCTCCCGGTCAAAAGGCGATAAAGGTAAAGGAAAACTCCGGTGCTTGAGCATGAAGAGGAAAGCTCGGAAGAAGAGCCACCGGATGAAGACAGAGATTACAGGAAAAGGTAAAGAATCTAAGACTCCTTCACGTTGCCCAAGAATTCATACAAAGAACAAACTCGTGGCCCGGAGGGTCAAGTGGTGGTGCACTTTCTACACCGTTTCGATGTGGTTAATCAACCCGATAAGGAACCGGTACCACCACCGAACAACGACAAAGGCAACGAGGATTCCATCAACTATGACATAGAGGAACCAGAAATGGAGAAGTCTGAGAAAGAAAAAGCTGATGAAGAAGTTGAGGCTGCAGCTAAGCTAAAGCAGATGAAGAAGCCAGGATTCAGGCTGAAGAATTTGCTAAATCTGGACAAGATGACGAAGTTGATTATGATGATTTTCTTCTAAATAGTCCAGCACGCTCCAAGGAAGAAACTTCTGAACCTCCTAAGGACCCTGAGCCTCCTCATGTATCCTCATCATCAGACTCGTCCTCTCGCTCTTCACCTCCACCATCAAAAGGCACAGCCAGATCCACATCCAAGTCAGTGAAGAAACCAACCGACTCTTGGATATCCCGGGCTAAGACAAAGATTGTCAAAGCTGTCAAGCAAGTCAGGAAGAAAGACGTGCTCAACAAAAATCTGAATCAACTCGCTGATAGTATCAATCTTCTACATGACGAGATAGACAAGATGTCAAGTGAAAGGGAGTATATCCAGAAGTTTATGAAACGTGATGTCCAAGGGGAAATGAGCGAGATGATTAAGGGATATACTCACAAGTTCCTTCTCGACACTTTGTTCTGGCGTGACAAGAGATGTTCAACAGACAACTCTATCCGAATCTTATTCAATTGGCTAAGCAAACTATAAGATCAACACCTCTAACCGTAACAATCAACCCAACTGATCCTATAGTGTTCTCGATCTTTGAATTGGTTTCGGTGGTAACACAAATGTCAAACGATCGCAACATTTACTTCGGCGAAGGTAAACTGTTTGACGCATTGCTGGAATACCAACTCAAAACAGCATGCAGAGTTGAAGCTGAAAGGCCTAAGCGTCCAAGAGACGATGATGATAAGGATAAGGAGCCTAAACGTCCAAAGAAGTCTGGTGAACCCTCCTCTATGCCACCACCACCCCAAAGGACTCCAATACAAAGACGATCCCCTCCACGCTCTTTTGCTGACAAACCTCAGTACTCTAAGTTACCACCATCCACAGAGAAAACCGGTGATTATTTCGAATACACTGGTGGTGACGATGAGGAGTTCCATGAGCCCCAACAACAACCCACCTCTCCCGCTACAACAAAGAAACCAGGATCCTCATCAAAGCCAAAGAAGAAGAAGAAGACAAAGACCACTATTGTCTTATGGCTAGACGAAGATGACACCGCTGAATATGACTGGTTTTCTACACTTGTTGATGCAACTCCCTCACTACCTGAAGGTCAAGAAATGGTAGATGGTCGAACATTGGAGCATGCTAAGTTACTTTAAGAAAAGTTTCGGGTGAAGAAGATGACAAAAGCAAAGTTGAGACGCATCAAGAATGAAGCTTTTCAACTGCTCAAAGATAGCTCTGAAAGTGCTATTGAAGTTGAATACCATCTTGAAAACATAGTACGAGCCATGTCTAAAAACATCGATTGGCTCAACCTCAAGCTAACATTGACTTCACACGAAAGACAAAGCTCCATACTACACGGTGGACAAGACCTCTACCTACAATTGTGAACGGATCAACCCAAGATTCCATTCCATTATTTCTTTAACAACGACCTAGAATTTCTTCTACACGGTAGTGATGTCTCTAAGAAATACGCTACATCACTCACACTTCCTTTCCCTGCAGCAATATACTCCAACAACATAGCCATCGAGGAAAATGCTTCTCACGTGTTTGCCGACAGAGTGGAAAGGTATGATCTTGATGCAATGTATGGGATTCACCATTGGCCAAAACGCCGACGAATCTTTTACAAAAGCTGCCAGGTTCAAAAGTCGAAACACGAAGTGTTTAGTGATAAACAGATCATTGCTATCAGGCATGTTACTCTTGCGTCAAAATGGGACTACACATTCCTCAAGACCATTGTGGTCAAACGACAAGACGAAGAGGACTATGAATTCTGTGAAGCGGATTTTTCGAGACTGTCACTAAATGACATTGAAGATATGTATCTCGCTAAGGTGCAAGGATGAATGCGACATTTCTCCACAAATGTGCAACGCGAATACATCAAGTCCTTACTGATCTACATCAGAAGCATAGTCGTCCAAGAACGTGTAGAAGACATTTAGCTTGCCGTGGAATAGTATCAGAAATGTGTTAACCTCACTAAACCACAGCTTGACCTTCCCGACATAAACCAACTTCCTTAGTACACCCTAATCAGTAGACCATTTGGAGTAGTCTACCGTAGTGAACTACACCGAAATTGCTTAATGGCGTGTAACGAGCTTCATAAGTTTGGGGATCATACACTGAAGAAAGTCAGGGATGGGTTAGCTTATCGGTTAAAGGAGATACAACAAGGCATTGGGTCACCTAAGCGATGAAATTTGAGGGAGAGACGGGATGTTAAGAAAATCATCACTCGCATCGATGAAAGGTTGTTTAGAAGGGACCAGTTCAGAACGTTGGAAAGTTTCATAGGTGGTCATCCCAGGATTCCTCTCACAGCTATCAACGTCCGAACGCATTCTGGAGTTATTCTTTGGACTTCGGATTCTCCGGTAACCATTGATTTGTTTCATTATCTTAACATTTGGATGTGTGATTTATTAATGACTATGGCTTGTGCACACATAACGATGTACAACCCGTACTTGTAATGAAAGGACCACGTAGTGCGCTTGATGCCACATTCCTTATAAAAGGAGCGAAAGCTTCTTACTTTTGAGTAAAACTAATCAAAACTTTCATTTTAAAGTTTTGCTCAAAAGAACAAGTACTTCCCTTATGATTTTCAAAACCTCAAAAGTTAATATCACTTGTTGAGGGGAGTATTTAGTTAAAACCTTTGTTCACAAATTGTTCTTCATGGTAATCTTCCATGAAAACTCAAAATGGACAAATTCGATATCAAAATTTCATCAAAAATAACATTTATATGCCATTTTGAGGGAGACAAATTATGTGATAAGAAATATGTTGTGAAATTGCAAATGAATCATTGTGCTCTGAATTAACCAATGAATTGACGAGATCTTAAATGTTAGTAACTCGAAAAGACTTGTCGGGACGGGTATTAATTTCAAGCTAGCTCGCTAGTGATGTAAACGTGTCTCATGAAAGGACTTGTCCGAGTAGAATGTACCATTCGAAACTCTTGGTAGACATGAACTTTGACGGGTTTGACAACCTTTCGAGGCTTGTCCACACCTTCAAGGTAGTTATTAGAGCTAGTTGTCACCTAAAAGTCGACAATGTAACTCTTTAACTATGCAACGAACCGTGTTTCATGGGGATTGTCTATCTTGAGTTGATCAATTCAAAAGTGCACGCTCTTTCCTCACCGTGTAGATTTACGTAAAAATACTTAAGCACGTGTGGAGGGGAGTATTTTGCAAAGTCTCAAACTCTCAACAGTGGTATTAAATGCTTTTACTCATAACCATCGATTCGTCCCAAACCGTCAAGTTTAATCACGCAAGCTAGCCACTTGTGAATGGCTAATCGTAACAAACTTAAAACAATCGGAAACAAATGCAATGAAGATCGGGAGAGTATAGTGTTTCCCCAGGTCGTTAAGTCCCAACGAGCTGTGCGAGAATAGTCAAACGTATAGTGATCGAGAGGATTTGAACGGAAAAGGATTTTGATTGATCTATACCTAAAGAGAAAGTCTATAAATTACAGGGGCTTAAATGCAAATTAAAGGAAATTAAAAAGATAAATTATATTAAATAAACGCTATCACTATTTGCAAAATGATGTTTTTGATTTTTCTTTTATAAAACTTAAAAAAAACTACGTGACGTACAAAATAAAATGTGAAACTGAAGAAATATTAATCCTAAAAATATGAAAATGATATTTTTACAAACCTAATGATAAAAGAAAATTTTAAGAAAAATAAAATTATTTTTATAACTATTTATCTAATTTTTATTAATTAAAAACTATTTTTACTTATTAAATAATAACCTAAAATACAAGAAAATATGAAATAAAGCTAGAAAAATGAAATTATGACTTGGAAAAATCTAAAATAACAAAAGAGAATTTTCAAAACTATTTTTATATTTTTCGATTATTTTCTATTTTCTATGAATTAAAACTATTAAAAACTAATTAAATTGCTTAAAAATACAAATTTAACTAAGAAAAATCTGAAAAAAATATTTTTTTGACTTTTTATATTTATCTAAACCTAAGAAAAATGAAAAATTATTTTTTTGAAACTTTTCTTAATTAATTGTATTAAATGCTAATTAAAAAGGCTTAAAAACTAATTTAAATTAAGAAAAATACCAAACAGTCTTAGAAAAATCTGAAAAATTCAAGATAAGCTTAAAATAATATGAGGAGTCTAGGAAAAATATAAAAACAGGTGCTTGTGTGAAGGAATATGAAACTGCCAAGCCAAGTGCTTATAAATAAGCACTTATTTTATGCAAATGGTACCAAATAAGCACCACACTATCACAGAAGCTCTAATATGCTAAAAGTACTCAAAAGTGACTAAAAACAACAAACCTTAACCTCTAAATTGCAAACTACAAAGATTTGAGGTTTTGAGCTTATGAGTTAAAAGCAGTTTGAGTGCGCCGCTGAGCTTAAACACAAGCTTCTCAATAAGTGAGCTTCAAAACAAAAGTCGAAACTGAACTAGACACGGCCAAGTGCTTGTAAACCAAAAACCAGACCTAGGTGAGCTAAGATGAGCTCTGTGCAAAGGTGCACAAACCGCAAGCGAGACTCGGTTAATCTTGAGTCGGTTGCAGGGGCATATAAGCCCAAGTTGATAAGCCATTTCAGAGCTTATAAAAATTCACTAAAATCACAATAATAAACTAGACCAGTAGAACTTTTTAAAACCATAAGTTTCATTTGATTTGGCCCAGAACTGAGCTCAAGAAAATTCACCCCAGTTGGGCTCAAAACTGATTTTTCATGTTTTGACTTTTGAGCAGTTTGGAGATTTTGACTTTATTGATCTTTGAAACCAAATTTATGGACTGAAATAGATGTAATAAGATGAAATAAACTGAGTGCAAGCTATATCTATGAATTTGAAACACAAAACAAGTTTTTTCTTTTATAAAAATCCAACAGTTAAGTTGTTAAAACAGAACTTGAGTGATTTTGACTTTGGACTAATGTAGGTGCAATATTAAGACAACAATGAGTTCAAATGAGGTAAACAAGATGAAACAACAAGACTCAATCATCGAACAAGCCTCTAATGCAGGTTTAAGCAAGAAATCAAACACCCTTAATTATACTTGATTTGCAATTTACACTAACCCAATCGCTAAACTAGCTTTTGCGATCAATCAAAATGAATCTAAGTATCCTAAATACAACTTAAATAATGATTTAAACTACTCCTAACCACATATACCACTTATGCAATTAATCATGAAAATGGACTTACAATTGGTCCAATTTGCAACGAGGATCAATGAACACTACCTAAATCGGGTTCTCAACCTATATCTATCTAAGAATCAACCCATGTTCAATCAACGCATCAACCCAAATTCACCTCTGCACTTTAACCAAGTCTCCTCCTCAGATTGACTTTTATTGACCAAAAACCAAATATGCTTGAAATTGAATTGTGAGCTTATCAAAGCTATAATAAGCTTGAATAAGCTTATTTGGATGAGAAAATAAGCTATTGAAAGCTTGTACATAGGAAATGGAAACTGAATTTTGCAACAGTAAAGACAAGAATATGAATTTTAGCTAAACCATGAAATTGAAACTTAAAAGCAGAGTACAATGATAAAATCACTTGAGTTTAGATCAAAAAAACAAAAGATTACATTTTAACACTTAAACTAAAACATTTATCTTAAAAGCGACATACAAGAAATTATAAAACTAAACTACTACTTGCTCTTCTCCTCTTTCTTCTTTTTATATGCAAAGGTCTTGCCACTGTTTGAGCACATCCACCACTCTTGTGAGCCAATGGATGAGTAGAGGTCATTTGGCCATTGATCCAATTTTGGCGGAAAGGGTATTTTGACCTCTGGGACTCGAGCTAGCAACTAGGGGGGTGGATAGGTGTAATGATTATGGAGGAGGGAAGGGATAAGGTGGGAAAAGGTGGATGGGAGAGGTGTAGGGTTGCGGACCAAGTGGTGAAGAAGGAGAAAAGCGATGGGCGGGCTAGGTGTTTGTTTGTTGGATTTGACCGGGGGTCCAAAAGGAAGGGTCACAATGGTTGGCGAGGGGTCAAATGGGTAAAGGGTCATAGGATTAGTATTTAAATAACAAGGACCAATTTGTAATCGCCAAACAAGAGGGACCATTTACGCCATTTTCAAAGTTCACACAAGGGATCAAAATTGACAAGCTTCAATAGTACAAGGACTATTTTGACATTTTCAAACTTCGAGGACCAAACTTGAGATTTTTCAAAGTTTAGGGACCTAAGTTGTAAATTGCAATTTTAAATCTCAAGGACTAATTTTGACACTCATGAATCCTAGGGACTTGAAATGATATTTTCTTTATTTTGATTTACCAGGGACTGTTTTGACAATTTTGAAACTTGGGGACTAAAGCGCCAATTATGCAAACTTGATCGTTTTCACAGTTTTGATATTTTGCATTTAAAACACATAAAACACTTATTTGTGATATTTTTATCATTTTGATGCATTTACGAGTGTTTTCGGATATTTTGCGAGTTTAAATGGTACAAAATGATGAGTATTTAGACACTCATCAATCCCCACACTAAGATATTGCTAGTCCCTAGCAATGTTTTGAGAAAATTAATGGATTTCATCTCTTTACCAAAAGCCATTACTTCGGAGTAGCCAAATGTTTCGGTTCAAGTAAGAACTATGGTACATCGATAATCAAATGATTTTGAGCAAATCATCGACTTTCAACGGATTTGATTTGTCTTTACCGAAGCCGTTTGCTACGGACTAGCCAACTCTTAGATAAATTATCAATATTATCTTTGGTGAGTGATTACCAATTATGGTTTTCCATCGCCTTTACCACAAGCCATAAACTTGCGGACTGCCAACTCTTCACTTTTAAGGATATGGTGGTGAATACCATACAATTTTGGGCAAATTGCAAGCCGTCAACGGATTTGATATATCTTTACCAAGAGCCGTTTGCTCTGGATTAGCCAATCCTTATGTGGGTTAGACATGGTGGACTGATTACCATTTGTTGTGTTTAGTACATAGTACTTCCACTAATTTTTTTTTAAAATTTGGCCATTTGGGGAAAAAGGGACTAAAGGGTACATTTATAATCAAATTAGCGAATTTCCCCCCACACTTAGAAATGAATATTGTCCTCAATATTCAAAGTACCTACTATTATGCCGAAACTTAGAACGTAAAAGATAACATTACTAGCTAAGTCTAGAAACACAACAATTATTCTCTTTTTAATATTTACAAATTTCATTCATTTTAAGATCTATATACAACATGTGGAGTATCTCCCCACACTAGAGTGGTACACGGTGAAAACCCATGTTTAACTCTTGTTTTGATTACCGAGTCGCTAGCTTGACTCGACCCGAATTAATTTGTTCATGGGAAGTAAGGTGGAAGAAACAATCTCATCGGACTTTCATTCAAGATGTTTGGATAAACATTGAAGTGCGTGAAAGTTCCACACCGATGAGATATATAGAGATCCGGCTCAAGATAATGGTACATGGAAATGCGGGATCAAAGATAATGTCTTCATTCCGAAGGAGTGAAGAACGAGGAGAAGTGATGAATATATGAAGAAAAGAAAGAAAATCATGATAAAAATCATGACTAACTCTTCATCCTCAATAGGAGAATTCCTAGTTTCATGAATCTCATCGGTTAAGCTCGTTTGATCAAGACATATTATGGGAATGTCATGATCAAATTGGAAGTTATCATACTCCCGGAGATATGATATGAGTGAGTTCATAGGAGAACTCCTCGTGAAGAGAATCAATTACAAGATGTAAATCATGAATTCTTGTTCCATCAGACTCATCACTATCCTCAACTGAGTATCAAAGAGTGGATTCTCGAAATTAAGGTGAATTCGATTCGAATTCAAATTGAGGATTGGTGAGAGTAGTTGATGAGTGTGTAAATACTCATCATTTTTAGTCAATCTGACTAAAACGCCTAAAATGCTCGAAATGCATCAAAACACTGAAAATATTCCAAAATTGCATTTTATATGTTTCGGATGCAAAATGTTCAAAATCGGATGAAAAATGAGCAAAGTTTGCATAATGGCGGCGTCAGTCCCCAAGTTTCTAAAATTGTCAAAAATAGTCCACGAGTCAAAATTTCAAAAGTAAAATCACCAAAGGTCCTTTTAAAATCATAAGTTGTCAAATTTAGTCCTTTGGTGAAAAATATAAAAGTTTGAGAAAATTACAAGTTTGGTCCTCTAACTTTGAAATTTGGCAAAATGGTCCTGGAAAATGTGAAAATGGCAACTTTGGTCCTTGTAATATTAACACTTGTCAATTTCAGTCCTTGGAGCAACTTTGAGATATTGGCGCCTAGGTCCCTAGGTTTGAAATTACAAATCAAGTCCCTATGTTATTAAACCCTTTACACCACTTGGACTTGTCAAAACCTATTGTGACCACCCACTAACCCATTTGACCCCTGCCAATTGCACTTTTGACCCTTCCTTTTATTAATACGGTCAAACCTCTTTGACTTATCCATTTCCTCCCAGTCACGAGTTACCATTCACCATCATCACCCCTACTCCTCTCGCTAACACTCAACCATCATCACCAACCCTACCTCTACCCCTCCAAACACATAACTCCAAGGATGCATTTAATGCTTCCTTCCACCTCACTCCATCCCACAAGTCGCTAAAATGGTTTTGGCGCCAAAAGTACTTGAATGGCCAAGATCACTTTTCACATTCAATGGTTGAGATTTCTGCGGGAACTATTCGAGAAAGGTGAGAGAGGAAGTTTGGAGCTTATATAAAGGAAAAAGAAGCAACAAGGAAAGAGACTTAGTTTATTTTTCTTAAAAATGTATGTCGTTTTATAGTTTCTTAGTCAAAATTAGATTTGCAGTTGTATTTTAAAGTTCCATTGTATTCAAGTGAACCATTTTCGGTGTATTTCAACTTTATTTAAGTATCAATTTTAGTTCAAGTCAATTTCCATATTATGTGTCCACCGTTGAAATTTTAACTTTCAAACTCATTGGTTAAAGCTTTTAGCAACTCAATTTCAATTTCCAACAAGCTTATATAAACATAATAGCTTTTGTAAGCTTGTAATCAAGTTTCAAGCATTTTAGAAATTTGGTCAACAAAAGTCAAAAGGAGCAAAAATGATGCGAGAAATGGAGATGGGTTGATGCGAGGCATGGATTGGGGTGAATTATAGTTAGTTGGATTGGTCTATATAGGTTAGTGGTTACGGTTTCGATAATGGCTAGCCATAGTGGCTTTGGACCTTTGTAAGTGATTTTCACAAATTCTTGGATATAATGTATTTGTAGTGTTAATCTGTTAAAACCTGTTCTAAAAGTAGTATTTAGATTAGTTAAAGTTATTTTGATCATAATTATATGTTGGATCGAGAGTCGGTCTTGATTTTGCTTGCAATCGAGTGTATAAAAGGGTGTTTGGTTTATGGCTTAAACCGCCCTTAAGGAGTATCTGATGTTAGCTTCGGTTGTTTCATGTTTGTTTAGCCTATTTGAGATCATATCATCAACATTTTGTGCATACATAAGCACAAAGTCAACATCAATCTAAATCTGTCTCAACTGCTCACCGTTGTGAGTTTTGGAATCAGATCATTGTTTTGTGTTTAGAAGTCAATAACATAGCTTGCATTAGTGTTATCATATCATATTACTTCAACATCACCATAAAATTGGCTTCAAAATTCATTTTGGTCAACTTTCCATGTTTTTATCAAAAGTCAATTGTGCGAAATCTCGGTTTGGCCAAGATAGAAGGATTTTATTGGACTCATTTCGAGCCAATCTATGTGAATCTTGTGGCTTTTAAAACTTCGTTGGTCTACTTTCTTGTCACTATTTTATTAGATTTTTGTAAATTTTCTTAAGCTCTTAAGGAGCTTGTCAAAATGGAGTTAAGTGCCATGCAGAGGCATCGAGCTCTGCATGGCTTGTTCGATTTTGTAGCTCTTGCATAGAGCTTATCATAGCTCCCCTAGGTCTCCATTTTGGTTTAGAGGTTCTTAGCCGGTCTCCCACTAGTTCCAATTTGTGGTTTGCGGTTTAGCTTATTGTGTTGCTTATTTTAAGCTCAAAGTAGCCCTCGATTCTGCTTTTAGCTTAATGCTCATATCATCGATCTGTACTAGCTTGTAATCCAGAGGGTATAGCTTGTTGTTTCTTGTTGCATCTTAGCTCTTTTAGCTTATAGTAGCTTGTGTTATCGGTTGGTGGTTTATTTTGTCCATTTGGCTTATTCAAGAGCTTATTGATAAGCCCTTGGCTCATCGTTTCAAATTCTTCCACACAAGCCCCTTTTTTCTATTTTTCCTAGCTTCCTAATATTATTTTAAGCTTTTCCTGAAATTTTCAGATTTTTCCAAGTTGTTTTGCTATTTTTCGCATTTTAATTAGTTTTAAGCACTTTTAAATAGCATTTAATACAAATAATTAAGAAAAGGTTCAAAAAATAATTTTTCATTTTTCTTAAGTTAAGATAAATATAAAAAGCCAAAAAATATTTTCTAGATTTTTCTTAGTTAAATTTGTATTTTTAAATAATTTAATTAGTATTTAATAGTTTAATATTCATAAAAATAGAAAAATAATCGAAAAATACAAAAATAGTTTTGAAAAGTCTCTTTTGATATTTTAGATTTTCTAAGTCTTAATTTTATTTTTCTAGCTTTATTTCCTATTTTCTTGTATTTTAGGTATTTATTAAATAGTTAAAAATAGTTTTTAATTAATAATAATTAGATAAATAGTTATAAAAATAATTTTCTTTTTCTAAATATTTTCTTTTATCATTAGGTTTGTAAAATGTCATTTTCATATTTTTAGGACTTTTATTTCTTACATCTCACTTTTTATTTTGTACGTTTACGTAATTTTTATTTAAACGTATGTTTTAAGTTTTAAACAAACATCATTTTAAATATAGTGATAGCGTTTATTTAATAGTTTTATCTTTTAATTTCCTTTAATTTGCATTTAAGCCATTGTAATTTGTTGGCTTTTCACGTAGTTATAATCCTATTCAAACCTTTTTCGCTCAAATTTCTCGATCACTTTACGTTTGATAATCCATTGCATAGCTCATTGGGACATAACGACCGGGAAACACTATACTCCCGGATCTTCATTGCATTCGTGCTTAAGCGGTTTAAGCATGTTACGATGCGCCATTCACAAGTGGCGGGCTTGAGTGATTTAGCTTGATTGTTTGGCACGCATCGATGAGTTTTGAATGCTTCAGAACAAAGTGATTAATATTGTCTATTGAATTTGTTGGGATAAGAAGTGAGTGAACGATCATTATCAAGGAGACTTTCGCCTCCCGGATCGACTTTGAAATCGAAAGACTATCATTACTTCCGATGAAAGTGGATTGATGTGAGTGAGTTCATTGGTGAACTCCTCAAGAAGATGATCGGATTGTGGGAGTGATGTCTCAACATACTCGATGTTTCCATAGGAAGCACAATCGTCGCTAAGATCGGAGAAAGTTTCAAAATGATCTTTGAACACTCAAGAGGGAAATAGAATCACACATATGATCGAAGTTCCTTGTGACTCTCTCGGGATTGGGACAAGGTTCTCAACATTAGACTTTATGAATTTGTCCGATTCCTTTTCGTGAACAGTGTCAAGATGCTCGTCCCCATGTTCGTGAGAGTGAGTGGGAGCTTGGTGTGATAGCGATTGTTTGAGAATGAATCTCAACCTGGCGGGATATCATCGATGAACTTGATGAATCAAGTGTATCCTCATCATCAACGTCATCGTGAATAAAGCGAAATTGAGAGCTAGATCATTGCTTTTTCTTTTGCAATTGATTCCCAATAGATTTTTCAAAGGCAATTTGGGAATTTATTTTAGCAACACGCTCTTGACTAGCAATTCTTCCATGGATTTCTCATGTGAATTTTGAATGACGGGACATTGTGGGAGTGGAGATTTGTCAAAACCGGAAGGTTGACATTGATAATCATCATGAGAACCCCACAATATACACAAGAAAAAGCGGGAACATTATGAAATCTTTGTTTTACTCAACTCCTCGGTTCTTTTATCGACTCGAAGCTCTAGAAAAGTGTCTTGTTGGGTTTCTTTGAGGAGTTTGAGTCATTTAACCTTGTGGAGGTTGGTAGTGATATGGATAGTCGTAATTGTTACAAGGAAATGGATTCTGTTTGACAATCGGTGAAATGGGGACCTCCACAGTTCTCACAACAAAGAAACTGATGAGCTCGGATTGGTGAATCATATGGATGTTGGTCATAACCAAGGTTACGAGCATCACCGAAAACTGCTCATAGACAAACGTGTTTCGGATTGACACTCAAATCCTTGGTGAGGACCTCCACAAAATTCACAGATTATGTTGGTTATATGAAGATAGGTCGGTGTGGTGGGTAATTGGAAAATTTGAGGGTCGTGAAATGAGTTCGATTAGGATCATAATCAAATGAATTCCTCGAACCACAAAACAAACAACTCCGTTTTAATATCATTACAACATTGTACACACGTACACCGACATGGTGAACCAAAAGAGGCTCACCACAACCGACACAATGAATAAACGATTTCATTTGAGAGTTATGAGAAGGAATCGGTTTATTCAAAGAATCAACAAAACCAACATGGTGATCCGAATGACTATCAAGTCTTGAAGAACATTTTGAAAAATCCGGAGGTGGGACAAGTGGTGTGCTCGAGAGCTAGCAATTTCCACCACTTCCGTTATGGTCTCCGGTTCGGTTCTTGAGAAGCGTGAAGATTAGGCAAGTCATTCTTGCTAGTCACCGGTCTAAATTCGCATGTTTGCTTTTAACAGTAAATCGTGAAAGTTTAGGATCAATTCTAGACGGCTTAGAGCAATTGAGGGTTAGATCTTTAGATAACCGTAGGTTGGACGATTTAGCACTTTCATTATTAGAGGAAGTATCGGTCCTTTTCACCCGGTTTCTCTTCCCATTTCCTCACGAAATTAATGGATCAACACGAACAACACGAATTCTTGACATTTGTGATAAAGCATCACGTTTTCAACCGTCCCGAATTCGTCAGTAGTCGAGAGATTCCATGAGAATAGAAAAGTTAGAATCAAATGGATAGAGGGTAAAGGGGTAAAGAATCAAAAGGGTAAGAGGGTAAAGATGAATATTTTGGATTTTGGATAAACATTTTGTAAAAATAAGAAAGAAAATCTTTTGGGTTTTTTTGTGTTTGTTGAAAACCGATTTTAAAATGTTTTTGGGTTTTTGGATTTTATAAGAAAATATAAACACATATAGATGGTATGAACAAGGAGTGAATATCCAAATCACTAATCGCTAAACGTAAGACTATTAGCATCGCCTCCCGCAATGGCGCCTAAAATTTGATTCGTCCCAAACCGTCAAGTTTAATCACGCAAGCTAGCCACTGTGAATGGCTAATCGTAACAAACTTAAAACAGTCCGGAAACAAATGCAATGAAGATCGGGAGAGTATAGTGTTTCCCAGTCGTTAAGTCCCAACGAGTGCGAGAATAGTCAAACGATATAGTGATCGGAGGATTTGAGCGGAAAAGGATTTTGATTGATCTATACCTAAAGAGAAAGTCTATAAATTACAGGGGCTTAAATGCAAATTAAAGGAAATTAAAAGATAAATTATATTAAATAAACGCTATCACTATTTGCAAAATGATGTTTTTGATTTTTCTTTTATAAAACTTAAAAAACTATGTGACGTACAAAATAAAATGTGAAACGAAGAAATATTAATCCTAAAAATATGAAATGATATTTTACAAACCTAATGATAAAAGAAAATTTTAAGAAAAATAAAATTATTTTATAACTATTTATCTAATTTTTATTAATTAAAACTATTTTACTTATTAAATAATAACCTAAAATACAAGAAAATATGAAATAAAGCTAGAAAAATGAAATTATGACTTGGAAAAATCTAAAATAACAAAGAGAATTTTCAAAACTATTTTTATATTTTTCGATTATTTTTCTATTTTCTATGAATTAAAAACTATTAAAACTAATTAAATTGCTTAAAAATACAAATTTAACTAAGAAAATCTGAAAAAATATTTTTGACTTTTATATTTATCTAAACTTAAGAAAATGAAAAATTATTTTTGAAACTTTTCTTAATTAATTGTATTAAATGCTAATTAAAAGGCTTAAAACCAATTTAAATTAAGAAAAATACCAAACAGTCTTAGAAAAATCTGAAAATTCAAGATAAGCTTAAAATAATATGAGGAATCTAGGAAAATATAAAACAGGTGCTTGTGTGAAGGAATATGAAATCGCAAGCCAAGTGCTTATAAATAAGCACTTATTTTAAGCAAATGGTACCAAATAAGCACCACACTATCATAGAAGCTCTAATATGCTAAAAGTACTCAAAAGTGACTAAAACAACAAACCTTAACCTCTAAATTGCAAACTACAAAGATTTGAGGTTTTGAGCTTATGAGTTAAAAAGCAGATTGAGGTACCGCTGAGCTTAAACACAAGCTTCTCAATAGTGAGCTTCAAAAACAAAAGTGAAACTGAACTAGACCTGGCCAAGTGCTTGTAAACCAAAACCAGACCTAGGTGAGCTAAGATGAGCTCGTGCAAAGGTGCACAAACCTCAATGCGAGACTCGCCAATCTTGAGTCATTTACACAGGGCATATAAGCAAGTTGATAAGCCATTTCGAGCTTATAAAATTCACAAAAATATACAAAATCATAATAATAAACTAGACCATTAGAACTTTTAAAACCACAAGTTTCATTTGATTTGGCCCAGAACTAAGCTCAAGAAAATTCACCCAAGTTGGGCTCAAAACTGATTTTTCATGTTTTGACTTTTGAGCAGTTTGGAGATTTTGACTTTATTGATCTTTGAAACCAAATTTATGGACTGAAATAGATGTAATAAGATGAAATAAACTGAGTGCAAGCTATATCTATGAATTTGAAACACAAAACAAGTTTTTTCTTTTATAAAAATCCAACAGTTAAGTTGTTAAAACAGAACTTGAGTGATTTTGACTTTGGACTAATGTAGGTGCAATATTAAGACAGCAATGAGTTCAAATGAGGTAAACAAGACTGAAACAACAAGACTCAATCACTGAACAAGCCTCTAATGCAGTTTAAACAGTAAATCCAAACACCCTTAATTATACTGATTTGCAATTTACACTAACCCAACCGCTAAACTAGCTTTTGCGATCAATCAAAATGAATCTAAGTATCCTAAATACAACTTAAATAATGATTTAAACTACTCCTAACCACAGATACCACTTATGCAGTTAATCATGAAAATGGACTTACAATTGGTCCAATTTGCAACTGAGGATCAATGAACACTACCTAAATCAGTTCTCAACCCATATCTATCTAAGAATCAACCCATGTTCAATCACTGCATCAACCCAAATTCACCTCTCTGCCTGCTTAACCAAGTCTCCTCCTCAGATTGACTTTTATTGACCAAAAACCAAATATGCTTGAAATTGAATTGTGAGCTTATCAAAGCTATAATAAGCTTGAATAAGCTTATTTGGATGAGAAAATAAGCTATTGAAAGCTTGTACATAGGAAATGGAAACCTAATTTTGCAACAAGAAGACAAGAATATGAATTTTAGCTAAACCATGAAATTGAAACTTAAAAGCGAGTACAATGATAAAATCACTTGAGTTTAGATCAAAGAAACAAAAGATTACATTTTAACACTTAAACTAAAACATTTATCTTAAAACGACATACAAGAAATTATAAAACTAAACTACTACTTGCTCTCTTATCCTCTTTCTTCTTTTATATGCAAAAGGTCTTGCCACTGCTTTACGAGCACATCCTACTACTCTTGTGAGCCAATGGATGAGTAGAGGTCATTTTGGCCATTGATCCAATTTTGGCGGAAAGGGTATTTTGACCTCTGTGGACTCGAGCTAGCAACTAGGGGGTGGATAGGTGTAATGATTATGGAGGAGGGGAAGGGATAAGGTGGGAAAAGGTGGATGGGAGAGGTGTAGGGTTGCAGACCAAGTGGTGAAGAAGGAGAAACACAGTGGGCGGGCTAGGTGTTTGTTTGACTGGATTTGACCAGGGGGTCCAAAAAGGGAAGGGGTCACAATGGTTGGCAGGGGGTCAAATGGGTAAAGGGTCATAGGATTAGTATTTAAATAACAAGGACCAATTTGTAAATCTGCCAAACAAGAGGGACCATTTCTGCCATTTTCCAAAGTTCACACAAGGGATCAAAATTGACAAGCTTCAATAGTACAAGGACTATTTTTGACATTTTCAAACTTCCAGGGACCAAACTTGACATTTTCAAAGTTTAGGGACCTAAGTTGTAAATTGCAATTTTAAATCTCAAGGACTAATTTTGACACTCATGAATACCTAGGGACTTGAAATGATATTTTTCTTTATTTTGATTTACTGTGGACTGTTTTGATAATTTTGAAACTTGGGGACTAAAGCGCCAATTATGCAAACTTGATACGTTTCACCGATTTTGATATTTTGCATTTAAAACACATAAAACACTTATTTGTGATATTTTTATCATTTTGATGTATTTCTGAGTGTTTTCAGATGTTTTTGTAGTTTAAATGGTACAAAAATGATGAGTATTTAGACACTCATCAACCACTTTGAGAGATTTTCATGAAAATGGTTTTATGGCAACATAGGTTAGTCATGGAGTTATAAGGTGACTAAGGTTAGGAATAACCGTCCTATGATCCGTTAGAACCAGAGGGATCTACCCAAGGACAACACCAATGGTTAGAATTAGAAGTCCTTAGGTATGATCATAAAAAAGGAGAAAATGAGAATCGGAGAAAGAAGGAGTTGAAGAATTAAAAAGAAAAGTAAAGAAAAGGGTGAAAAGAAATAGCCCTCAGTTATTCAACTTAGGGTAGACACCGGGTTCAATTCATATGCTCTTGGTTGTTACTTGGTGATACCGGTATTGAAGATTAAAGTCGTCATGGACCCAAATGACGCATGCACTAAACCTTCTTAGCCACTCAAGTTTCTCTCAGCGAGCTTGTTTCATTCTCACAGGAACCCTACGTAAACTATCGCTTTCTCTTAGAGATTGCTGGTATTGAAGAAGGAGACCCTCTCCCTAGTCTCCGCTCAGGAAAACCAAAGAGCACTATTGAGTTTAGAGCCACAAGATTCATCAAAAGATCTCTTAGGTACACTTGATATTTCATCACTTGTCGTTCAACAATAAGAACGCAAGTGATACATTATCGAGTCCTTCAAAGATCTTAGCAATCTGTCGAGAACATTTATGAGAGGTTCACATATGTGATCCTCAGTGATTGAATGGAAACTCGTGCCGTGGTCAACATCAAACGACCGACAACAGTCACTTGTAACTCCCGTGGATTATGCTTAGTGTGTCTCAAACGGTCTACGATCGTGGGGTGATGCTTGATGTACCTCAACGACTCATCTCGAATCGTAGGTGTACTTGGTACATCGAGTTATCTCACTTGTGGGACTCCAGTTCAGGAACAACCTTTGTGAGAATTAGAGTTGTGTTTTCACACTATGCTGTTAACACTCTCGAAGTTCAAACTTATAAGCGCTGGATTATTTCTAACCCATGTTTTATGTTTTCTTCTTATGGATGCTTACGGGTTGAAAAGATCGTGAAAAGATCGTGTAGATTCTCCTCATGCTCATACCTACAACATCACTATTGGAAGTTCTCTCAAAAGGCAACACAAAGTCAAACTGATTCTTCGTCAAAGTCAAAGAATCTACAAAGTTTAAAGACTAAGAGAACTACATCAGTAATGAAATCCAACGTTAAAGAGCGTGTGAGCATGTTGGAGAAAGACGTGGAGACACTGGAGCAACGAAGCGGACCTGATGCAGAAAACCATAACATACTATCCCTACCATCACAAAGAACAAAGATCAAAGATCAAAGAACAAAGATAATGATGACGTCAAAGCAGAATACTTCAAAGGAAACAATTTCTCTACATTGGAGAGATTGTTCGAATCAAGGCACTTCTTCTCACAACGTTTATATCATCAATCACTAACACTTAGGGGGAGATTGTTGGAATCACTCCTAAACTAGAATTCAAGTGTTAGTAATTAATATGTAATAGTTAGCTTAATTATGGATTTTATGTTAGTAATCAAGGTTAGGCTCATGTAGAAAGCCCATGAGCCTATCCAAATCCCAATAAGGAAAGGATGGGAACTTGGTGTGTTGCCCTAGTTCCCTCCTATAAATAATCTTGTAAACTCCCATTTGGGAGTTGGTTGTTCACTTTTACATTTATCCTAAGCATAAACCTTTCTCCATATCTTACGCATAAGTGTAACTCGTGTTCATCCGATCTCTCTTTTCTATATTTCCTCATATTGATGCTTGTGTTACATAAATGGGAACCTAACATGGGTCAATACCATTTTTTAGTTTTTACCCATTTTAGTATATATTTGTTTTTACCCATTTTAGTATATACTTAGTTAAGTATATGTTAGTCCAATATGTAAACACTAGTTGTTGTACATATGTATCTCTAAATCATAAAATCACTTATTCTTGTTTTAGTGTTTTATGTGAAAACGTAAGTGTGTTAGAAAACTATTGAATCAAACTATTTACGTATTTTATTTGTTTCGTCAAAATGATTTTACGTTTGTTATCGACAAAACATTAGAAGATCGTAAAATATAAATAAACGTTTTTACGGCTTATTTGTATTAACAATCTCCCCCTTTTTGTTGATGACAAAACATAAAATTATTTTAAGGAAAAACTAAAATTCGTAGAAAATTTGAATTTGTAGTTTTTACTTTCTTCTCCCCCTTTCTATCGAAACAAAAAGTGTTAAAAGAAACTAACACAATTTTTATAAGAAAAATATGTAAAAAAAAAGTAAAGAGAGCAAGTGACGGGAATGGTTCTCGTCTTAACTCCCCTTGACGAGTTCATCCCTTTGTGAGGGCGTCAAGTATATAAAGTAAATAAACTAATGTGTTTGCAAATATGTTTGCAAATAGTTCGTCTTTGTGACGAACAATGCTCCCCCTTGAGGATTGCAATGTTGCAATGGGGTGTCATGAAGTATAATCCAAAAGAGGATTATGTTGCAAATGATTTTGCAATATCGTTTGACACAAAGCTCCCCCTAGCTTTATGGTGTCAAAATCTTCATGTGTA
This sequence comes from Chrysanthemum lavandulifolium, assembly GCA_022545495.1. Classification (NCBI taxonomy): domain Eukaryota; kingdom Viridiplantae; phylum Streptophyta; class Magnoliopsida; order Asterales; family Asteraceae; genus Chrysanthemum; species Chrysanthemum lavandulifolium. The sequence goes on along the minus strand of CM040244.1, from coordinate 184,734,737 downwards.
TTTTGAAAATCTACAAAATAAAGGTTAGAAAACAAGAGTATAGTGCATAATTTCCTGCAAATAAAACTCAAGTTAGTAGTAATTTGTGCTTCTGGACCATGGAACCCACGGTTCCCTTTATGGAGGGATCCGTCTAGGCATTTTGGAGGGATCCGGCTGTCTGGTGACAGTTTCTTCAGCAATGAAGATATGCCAAACAATGCTAATGAAGATGTGAGATATTTGTACAATGTAGCAAGCATAACACACAAAATAATCATGGCATAGAAGTATTCATTCAATAAAAACACGAGATCATCAAACAAATCTCTACAACTAAGAGAATGAAGTAGCCATACTACTAATGCTAATGAGTTACCCAAACTCAAGATTCAACCTAGAGCTTTAAGGATGATCAAGGATGAGATAGGTTTCCTAAATATTTTAAGTTTGAGCTTGTGACTATGAGGCTCATTGTTGTTTAGGCTTGTTGACCTCTTCGAAATGTTTGAGGAGGTGATAAAACATGAAACGTTGCTCTTCACGTAGTTCATGTATCAACCTTTCAACATGTTGACAATGATAGCAATCCTTGTCATGGTTTTGAGCTTCTTGAAGCGGAGGTTCAAGTGAAGTGGGTTGAAGATCCTTAAAAGTAGGAATTGGTTGGAGCTCATTAAGTGGAGGCTCAGCAATGTTTGAGGGTGGAAGTAGAGAAGTATCAACTTCCATGTGGTTGGGTGGTTGACTTTGATGTCTCCTCATAATCCAAAATGGACTATTTGGGGGAATTAGAGAATTTGATATTGGTGCAAGTGTTGATTCAACACTTTGGTTTTGTTGCACAACATTTTCAAGTGAATTTGTTGGTAATGGTGGAAGATGAGTTGGCCAAGGGGGTAATTCCTCTAAGTTTTGAGAGTGTGGAGATGATTGTGAGGTGTTAAATAATGTGGTTCTAGGCACCAATGATGTTGGTTGGGTTGAAAAGAGTGTGTTTGGTTTAGTAGAATTTGGTGACGATATCCTTGTGGGAACGATCCTCTTGGGAATTAGTTTGATTGGCTTCTTTGGGGTATGGGAAATTCTAGCATTTGTGGACTTCACCGGAGATGATTCGATTGAAGAAACTTCGTGTATGACCCTAGCAAGTTTCTTGGGTGGATGAGTTAGCACTAGGAGCTTTTCTCATGATGAAATGACCAAGGAAGATGTTTGTAATTGCTGAGAATTGTGTTGTGTTTGATGACTAAAGTGTTCTAGCAATATGGCTTATAAGGAGAAGAATTTGGCAAGTGCATTTAAGACTTAAGCTACTAATGTTCTTAGAGATGTGATGATTAACATGCACAAGATTGAAGTTCAGAGTTTCACTAATCTAGGAACTCATTTAAGATGAGATAGAGTGTTTGAGTTAGAAAGATGAGCTTGGAATGATTGCTTTAGCTAGAGTTTGACTTAATCTGTCACCCCGAATCCCACGGTTCCCTCCTTTGAGGGATCCGTCTAGGCTAGTCCTAGGGATCCGGCTCTCAGCAGTTATGAAAGGTTAGAAATGAAGTTTCTAAGAGCTAAAAACTATATCATCTTGAGTGTTTCAGTCCTCCTAAGTATCTAAGATAAGGGTGTACTTTAATGATCAAGAGTAATGAATGTTATAGCAAATGATTGCTTTTTATGGATGGAAAATGGGACTAAATGACTACCAATGGATATTCAAGGATAACATTAAGAGTTTTGGTGGTGTCAAGTCATAATAAATGATCCTAGAGATCAGATTTTAGCTTGAGATGAAATTTGAAAAATCCTTAAAAATCAAAAGAATTGAAAAACTAATTTTTGACCCATTTTGAGATAAAGATGACTAGAAACAACTTCCTAAAATTGTTCAATGTGTCTACCTAAGTGTTTTGAAAGATTAAAAACAATTTGTGAGTATTGAAGCGGAAATATGGTGAGTTTTGATGTGTTGATAAATCAAACGAAATTATGAACTAAGTCCTAGGTGAGCCATGGGTGAGTGTCAAGCTATCACATGTTAGGACAAGACTTAGCTAGATCTAAGGTCTTATGTTAGGCTTATGTGAGGTGATCTAGTGATATGTTTTGATGTAAGGGGATCTGTATAACTTATCTGCAGACACGGATCCCACGGTTCCCTTATGGGAGGGATCCGGCTAGTTATAGTTCTAGGATCCGCCCACTGCAGATCAGAACCTTTACAACAGCTAAAGCAGATTTTGCACTAATCAATATACACATATAACAACAATATACATAGCAAGGAAAACACATTATCACATACGACATATCATAGATAATTTTAGTAACGATAATATCCAAGAAAAACACAAACAAACATGCTAAAAACATAATCATTCAAACACAAGTTAAGTCTCTCAAGACAATCATAATCCTATAGTCTCTTTCATCAACTCTTTCTTTTCCTCTTTCTCGACTTTGTGAGGTTATAGGCTAGATTTTGAATCATGCCCCTCAATTGTTTGAATTCCGCGGTCTCGTTTAGAATGGGTGGAAGTTGTTCATAGTAATCAAAAGGTTCCAATTCAATGTTGGCTATGGGGTCGACATCTTCTTTTCCATCTTCTTCTTCTTCTTCTCCTTCCGAGGAATCCGAGAGAGCTTTAGGTTTCTTTCCATTGACCATGAACCGTTTAGAGGGTATTTTGGTAAGAGGTACCATTACGTGATCGACAAAGAAAGGATCATTGTTGATAGGAGATGGTTGCAATGGACTAACAAACTTACAAAGTCGTGTTAGGAGCATACCATATGGAAGTACCATGTTGGAAGCTTTGAATACCCCGGCCATTCTCCTTACCATATAATAGGCGAGATTAAATGGCTTTTGGTGGATAAGACAATAGATCATTTGCACAAGACATGCATTTGGATGATCCTTGTTACCAACAAGACTAATGACGTTTTCCCTAAGGATTTCTTCCCATTTTCTAAATATGGGATGCATTTCGAAAAGTTCCATTTGAAAAGGATCACGGTGAATGAGATTTTTGTTTCGGTTGTAACAGGATTGGTCGGTCCTAACCTTGAAGATAGTATCTCGAATGGTTTCGGGATCATCAAGAGGAGTAATGTAGATAGGTTTAGTATCAAGTGCAAGGTTTTGAGCGTTAATTGCCCAATCTTGAGAGTACATACAAATTACTTCACAAGGAATGCGGAGAATTTGAGCAAAGGTGTTGAGAGGAAGAGTAAAGTTTTGTTTATTGATGATGAAGGCGATTGAAATGCTATCATCGGCGTTTCGAACGATCCTAATGTTTTTATAAAACTCAAAGATGAAGACCGAACAAATTTGTTCATCAATGTCAAGAAGACAATCAAAATTGATTGCCGAGAAGACTTGACGAATGTCGGTATCCTCAAGGAAACATTCCTTGATTACACGACCTTCGTGGATAAGTCATTTTTCAAGCTTTTTGAAGACCTTGCGGTCGGTTTTTGAAAATTCCTCATTTCGATAGTAATGAGTAAGGTAGTGGACGATATCATGATGATCTTATTGAGTGGCTTTAGGCATGGTTGGTCATAGAAACACAAATTTTTCAATTAGGTAAAATTATTTTGAGATGGGTTTATGGTTTTGATTTGTATTAACAAAGTTGTGAACAAAGTGTAATCCAAATTGTGTTAAAAGCCCCTTTTAATGATTAATTTTAAAAACCCTAATTGAATTAATTGATTAGAAATTATGTAACCATAAAACCTAGGATGAGGATGATGGAAATTAGAACAAGTTAGTGCAATTACTTACAATGGCGTTCAAGTGAGGAATACTTGAGGGTTTGGAGTCCTATGAGGATGAAATCAATTTTGAGTCGTTTTGTGTTTTGTGTGGGAGAGGAAACCGGTATGTGATGTTTTTGAAATGCGTATACCAGATTACATTCTCACGATTCCCCGGATCCCTTGTATTTGGGATCCGGCTAGTACAACTAGAGGGATCCGGCTCCTGTAGACAGAAAAGGGTTGTTTGGCTTTAATTTTGTAGTAGGCTATAAACTAGCTTACGGAACAAAATTAGTTTAAAGGTTTCAAAAATAAAAGGATGTTTTGGTCGACGTGATTTGATAAGTTAATTATCAAGGATCCATTTGTGACGACGGCGTTAGTTTGATGAAATTAAAAGGAATACTATTCCCGATGATGGGTAAGTCGGGAAAGTGACGAAAGAGATACTTTTAAAGAGACTATTAATTATTAAACAAGAAGAACTATAATATCAACATACTCATGAAAGCTAGCTAACGAAAAGTAAACATACCTCTATGCTTCTTGGTTTGGTATTATACCAAAAAAAAAATACTTCATGAGCTTTTAAAGTAATCATTTGTACTTAGAGTAAGTAGATTACGATTACGTTTGGCTTCTTTCTCGAAGGTTGACTTCATTATTCTTTGAATAGAAATGAAGGTTTTGAAGAGATCGTAGCATGAAGATTTCTTGAAACAAAAGTGTTATAATGATTTTAAAACATGACTTGAAAAATCCTTCTTTGTAGTTTTCAAACATACACGGATCGTATCAAGTTTTTAAAGTACAACACACTTTAAGAAACTTGGTAACAAAGCTCTGATGCCAATTGTGGAAAACTAGAAGGGGGGGTTGAATAGTTTTACCGATTAAAACTTCGTTTTAAAACATTTAAATCAACTTATGTCAATCCATTTGATTGTTTATGTTGGACGTTGATAGATAGATATATAAACGTGTAATGAAAGATAAAGAGTAAGAAGCACATCACCACGACACAAGTATTTATAGTGGTTTGGCTACAAGGATACCTTCCTTGCCCTACTCCACTCCCCGAGTCACCTACTCGAGAGTTCGTAAACACTACACCAACTCCTTATGGCGGAGAAGCCTTCACAACGTCGCTTACACCTTTTTCCGGTACAAAGCTAAATACCGAGTTCTTTAACACCAAGGCGAACCACACCTAACACAACGTCTCCTACCCTTTATTCGGAGAAGCCTTCACAACGTCGCCTACTCTTTTTTCGGTACTAGGCTAACCACCGGGTTCTTTCACTCCATGGTGAACCACACCTAACACAACAACGCCTACCCTTTATTCGGTGCTAGGCTAACCACCGGGTTCTTTCACTCCAAGGTGAACCACACCTATCACAACGTCGGCTACCCTTTATTAGGTACTAGGCTAAGCACCTAGTTCCATTACTATGGAGGAACTACTACCCAATATTTTACAACACATAAACCCAAAGGAGACCAACTCCTTATTACAATACCATCAAGGATATCACCATCCTTGAGAACACCTATTACTATATGTATAACGATGCACCTCATCGATTATACGACCTTGGCATTCTTCACTAATGCCTCTTGACACAACGCTTGGCACCTTTCACTAATGCCTTCGTCTTGACACCTTTAGCATTCTCCACTAATGCTTTAGACACGAACGTTAAGCATCTTTCACTAATGCTTACGTCTTGACTCCTACGGCATCCTTCACTAATGCCTTCAATACAACACATCTATGGAGGAAGAAAGAACTATCAACAAGAGAACTTCAGTAGTCTTGATGATGACGAAGCATGGCAACTCATGGACTTGAGCTTGCTCGACTTCAAGAGGTGGTGATCTCGCCTTTAAGAGGAACCTAGAGAAACACACAAAAACAAAAGACAAAATACATAGAGAAATCCCTTAGGATCAGTGGTTAAAGAGAAACAATACTTGGGGAAAGTATGTGTGAGATTAGCAAGTTGAAAGGAAGAAATGGCTCTTTATTTATAGAGGAAAATGTTCACTGTTCCCCGGATCCCATGGATCCCTCCCACAAGGGATCCATCTAGCATAAAACTAGGGATCCGTGGGACGCTCCTCTTTCCCCATGGGTATTTTTGGTTATGGGTCATGGGTCATGGGTTATGGGTTGATCCATGGGTTTCTTTCTAGATACAATGTATCTCTAGAATACAATGAACCTAGTTAAGTGGTTTGGACAAAACCATGGGTTATGGGTCAATACCATTTGTTAGTTTTTACACATTTTAGTATATACTTGTTTTTACCCATTTTAGTATATACTTAGTTAAGTATATGTTAGTCCAATATGTAAACACTAGTTGTTGTACATATGTATCTCTAAATCATAAAATCACTTTTTCTTGTTTTAGTGTTTTATGTGAAAACGTAAGTGTGTTAGAAAACTATTGAATCAAACTATTTACGTATTTTATTTGTTTCGTTACAATGATTTTACGTTTGTTATCGACAAAACATTAGAAGATCGTAAAATATAAATAAACGTTTTTACGGCTTATTTGTATTAACACTTTCCTCCCTCCATAGAAGTGTCGTGTTGAAGGTATTAGTGAACGGTGCCAAAGGTGTACATTTGATATGGTGCATCGATGTACAAGTTAGATAGTTTGGGTTAAATGATGTTGATATCCTTATAGTGTTGTAACAAGGAGTGTGTCTCCTTTGGGGTAGTTGTCTTGTGGTGTAGTGTTGGGTAGTAGTTCCTCCTTTGTAATGGAACTCGATATCTAGCCTTGTACTGGATAAAGTGTAGGCAACGTTGTGATAGGTTTGGTTCTACCTCATGGAAGAACTCGGTGTCTAGCCTTGTACCGGATAAAGAGTAGGCGACGTTGTGAAGGCTTCTTCGCCACATTAAGGAGCTTGTGTTATGTAGTGCTTACAAACTCTCGAGTGGGGTACTCGGAGAGTGGAGTACGGCAAGGAAGGTGTTCTTGTAGACGAACCACTATAAATACTTGTGTCGTTGTTTTGTGTTCCTTACTCTTTATCTTTTGCATTATTTACTTATATGCTTATCTATTAATATCCAACACACACATCAAATAGATTGACATAAGTCGATCTAAATAGTTTAAAACGAAATTTTAATCGGTAAAACTATTCAACTCCCCTTTCTAGTTTTCCATAATTGGCATCAGAGCTTCGTTACTAAGTTTCTTAGAGTATATTGTACTTTAAAAACTTGATACAATGCATGTATGTTTGAAACTATAAAGAATGAAATGTCTTAAAACAAAAATTCATGTTTTAGAAATTTTTATACTTTAAATGTTGGATAGTGATAGATCATTCTAACATTATTTTTTTTGAGAAATCTTTATGCTAGGATTCATCCAACGACTTCGTTCCATCTAAGGAAAATGAAGTCAACACCCAAACAAGAATCCAAAGTAGTTACGATTTGCTTTTACAAAATACGATTAAGTATTTTAAAAGCTCATGAAGTATTTAGCGTCTATGATTTTCAAAAATCATAAAAAAAATATATAGCAAAGGTATGTTCTTCTAACTATAATTAGTTAATCTAAAAATATGTTAATGCTTTGTAGATAAAATAATAATATTTGCTTCTAAATTATATTAGGTAGTATTATAATATTATTACATATACTATGAAAAGACTCGTAGATTTAATGCTTAAACCTCAATATCACAATTTCTCCAAAAAGTCGTTCTTCATATCAAACACATCATCAGGAATAGTATACTTGGTTGATCTCCATAGACAATACTATAAACTAGTCAATATACATCTTTACCTCGTAAAGAAATTTGGCTAATCAAAAGTTTTGATCCATCATTTCTCACATAGAGATATTGGCATTGCATTAGTAATCTATGTCAATATTTTCTATTCGAATTTTTTTATATCATGATAAAATAGAATTTTAATATGGTTCTTAGTTTCCCGACTTATGGCTTACTCGTAAAAAGGAACCTCGTCAAAAGTGTTTTGTAAATATGAAGACTCGTCAAAACCTTCTATCATAGATAAACCCTAAGATATAGAGCAAAACCATTGACAAAAATCAAAATTAAAAACTCTCGTGTCAAAATTATCAAACCTACTCAAACTATTTTTTCTGTTGAACAACCAGATCTCTAACTTTAACTAGCCGGATCCCTTTTGTAAGGGATCCATGGGAATCGACACATCAGTAAACATAATAAGTGTTTGATGTTCACTGTGCACTTCTACTACCTACTTTACTCTTTCATATACGACCATAAACTCAGCATTACTATTCCTAGGAGCCCTTTCATCATCATTCCAAGAAATTCAATCACTTGTGTAAGTCCTATCTTCTTTACATTGTGATTTCAATTCTTTAGTTCCTAGTAGTACAATTTTTACATCTTGAGAACTTTGATTCAAGTGGGTTTGTCACAATTTGCTATCACATTGTTTTCTAAAATAACTAATCAAAGAACAAACATTGTTAATACAAATTAAAACTCAGAATGAATTCAAAAGAGATGTGTTGAGCTAAAATTGTGATGAACCTCAAAAAGGAACTATTATCTTAATTAACACCACATTATGGTTTTATTGTTTAGAATCAATCATGCCTAGTTCCAAACAACAAGATTACCAAGACACGGCTCATTATATACCAATGCACCACCGAAAGGAAGGTCTTAACCCTAAGGATCGAAAAGCTTTCAAAATGCTACAAAGCGGTTGTTTCATGAAGGCCGTATGGTTGATCAATAATTTCTCAATAATACCGACATTCCCGAGGTCTTTTCGAGGATCAATTTTTAGTGTCTCCTCAACATCAACAAACAAATATGTACCGAGTTTTACAAAAGCATTCGGATCATAAGAAATAACGGCAAAACCATCTTCATTTCCTTAATCATCAACGAGCACAACTACACCTTAACCGTTGTCGAGTTTGCCCGGATTCTCCGCATTCTTCACCATATAGTGTGTATGTATTCCAATGATTGGTCACTCGCCAAGCTTCATAACATGGTTGATGATCACGAGGTTTATTTCACGCCCCTTCATGAACCAGCCCCTGTAAGAGATGTCGTATTCATTCAAAGATCCTCCCAAACCCGAGTAACTACGAAATCAAAAGTCATCCACCAAGATCCCTTTCAAATGGAACTTTTGAGATGTTCCCTCTCTACAAGAAATGGGAAAAAATTATTATAGAGAATGTCCTTTACTTGGTTGGAAACAAGGATCATCCGAATGCGTGTCTTGTGTACATGATTTATTGCCTCATCAACCAAACTCATTTCAACCTTGCATACTACATGGTCAAGCGGATAGCTAGTGTTTCAAGGACGGATAAGATGGTTCTACCATATGCTATGCTTCTTTCTCGCCTAGCTAACTTTGTTTGTGCCTTAGAACCTTCTCCTTTACGGATGAACACTTCTTTTGCAACAAAGTCATGGTACCTCTATCCGAAGAGAAAAAATCGAGGTTCATGGTTAAAGGTAAAAGACCTCATCCACCAACGGACTCATCCGAGGAGACGGAAGGAGAAGGAAGCAACCCCGTCGACAACTACCATCTCGACCCCGTGTCCTACATTGACCAATTGCCGGACATTCCAAGCCCTTCCCAAGATTTCCAACAAACAAAGGGAATGTTCAAATGCATTGCCAATTTCTTAATGGAAAAGAAGAAGAAATGAGATGGAAGCTTGAGGGGATTGAAGGTGAAGCTTAAGGGTGATGGGAGGTGAGGTTAATAACCTTGGTTTGAACAATGTGATGTACGTCTTAAAAAATATCACTTTTATTTAGAACTCAGTAGTATGTGGTGATATGGCGAAAAACATGAACATCTTAACCTAGGATAACATAATAGGAATTTTACGACTCTTTGATATTGTATCAAAAAGTCAGTGTTTCTCCTAATTGCATGCTCATATATCACTTTTACATGCCATGCTTGCTATGCTTTACTTACATACATGAATGCTTGAGGTAGGAATCACGAGGTTTAAAATTCGATGCTATTTGCATGCGTTCTATGAAGGAAAATATTCCCAGAAGCCGGATCCCTAGGCTATAACTAGCCGGATCGCTCACATGAAGGATCCGTGGGATCCGAGTGGACAGAAATGGAAATTTAGCATCTTCACATCAATCTAACCTTCCAAACCTTATTAGACTATTTAAACATGATACATTAGGATCACTTAAGTCCCCTTTAGGCTCAGATGATCCCACATTTACTCATGGATGACTTAAGATCACATTCAAGCTGTTTTTGATTTATCACTTCTTCAAAACTCACCATTTTTCTGCTCCAATGCTTACATATTGTTTCTTTCATCTCAAAACACCTAGTTTGATATTTCTCTTAATTTTAGCAAATTGATTTTAGTCATCTTTATCTCAAAATAAGCTAAAGACTAGTTTTTCATTTCTTGTGATTTTTAAGGAATTTTCCAAATTTTCTTTAAGTCACCATCTGATCTCTAGGATCATTTGACATCATTTGACACTCTCAAATTATTAGTATCATGCTTAACCACTTATGGGTATTCATGAAAACTCCATCCCTTTATAAAAACCGTCATTAGATATCCTCACTCATTATGTTTAAACATTTAAGTCCTGTACCATTTATGACACCTTAGGGAACTTAATCACTCAAGATATATAGGTACTAGACCCTGGTAGAACATCATAACTCCATTTTCTTTGTCTCTGAAGACGGATCCCTGGATTTCAACTAGACGGATCCCCAATGATAGGGTTCCGTGGGAATCGGCTCTACAGAACAGTTGAATTTCACTCAACTCACCAATTTCAAACTCTCTTTGGTAATCCAAACACTTCACTTTGCCTTAAACGACTCCCTAGGACAGAACAACACTGTAGTTGACATTAGTACTTGCTAAGAACTTTAATGGTCTAAACTTTAATTCACTAACCTAATCTCATCCTTTATAAACCAAGTGTGTTTGTGTTCTCAAACCACCATTCCTCAGTAGCTAAAACACCCTTTACCTCCTACTTTTCACCATGACTAAAGCATCTAGTACAACCTCATCAACCAAAGGTTCCTCCAAGAAAAATGCTCGTGTTGTTCATGACATTTCCTTAACCGAGTCATCACCCGTCAAAACCTCAAACACTAGAGTTCCTTCCCAACAAACTCAACCAACCAAAACTAGAAGAACCGCTCGAATTAGCATCCGACCTTGTGGGTTGGAAAGACTTTCACCAAACACTACCATACCCTCTAAAACAAACACACCTAGCTCCACTAAAACACATAAACCATCATTTTTAGAACCTAGATTACACTCTTTCACCACACCTCTTTCATATCCAAACCTTTACTCCTTAGAAGACTCACCACCTAGGACTTCCCATTCACCATCCTTCTCATTAAATGAGGAACTACCTTTATGTAACACCCTCAGTTTTGAATAGCAGCGGAAGCTAATCGAGGATATTACTTATTAGCACAAAGTACACATTACAGAAAACGACTCTAAAATGAGACGTTTTAAAATACATTATCATTCGAATTTATTCATAATATCATAATAGAGGTCCCATAATGTACATAATAAGTTAAAAAGTTTTTGAATGATAATATGCATAGTCTTCTTAGCCCATATAACGGAGGAAAAGTTATAGGAGAAACGACTCGAAGATGTACCTATTGTACGTGATTATCATGAAGTCTTTCCTGAAGACTTACCCGGACTTCCACCACCTAGAAAAGTGGAGTTCCAAATCGAATTGGTGCCAGGTACCGCACTAGTTGCTCGAGCACCCTATCGCTTATCCCCTTCAGAATTTGAAGAGTTATCCAACCAATTGCAAGAACTTATGGATAAAGGATGGATCCTTCAGAATGTGCATTGATTACAGAGAGTTAAATAAACTAACTGTAAAGAACCGATACCCACTTCCAAGAATCAATGATCTTTTCAATCAACTCCAAGGTTCAAGCGTATACTCCAAGATCAATTTGCGATCAGGATATCACCAACTTAGAGTTCGAGAAGAGGTTATTCCGAAAACGGCATTCAAGACTCGGTATGGTCACTATGAGTTTCATGTTATGCCATTTGGTTTAACTAACGCTCCAGCAGTATTCATGGATCTCATGAATCGAGTGTGTAGACCATATTTGGATAAGTTTGTAATTGTGTTCATAGATGATATTCTAATATACTCTAAGAGTAAAGAAGAACACGAAAAACATCTCAAGCTAATCCTAGAGTTACTCAAGAATGAGAAGTTGTAAGCTAAATTCTCAAAATGCGAATTTTGGATCTCTAGTGTACAATTCTTGGGCCACGTAATTGATAATCATGGAATTCATGTGGATCCCGCCAAGATAGAGTCCATAAAGAATTGGGCTGCCCCTACAAATCCAACGGAAATTCGTCAATTTTTAGGACTTGCTGTGTATTACCATAGATTCATTGAAGGTTTTTCCAAGATAGCAAAGCCTTTAACTAAATTAACTCAAAAGAATGTGAAATTCAATTGGGACGAAAAAGAAGAAGAAGCGTTTCAATTTCTAAAGGAGAAATTATGCAGTGCACCTATCTTAGCGTTACCTGAAGGCAACGAAGACTTTGTTGTGTACTGTGATGCTTCGTATAAAGGTTTGGGAGCAGTGTCAATGCAAAGATAGAAGGTGATAGCTTACGCCTCTCGACAACTTAAAAAGCACGAGAAAAACTACACCACTCATGACTTAGAGTTAGGGTCAGTCGTTTTTGGTCTTCGAATTTGGAGACATTATCTCTACGGTACAAAGTGTATAGTATACACGGATCACAAAAGCTTGCAACACATTCTGGACCAGAAAGATCTAAACATGAGACAACACCGATGGTTAGAATTACTTAGTGATTATGACTGTGAAATTCGTTATCACCCAGGTAAAGCAAACGTCGTAGCAGATGCTCTCAATAGAAATGAATGACTCAAACCTCTAAAGGTTAGATCGTTGGGAATGATGATCATATCACCACTACCTTCACAAATCCTTGCAGCACAAACTCAAGCTATCAAATAAGAAAATTAACCCAAAGAGAATCTCTATGCTATGTTAGAGAACAAAAATGGTTTTGTAAAGCGTTCTGATGGAACGTTATGCTTCAAATACAAAATTTGGATACCACTCTATGGAGGTATACGGGATTTGATTATGCATGAATCGCATAAGTCAAAGTACTTCATTCATCCGGGGTCTGACAAAATGTATCACGATCTCAAAAAGCTATATTGGTGGCCTAACATGAAGGCCGATATTGCCAAATATGTTGGTAAGTGCTTGACATGTTCTAAGGTCAAGGCCGAATGTCAAAAACCATCAGGATTACTATATGGAAATGGGAAAGAATCACGATGGACTTTGTTACGAAACTACCCAGAACGCCGAGCGGTTATGACGCCATTTGGGTAATTGTGGACCGCTTAACAAAATCTGCTCATTTTCTTCCAATTAAAGAAACTTATGACATGAAGCAACTGACCAAGCTGTACATCAAAGAAATAGTTTCTAGACACGGTGTACCAATTTCGATTATCTCAGATAAAGATAGCAGATTTACTTCAAACTTTTGGCAGTCACTTCAGAGAGCTTTCGGTCATGAGTACTGCCTATCATCCGCAAACTGAAGGTCAAAGCGAAAGAACCATACAAACCTTGGAAGATATGCTAAGAGCTTATATTATCGAATTTGGTCAAAGTTGGGACCATCGGTTACCATTAGTCTAATTCTCTTACAACAATAGCTATCATTCCAGTCTTAAATCATCACCTTATGAAGCATTGTATGGTCGAAAGTGTCGACCTCCCGTATGCTGGAATGAGGTTGGCGATGTTCAACTCATAGGCCTGGAAATTGTACGGGACACAACTGAAAAGATTATTCAGATCAGAAGCAGACTAAAAGCTGCTAAAGATCGCCAGAAAAGCTACGCTGATACTAGGCGAAAACCCTTAGAATTTCAAGTTGGAGATAGGGTTATGTTGAAAGTCTCGCCATGGAAATCATAATCCATTTTGGAAAACGTGGGAAACTAAGTCCACGATATATCGGACCATTCATAATCCTAGCAAGAGTTGGTCAGGTAGCATACAAACTCGAGCTACATCAAGAATTAAGTGGAACCCATAACACTTTCCACGTGTCAAACCTTAAGAAATGTCTATCCGATGAAAGCCTTGTCATTCCACTAGACGAGATTAAGCTCGATGAAAAGCTACATTTTATTGAGGAACCTATTGAAAACCGTGAGGTCAAACAGTTGAAACAAAGCCAAATCCCCATCATCAAAGTGCGTTGGAATTCTCGCCGATGGCCTGAATACACTGGGAAAGAGAGGACCAAATGCGACAAAAATATCCGCATCTCTTCTCGGGTACATCAAACTAAATCATGAGGACATGATTTTTGTAACGGGGGAAGACTGTAGCCCCTCACACATTTCATGTATGTATTTTACTATTTTACGTTATATAAATTACTTTTAATTATTTATATAAGTAATCTCAGAAATTTAAATAGTGTGAATTATCCTCACAACCAACACAAGACTAGGAAAAGTCTATGTGTTCAAAAATACTTTAGTTTCACCACTAGTCATAATTCATATGAATTATTGCCACTTTACCATTTTTAGGTAAACATTTTACCCTTACGTAATACGTGTGCCCGAACCTACGTTGTTAGGTTTTAACAACATAAAAGCACCCTATTAGACTCATCATACTTTTAATATACCTAGTTGGAGTATGTTGATAAGTTTTAATATTTTTGTAAGTATTACATTTTTACCTTACCCGGTTTTAAGTTTCGTGGCTTAAGGGCTTAACATTAGTAATTACCGGGACGAAACTATACCTCATAAACTAAATGTTATAAAAAATAACACATACACTACCACCTCATATGTGAGGTGGCGTGCAAAGACAACCCTCAAGGCCACTTGGCCTTTGCCCAAGACACTAAGTCTCTTAACCCTCCACATATACCACCTTTTGTCCCCCACTTGATGATAACTTCACATACACATCTTCTTACATACAAAGTGACCAAAAACCCTCTCCCTCGCCTCCCATGGTCATTAATCCTTAATCCCAACTCACCATCATCCACTTTGATTCATACGACAAATTATACTAAGAAGATGAAGCCATTGATGATCCTTGCAAGGTCCTAGGGTTGTTTTGTTAATTACAAGGGTGAATTAAAAGATAATCAAGGCATAAAGGGATGAATAAAAAGGGTTATTACAAGGGTAAGAAGGTTAGTAAAGTTGGGTTAGAAGGTTAAAGACAAGAGTTGAAGATTGAAAGGGGTTAGGCTTGATTGTTCTTGTAACTACTCAACCTAATTCTTGTAAGACGTTTGTTTAATTTTCTTGTCATTAAATATGGTTGTAATGATCTTTATAATTATTTGATGTAATTTGATATAAGTAGTACATGTAATATAGCTTGATTGATGTTGTACATAGAATTGATGGATAAAAACTAGTATAGAAACTCATTAAAACTACTAGTAAGAAACTAGTGAGTTATCATGCGTTTTGACATAAAATCATAGACTTTGGGTATTATTAAGTTTAATATGATGTTATAGGAAGTAAAGACTAGAAATTGAGTTTTTGAATCACTTGAAATGGACATGTAGATAAAAAGTTATGGTTAAAAGAAGATGACTAGATGAAAACTTGATATTGAGTCAAAAAGTATTCTGAAATGATTTTAAAACACGATTTTGACCCTTTTCTGGTCCAAATCAGCAAAAGTGTAAAACACAAAAGTTGCTCGTAATGACTTTTTCTACAAAACCTCGGGAGCACATATGCAGAAAGTGAACGAAAAAGCCTAAAAACGTCAAAAACGTAACTAACCTGTTGTTGACTAGAAAACAACCTTAGTGATAAACTTTAAGTGATATATCGATCATTTGAGGCTAATATAAAGCCAAGATTAAGTCAAGATTGTTGTCTTGAGGTTTTCTAACTTAGACACATCCCTAATATGGTCTTGATTATTATTTCCTAACCATAACTTAGCCGCACAGATAGCATAAGTCTAGTGACCGTAAGTTGTTGATGAGTGTCTAAATACTCATCATTTTTGTATAATCTAAACCGCAAAATCATCGAAAACATTCGAAACACATCAAAATGATCAAAATATCACAAACAAGTGTTTTATGTGTTTTAAATGCAAAATATCAAAATCGGATGAAAAATGTATAAAGTTTGCAAAATTGGCGCTTTAGTCCCCAAGTTTTAAAAGTTGTCAAATCTAGTCCCCGAAATTCAAAAATGTGGAAATTTATCATTCAAGGTCCTAAAGTATTCTAAGTTGTTTAAAATGATCCTTGAATGATTCTTTGGTCAATTGGCAAGAAAGGTCCTCAAACTTTGGAAAATTTGCAAAAATAGTCCTTGGACTTTTAAAATGGAATTCATGCAAAAAGGGTCCTTATATTATCAAAGTTGTCAAGTTTGGTCCTTGTGAGAGCATTGGAAAAAGTTCACTTTTAGTCCTTGAAGTTTGGTCGAATTACACTTTTGGTCCTTGTCCTTAAATAAACCAAACCGGACCCTTTGATATAATTCAAGCCCAAATCCAAATCCAATACACAAGCCCAATCCAATACAACCCTTGACCCTTGACCCTTTACCCTTGAGCCCCAGGTCAAATTGCAAAAAAGAACCCCAGCCAATCCAATTGTGAACCCCTTTGTTATTAAAGCTTCGGTCAACGCAGGTCAAACGAAGAAAAAACGCGCCCTAATACCAGTGACACTGTAGACTCTCCTCTTCACCCCTGTAAACCCAAAACCAGAGATGGTTTGCCAACCTTTTCAACTCCCCCTCCATGCCTTGTCCCCTCCACATCCTCTACACTCCAAATCTCTTAATTGACTCAACCAAACCTCATTAATTCTAAAACCTGCTCAATTGAAATATTTGGCGCCAAAAAGCAAGGTGTATGGTTCTGATTAATTTGAGTGATCCAAGGGCTCAAATGTGGTGGGAATCAATCAGAGACATGCAAGGAGTGCTTAAAGTCTATAAAGAGAGAGAGAGAGGCATTGTATGAGCTATCTAGTGTAATTTTATTTTTCCTTAGTCGTTTTCCTTAACTTAAGCTTTTCAATGTATGTTTTCATTTCTAAGTACTTTGTTTAAGTTTCTAAAGTGTATCTGAATCTTTCTTAATAATCAATTTCAAGTTTTCATTATCAATTTCAGTTTATGCAGTTTCATTTAAAAAAATCTCATATTATGGAAATGTTGTTTGTAGAGGTTATAATGGACTGAGTAAGCCACATAAGCTCCCTAGAAAGCTATTTCAAGCTTTTAGAAACTCTAAAATTGAAAAATCAGAAAATCATCAAAAATACCAAATAAATAGATCAAAAATAAAAAAATCACTTGGAGATGGTGTACACAAATGAGCGGGGTAAATCATGGATGGCCTTGGTTTAGTAGCTTAGTGGTAAGCTAATAGGGTGTTCATTGGTCCCGGTTCTCGGTTTAAGCTTGGAAGCTTTTGTAAGCTCTTTTGATCATCTTGGCATCTTCTTGTTGCACTTGTTCATAAGCTTTAAATTACATTTCTTTATGTTATTTAATCTTGGTTAAGTGTTATTAATCATTAAAATCGGTCTCTTGTTCTTTTAAATTAGTAATTAGCAAAACTCTAGTTTTAACAATTATAAAGCGCATCTTGGTCAATTCTTAGTTTGAAGTTGTAATGGGTGTTGTTTAAGGATTCATTAGTCCTATAAAGAGATTATACAAGGTTGTAAATCGGTTTCATGGTTTAAAATTGTGTTTTGTTTTGAAAAGTTCCATAACAATCATCATAAGTGTTGTTTGGTTTATTTAGTTTAACTGTGCTCAAGAGTACTCAAGTTGTTGTTCATGCTTGCTCTGTGTCTCTTTAGTGTCTTATAACTCATTTCAGTCAAGAAATCAAGTCCTTGTTAGCTCAAAAGTCAAAATACCATATAATCTCATTTCTTTGGCTTACTGTTGGAAATTTAAGTTCCATGGTCATGATTTGGTGTTAGAAAGTTGTTAAAATTGTTCAAATCAGTCTTAGTATAAGTTAAAACAACATATTCAGTGATTTAGATCAACTCAAAGTTCATTTTGGTCAACTTAGTAGAGTAATTAAAAAGTCAAAATTTTCAATGGGTCGTTTTTGAATAAACTTTGGAATTTCATTGTGTGTTCAATAGTGAGTTTCAGTTTATAAGCTCTTGGGGTATTAGAGTCTAGTTGCTTAACAAAAATACAAAAATGCTAGTTCTTGGTTTCTCAGCTTTTTGAGTGCTTATTTCTCTGCTTTTTGTGGACACCTGTTTCATAAAACTGTCTTGTGCACAGTTATTGGTACCATTTTGATAAGCTCATATAGAGCTTATTAGTGGTTCAAATTTTGTGTTCTTTAGTTCTTTGGGTAGCAAACCTGGTCATCTTGAAGTTTCAAGACTTAGTTTTCACATTGGAACTTGTTTGCTAGGGCTGCAACAAGCCTCAAGGTTGTCCCATTTCTGTCATTATCAAAAGTGCTTATCTGCTTAATCATAGCTTATCAGTGTGCTTCTTTGCATATTTTAGCCTCATTTAAGTTTCTCTAGCTTGTTTTCATCTGTTTTGAGCTTTTGTTTCATCTGTCAAGCTTGTTTAAGCTTATTTTCACCAAACAAGCTCTTAAGTCCACTGTTGGATCAATAAGCCATCAAAACTGCTTATTTGTGATTTGTAAATTTTTGTCTTTATTAAAGTTTCATATTATTAGTATTTAAGTAGTTTTCAAAAGAAAATCGAGAAAAACATCAATATAAAAATAGTGATAGCGTTTATTTAATATTTTTAGCTTTTTGATTTTTCTTTTCAACTTTTAATAAGCAAATCTTGTTTTCTATTTTTCTCAGGTTTACGTCATCATATAGGATTTTTAGAAAAAGTTTCATATTTTTCCTTTTACATTTAGTATTTATTATAATTATAAATAGTTAATAAATAATAAATAATTAGTAATAAATAATTAAAAAGTATAAAAAATATCTTTTCTGTTTTAAAATTAGTTTTATCATATTTTAGATTTTTCAAGTTAAAATTTTATTTTTCCAAGTTTATTTTATATTTTCTAGTAATTAAGTGTATTTTAAATAGTTATTAATTAGTAATAATTAAATAAAAAGTGTGAAAAATATATTTTTAATTTTAAAATTAGTTTTATAGTATTTTAGATTTTTCAGAATCATAAGTTTATTTTTCTAGCCTTATTTTGTATTTTCTTCTAATTTAGAGTATTTATTAAATAGTTAAAATAGTTTTTAATTAATAATAATTAATTAAATAGTGTTAAAAATAATTTTCTTTTCTAATAATTTTCTTTTATTTTTAGGATTCCAAAATGTCATTTTATATTTTTAGTTTTTTATTTCTGATTCACTTTTTATTTTGTGCGTATCGTAGTTTTTAAAACTCACGTTTACGTTTTCTTATCGATTGTTGTGCTTTCACATGCATACTCCATTCCATTCCAATCAATCGGTAGTGTAGTAATTCTAATCATAACCTTTGCGAGATCACTATCCTTAGTGATCATTCCATTATTGAATCGGTTTACACACCATTGAGTCTCAGGTGGGACTAAACGACAGAATTCAATCTATTCTCCGGACTTCATTGCATTTGTGTATACGAGCGGTTTAAGTCTGTTTAGACTTGACGGTTTAGCACAGATCAGTTGTTACAAAATTTGTTCACTAAATAAAAATTTTCAAGACTTTATCAAAATAGGTAAAGAACCATATGAATAAAATGATCATATGAATACTTTTTCAAAAGACTCAATTATTTTTAAACCCACAAAACTATATTGACTTAAAATCACTTCAAGACACACAACTCATAACATCATCGCACGAGTTCAAACAATAGTCTTTGACGAAACACGACACGTGTTTATATAACATTTGACTCGTCAAATACTTACTTATAAATGATAAGTACTACAACATTAGGGAATTTCATTATCATAAAGAGGCCTCTTTGGGGTATCGTATCGACGAGTTGTGGATATATGATTTAAAGTGTCCTGGCTTCTCGTGCGATTACTACACAACCTGATAGCCCGGAAGGTGGTATGAGGTCATTTATAAAAAGGCTATAAGCCAAACAAACACTTAAGGGATACCTTAACTTAAGATCTATGTACAACACCATAAGCCAACAATTTACATATACTTGTACACTTATATTGAAAACTATACTAAAACACAATTACTATACTTTCGTAGGTAATCACTAAAGATCGTAGTCTCAACATACACTGTTGTTGCTATAGACTGCTACTGATAACTACACTGAGTTTCATAGCCCCAGTTTTTGTTTAACTGTTTTATAAACTCTTTTGGGGGAGGTACATGCTACTGCTTTTACTGCATGCTAAAATGCTTTATTATGGACAATTACTTGCAAAATAAATGCCTTGACTGTATTATTGCATGCCTAAGTTGTTTATGCCAAAAGTCCCCAACATCATGGACCACTAATCACTGGGAGTGAGCGTAAATATTATGGATAGGCCTATCGGAATTGAAGAACCCGTTTTGTAATCGGAAATAACAAGGCACACTATATTTGAGAGTATCTAGGTAAAGGGAAAAATACCTACCCGGGGCAAGTTATTTATATATATATATATATATATCGTCAGGTGATATATATACAACAGTCAGTCATGAGTGCCATGAGCTTAGAGCAATAATAATTATCAAGAAGATAATTGTACACATTGCAATTATACTACAAACTATATTGTCTACTATTTTTTTAAACCTATGAGGTTCTTATCGTTTGTATTGACCGGTTAGGAAATCAAATGAACTATGGGCGTATAACAACGTAGCCCACTACTTTTGTAAACTTGATATCTTGTGATCAACTGTTTTACTTACAAACCTATGAACTCACTCAACCTTTGTGTTGACACTTTTTAGCATGTTTATCTCAGGTTCGAAAAGAAATTAGCTGGCATGGCATGTGAAGGCGCACGAAAAATATTTTAAAGACGATGAATATATTATCATTCGAAAAACTTTACAACTTTTATGATGTAATTTTT
Organism: Chrysanthemum lavandulifolium; assembly: GCA_022545495.1. NCBI lineage: Eukaryota > Viridiplantae > Streptophyta > Magnoliopsida > Asterales > Asteraceae > Chrysanthemum > Chrysanthemum lavandulifolium. The sequence continues at coordinate 184,713,793 of CM040244.1, read as the reverse complement.
ATGATTGTACAAACTTGTGGGACCTCTGTTTGTAAACTCTGATATTTTAATCAAATGATATTTATTTCAAAACATGTCATTTATATTCGTTTTCTGTAACTTGTTCTGTGAACTATGAAGTAATACCCCAGTGACACAATCTTCCGCTGCGATAATTTTGGGGGTGTTACACTTCACACCAAAACATTGATGTTGGAATGTCACCAACACCCGCATTCTACTAAACTTCACCATCAAATAGTCCATCTTTGAGTACAAGGAATCACCAATCTCAAAGACCGGACCATATGGATACCTCCTTATTTCTACCACCAACCCATACATCACCACCTTCATTCTTAGTTAAACCCCATCCTACTTCACTTAACTCACCTCCACAAATCCCTATATCCTTTGTGGAACCTCCTTCCTTCTCACCCAATGTTTCACCTCAAATCGCCCCATCTCTAATACCTTCATCTCCTAGACATGACAATAATTTCTCTAATTGTCAACATACCCAAGGGTTAGTTCAACAAGTATGAAATGAGCTACGCTTCATGTTCCATCACCTTCTTGAATGATTTGACCAAATCAACAAATCTACTCGTCCCTAAAAACTTAGAAACACAAGCACAAGTGGTGCTCTCCCTAGGCTTAGGAGCAACTTAGAATTATTAAAAAATTTACCACATGTTTGTATCATTTTCTTAGCTTTAAAGAAATGTGTATCATTTCTCTTGTTTTATTGAATGAAACTACATGTTGTATGTTGTATAGTTATGATAATATGTTTGGTACTACAATACATAACTCATTTGGACGTTTACGTCACTTTTTACATCTACATTGCTACCAATAGAATGCAGGTACACGGTTCCCACAATTTAGCCTAGACGGATCCCTCACAGGAAGGATCCGCCGGAACCGTCCAACAGAAGCACATTTTTTAACTAATGTGAATCTCATTTGTAGGAAACAATGCACCATATACTTGTTTACTAACCTTTGTTTTGTAGATTTTCAAAATACACATGAAGACTTTGACACCTTCAAAAAGGGGGAGCTTTTCGTCAAAGCAACGCATTGCAAAAATGCTTGCTACATTAACTTAGGTTTTCTATATTACTTGACGCCCTCATCAATAGGGAGCACTCGTCAAGGGGGAGCATTTCGTCAAAGACGAAACCATTGCAAAGTTACTTGCAACACACTCGTTTAGCCTTCCTAATTTCTTGACGCCCTCAACAAAGGGGAGCATCCGTCAAGGGGGAGCTAAGACGAGAATATTTCTTTCATCTTACTATTTATTTTTCATCTTGTTACTTTTCACAAGTCTTTCTCAAAACATTTCTTTTCAAAATGTGTTAGTTTCTTTTCGACGCTCTTTTTGTTTCGACAAAAAAGGGGAGAAGAGAGTAAAAACTCCAATTCAAATTTTTACGAATTTTATTTTCTTCTTAAAATAATCTTATATTTTGTCATCTACCAAAAGGGGAAGATTGTTAATACAAATAATTCATATACGTTTATTTATATTTTACGATCTTCTAATGTTTTGTTGATAACAAACGTAAAATCATTTTAACGAAACAAATAAAATACGTAAATGGTTTGAGCCAATAGTTTACTAACACACTTTTACTAAATGTATTAAAACTATATCAAAACATTTTTAGTAAATAAGTTATAAAACCAAAGATATTTTTATAAAACACTAACAAGTAATATTGTTTACATCTTATAGAAATACATATGTATAATAACTAGTGTTTACATTTTATAAAAATGTATATGTACTTTGTATATGTTGTAATGGGTAAGTAATGGGTAAAAACCAAAGTCCATAACCCATGACCCATGATCCATTGACTAGGTACAATGAATGTTGTTGGGTAAAAACCAAAGTCATAACCCATACCCATGGAGCATGATCCATAACCCATGACTCATTGCATGACATCATGCATGAAGTCATGTTGGATATTATCCATGATCCATGACCCATGACCCATGACCCAAGATCCATAACCCAATGACTAGGTACATTGAATCTTGTTGGGTATTTATAATCCAATACCCATAACCCATGGTCCATAACCCATAACCCATAACCCGGTTTGCAACCCGAAATCCAGACTAAACTAACCCAGTAGCCGAATCCCAGGTTTTGCACTAGCCGGATCCCTCTGGTGAGGGATCCGTGGGACAGTAGACAAGTTTTGTCTATAAATAGTGATCCATTTCTCTTGCTCACTACCACTCTTAGATATACTTTCTCTCAGTATTCTAACATCTCTAACCACTGATCCAAAGGATCATTCTATGTAGTTTTATGTTTGTGTGATTCTCTAGGTTCCTCTTAAAGGTGAGATCACCACCTCTTGAAGACGTGCAAGCTCAAGTCATGAGTTGCTAAGCTTCGTTATCATCAAGACCACTGAAGTGCATCTTGTTAATAGTTCTTTCCTCCCTCCATAGAAGTGTCGTATTGAAGGCATTAGTGAATGGTGCCAAAAGTGTACATTCGATATGGTGCATCGATGTACAAGTTAGATAGTTTGGGTTAAAGGATGTTGATATCCTTATAGTGTTGTAACAAGGAGTGTATCTCCTTTGGGGTAGTTGTGTTGTGGTTTAGTGTTGGGTAGTAGTTCCTCCTTTGTAATGGAACTCGGTATCTAGCCTTGTACCGGATAAAGTGTAGGCGACGTTGTGATAGGTTTGGTTCTACCTCATGGAAGAACTCAGTGTCTAGCCTTGTACCAGATAAAGAGTAGACGACGTTGTGAAGGCTTCTCCGCCACATTAAGGAGTTTGTGTTGTGTAGTGCTTACAAAATCTCGAGTGGGGTACTCGAGGAGTGGAGTAGGGCAAGGAAGGTGTCCTTGTAGCCGAACCACTATAAATACTTGTGTCGTGGTTTTATGTTCCTTACTCTTTAACTTTTGTATTATTTACTTATATACTTATCTATCAATATCTAGCACACACATCAAATAGATTGACATAAGTCGATATAAATAGTTTAAAACGGAATTTTAATCGGCAAAACTATTCAACCTCCTTCTAGTTTTCTACAAAATTGTTAATGGGGGAAGTAAAAAGTAGGAACTGGCAGCTTGTGGATTTTTTGTGGGATATAAGATGTCAATGTATGAATTGAGTTTCCACTTGTACAAGATGTGGAGTAAGTTTGGACTTAAGCAGATATTGAATAATAAAAATGGTACCTTTGTGTTCAAATTTAACCTTGCTCAAGGTTTGCAAACTGTTATTGAAAATAGGCCTTTGATTGTCAATAATAAGCCCATGGTTGTCCAGAAGTGGAGTACTAGTATTAATACGGATAAAACTGAACCAACTACTCGACCTATTTAGATAAAAATGACTAATCTACCTTTAGAAGCCTGGAGTACTAAAGGACTAAGTGCACTAGCTAGTAGAATTGGTAAACCTTTGATAATGGATGCCATGACAATAAAGATGTGTACTCAGGGAGTGGGGAGACTTGGTTATGCTAGGGTATTGGTTGAGGCAGAAGGTAGCAAAGGTTTGGATGACTACATTGATGTGTTGTATCAAAGTAAGGAGGAAAATCTAAAGTTTATGAAGAAAGTACATGTTATATATGACTGGAAACCCCCTATGTGTGAGCATTGCAAGGTTTTTGGGCATTCTTTTGAGACTTGCTCAAAAAGGGACAGAGTTGATGAACAAAGGATTGATGAAAAGGTTGATGGTGAAGGTTTTGTATAAGTTAATAATAAGAAGAACTATAAGAATGGCGATGATAAATAGGTACAACAAACTAAGGACTTTAAGCCTAAAGATAAGGGTATATCACATTCTAAACTCAAATATGTACAAAAAGAAAAGTAGCATATTGAAAACACTCAAAAGGCGACTAAACAACCTGAGACTACACAAGCTTCACCAAGTAAGACATGGAAAGTTGACAAAGAAGTTATTCAGGCAGCGAAGGTCACAACAAGTAAGTGTGCAGTCTTGGAAAATCAGGACGAGGATGCAGAGAAAGTGTATCAGCAGGCATTGAGTGACAAGGAGAAATATATTGTAAATAAGAATGTGGATGAAAAACACCAACCTGATGTGAAATTACTGACAAATGAAGGAAAGACATGATCAGATATTTTAAAGACAGATGGGAGGAAAAGTATGAGAATAACAAGAATGTGAATGAGGAGGTAAGTAGTGTGAATGAAGTGTATGAAGATAAGTCAAAATTGGCCAAGTTCATGACTTTCTAAACCTAGATGATCATTCTAATGTATTGTAGGACAAATCCCTTGGGCCTTAATGGGAGATGTTAATGTTTGTCTGAACCTAGATATCATTCTGAAGGTATTTCTCACTCTCTCCAAGACATGTTTGAGTTTCAGGAATGTATTAATACAATTGAAATGGAGGATATAAATAGTACTGGTCTACATTTCACATGGACAAAAAGTATTTTGAATCCTAATGCTACAGTCCTGAAGAAGATTGATAGAATCATGGGTAATAGTAAATTCTTTGAGCAATACAACAATGCTAATGTTGTTTTCTTACCATATGGAATATCTAATCATACCCCTGCCATCTTGGTTATCCCCAAGCAATGAACAAGAAGAAAAGGTCATTTAGATTTGCTAACTATATTGCTGATAAAGATAAATTTCAAGATCTGATGACTGAACAGTGGGACATGAATATTCAAGGGCATGCTATGTATAGGCTAGTTCAGAAATTAAAAGTATTGAAACCTCATCTTAACAAGCTCAATTAGGACAATGGAAATTTATTTGAGAAATTTGTTCAACTGAGAAGCAAGTTACATGATCTACAGTTGAAAATTGACATGGATTCCACAAATAAACAACTGAGAAGGGAGGAAAGTGAGATCTTAATTGACTACAAAGTTGCTTTATCTGATGAAGAGAAACTTTTAAGACAGAAGGCTAAGGTTACATGGCTAAATGAAGGGGATAAAAATTCAGCTTATTTTCATAAAGTGATTAAGGGTAGAACTAACAGAAGCAGAATAATGACAATTTGTGGGGAGGATGCTACAATATATGAATACAAAGATGTTGCAGAATAATTTGTAAAGCATTTTGAAGGATTTATAGGTATAAATCCTGATGTAAGCAACCTATGTGATGAAGATGATAGTCTTTTTGTTAAAAAAGTTCCTGCTAATGAAGCTGATACCATGATAAGAGAGGTCATAAAGGAAGAAATCAAAATGGCTTTATTTGACATTGATGATGACAAAGCCCCTGGTCCTGATGGATTTACTTCAAAGTTCTTTAAAAAGCGTGGAGCATAATTGATAAGGTTTTAAAAGGTACCATTTTGAGGGTCGTTTTAGCCCTTATTTGATCACTTTTGTATCCGTTATTGCTTAATATCGTTCCTTTTCACTTTTAGGTCTCTTGAAGGCAAAATCTGGAATGACACTTATTTGGACGAAAAGGCGAATATCTGAAGAAAATGGCCAAAGTCAAAATCGAGACACTCAAAGTCTTGAAAATAGAAGGCGTGGCGTCACTGTAAGCTATGACGCCGTCGTGGGATTTGTGACGTCGGAAGACAAAACTCGTATTTTCAAGAGACGGCGTCGGGCTTTAAATGAGTAGACCGTCGCAACTCGACGGCCTAGATGTGACCGGACGGTCCGAAAGCGAAGAGGACGGCGTCACGGGCATAAGGTGACGCCGTCGCAAGGTTAACATGGCCAGACGAAACCCTAATGACGGCGACACGGCGTCCACGAAACATAAGGTGGCGCCGTCGCATATGTAATCTTATATATAGAATCCGAATTTTTCGGTTTAGGAGAGTCTTTTGGAGTGAAAACCTAAAACCGAACCTAAGGTGTCTTATACAGATTTTAGGGTTCTAAACCTATTTTACATCAAGATAAGTATTTACTTCATCAATTCAATTATGTCTTTGATTATTTGTGTGTATGCTTGCATGTTCTCCATGTCCGGCTAATTTATTTGTGTGTTTGCTTAGGAAGTATGAAACTTAATTATTGAATATTGATTGGTTGTTTCTTATCTTAGTTGATTAATGATCTAGTAGTGCAATAGGTCATTCGTTGTGTACTTAATGCTTGATTCATCTTTGTGAACCTTAGAATATGATTACAGTAGTCATAGGCTAAACCATCCGAAGAGTGCCTTAGAGTAAGAGTTTATCATCCCTAGTGGGTTTTGTAGGCGAGACCCTTTGGTAAGTTCAAAGAGTTAGGGAGAAACGCATACCCTACAACTTTAGACACACAACGCAACTAAGAATAAGGCGTGACAACTCAACCATCAATAGGAGATAATTAAGGAGTAGTAAAACCTAAGTAAACACATCTTTAAACTATCATACGAGTACACATAATTTAGACATAGACTCCCACAACCTTAGTTTAGATAATTAGATAATAGTAGAGTAATTGGTAGAAATACCAACCCCCAAATCCAATACCGAGATTCGTACCTTTCAATTTCATAAAATATAAAAATACAAAAATAATCTTCCTCAACCTCAACCTTAGCGTAGTAACTTCTCACTAGCATTCCTATTCCCTGAGAACGATATCAATACCGTGGCTTACCCTAATTACTACACTACAACGATTAGGTTCACTGCCTAGGGTGTTATAAAACTTGCTCGAAGAAAAGGAAGTTTCCTTGACCCCGAACGACGCGTGTAGCGTTATCAATAATAAAAAAGGATTTTTGTGAAGCTGTCAGAGATTTTTTTGTGAATGGAAAGCTACTTGGGGAGATCAATGCCACTCTAATTGCTACTGTTCAGATTTCTTGTATGGATAAACGTGGTGAAGTTAATGTGGATTTGGAAGCATTGGATGCTCTTATGCAATGCTTGAAAGGAACTGATTCTGCTTCTGAAGGTGTGCCTAAGCCAAAGTTGGCTATGAGGGTTTTGCGAAACCCTAACTTGGATGCGGGAAACAAAGTGGATGTTTATTCGAATCTTGCTCCTGGTGCATCGTCTAGTGCTGGTCTATCTCATGACATGGATGTCGTCTCAAGTTCTACTGGTCGTCTAGAGGAAGAATTAGGGTCGTCTGTAAACCCTAAGTCGCTACATGTTGAGAGGAACTCATTATTTTAGACTGCTGATGATACTGTTGCTAAACGACATATCAATTCTGATTTCCCATCTTTTGTGGAAGTAATTAGGATGACAAATACTGGTGTTCAGGATGGAAATCAAGCTAATTGTGTTAATGAGGTTGTTGGGTCCTATTCGAACTCCACACTTCACTCAGAAAGCCATGCGCCAAGCCATGATCTTCATGCTATGGGAAAAGAGAACAATGAGTCTAATTTGCCTGATGGTGATGGATTAGTGTGGCTAGTCAAGCTGGTAAGTTCAAGGCTACCTTGGCACGTGATACTACTAGTAAGGAAAGTTCTATTGTTCAATCGTCTGAAATTAAGCAAACTTTAACTTACGTGGGAGTTACTAGTAGATCACAATCTGGTCCTACTATGGGTACTAAGTTTGTTCCTGCCAAAGGTAAATCTAACTTTCGTGCACTTACAGTTGATAATATTTTTAGTGGTGTTGATGTGTCCATTCCTCGTACGGTGGTTCAAAATATTAGCACTAAATTTGATATTTCATTGGTAAGCGTATTGCATTTCCGGTGGTAGAGTACTTTGTTCGCAATAACCGGGCTAAGTATTGTCTAAAACGTGTTATGATGAATGCAAAGGGCTTCTTTTTCTTTAAGTTTGATTCTCAGGTTGGCTTGGAGGCTGTTATAGAAGGAAGTTCGTGGATGATAAAAACAGCCCTATTATTCTTAAAAAGTGGACTGTAACACCCCCAAATCTCGGTACAGCGGAAGACTTAATCAAGTTTTCGGGGCGTTACTATTGGACTGGTATCGCACACAAGTATAGCAAAAAGATAGTCATTTAACATTCAAAACCAATCCCAATTTAGTTAATCCAAACATTTAACCCAAAATAGTAATTATTAGGCCCAAAACATAGTTTAATAAAATAGGTCCCCATAGTTTATCAGAGTCAGAAATGATCCTTGAGCCCCGCCTTCTTTCCAAGCTTCCACCGATCAAGTAATCCAAACATCTCTCAAATATCTGAGAAATCATGCTAAAAGGTCAGCTTACGCTGGTGAGTTCATAGGTTTAAGTTCAACAAAATCATAGTGGACATGTAGGAGTTGATTTGCTATGCAAGACCTAAGATAGATAAATACTGTTTCACACCGATCCTACCGGATCACCAATCATAACACATGTCCGCATCCGGGGACTACTCGGACCCATCGACTCTAGTCCAAGACTTGTCGTGGCAAAATCTAGAACAATTGCCAACCCCGTAGTAGGTCGAGGTAGAAGTCTATTCTTAGTTAGGCACGGTTAAACCTATACTAAGGCAACAACTACCGCATATCTATCTAAACAATCAAGCATATAAGCAAATCCAAATAGTTTTAACGGTCCAAAAACAGCAGCATGATTCTCACCCCAAAATAGTTCAAAACGTAGTTAAAACGTATATAAAAGTGGGGCTATGAAACTCACCTCAAGCAATCAACGCAAGTAATCAAAGCACAAATAAACACTAGCAGAAGATAACGGTATCACAGCACAACAACTATTGACTCGGCACAACCTATTAATGTAGACCAACTTTAATATATATATTCCTCAAAATCAACGTTATCTACCCCAATATGTTCCATTTCTTTATTTCCAAAAACGTCTCGTTTCACCATTTAATCATAGTGTTTGGTATTCCTCATGTGGGTGTATCGACTCAATATGATGCCATGAATGCACTCAAACAACCAATATATAACTCAATGCGACACAATGAGACCTCTAAACGATAAGTTCCATAGTTCAATAAGTTTCGGAATAAATAGTAGACCTTATCGAATTCACAACTCGATAAACTCATTTATTTTCTCGTGTAAACTTATTATCTCATAAATCAATCGTATCCTTAAAGAGTCATAAGGATAAGTCACCCATTAATAAGGTTACCCAACGTACCTAGCGGGCTCTTATTAGATTCGTCAACCTAATAAGTCCGCTACCCACGTGGATCAACACTATTAATGCTAGGTTATCCGTAACCCATGCACACAATGCAAGTAATTAAATACATAAACCAATATTAAATGTCCACAATTGATATTTATTGATAAACGTGTACTCGAAACATTAATTACTTATTTAATGCAAAAAATTTCCAATTTAGTCGTTAGTTTCCGTTTAAAAATAGTAAATAACAAGATAAGACTTGTTATCAACATTTTTGGTACAAAAGCCCATTTATTATTTCTATTTCATAGTTTATTAGCATTTTCATATATATAAATTTCGTCAAATTCCAATATTAATCTCATATCGTTATTCGTTTCGAGTCCATAAGCACGAGTCATAACTTCTCGGCTTTTAATCAATCAATAGTCCAAATTATACTAAAGTCCATGTTACGGCTTTGTCGGAGTCAACTATTGACTAAAAAGTCAAAGTAACGCCGACGTAGCTCAAAGTCAACAATATATATATCAAGTCCAATTTAAAAGTCACAATATCGCAATTTAATCCCAAACCAACTCAAAACAATCTCGCCAACCAATCAATCAACCGAATATACTCGAAACCAATGTTATGACCCTAATGGTCATGACACGGTCGCGGTCAAGACCACGTGAACCAAACAAGCTATAGAAGCTTTTCGGCTCCACGCGTCTCACCCAAACCTCAACTACATCAATCAACAAGCTACCAACTCGACCCGACCCGGACCCATGGTCCATGTGGGTCTTGTACGCCTCTCATGAGCCACGTACGAGCCCTTGGTGGTTCGTACGTCCCATGTTTCACAACCAAACACAACCAAATCAATTCCACAACACCCAAATCCAATCATTCAAGCTCCAAACACTAACCAAACACAAAACCCATCATCTATTTAACCAAAAATATGAAGCTAAACCTAAAATGCACAAACCCATCAGATTGATACACCACACATTTACCAAACACTAATTACTTGTTTATTTAGTCACAAATTAGACTTAATTTCATGTTCCACCCAAAAGCCCTAAATTTGTTCATAGGGTCGAAACCCTAATTTTCAATTCGTGGCTTATTATTGCCCAAGCAAGCTCAAAACTTGTTCCATTTACCTTATTCAATCACCAATTGCAAAACCCACTTGAAACCCTAAAAGTACGAATCTTAATCCTTGAATTTGAAGGTGTTATTGAAGTCGAAATGGAGCGTGTAATATATGGTTGGAAAGAGGAGAAAGAGAGCTTCAAGATGGTGGTGGAGGTGTATGGTGACGCCACGGTGAGCCGTGGTGGCGGCGGTGGTGGGTGGTTTAGGTTAGGGTTTTAGAGATGGTGTAAAGAGAGAAAGAGTTAGTGTGTGTGTTTTAGAGAGAGAATGAAAGAGGTGAAATGGGGATTGGATGGGGTATATATACTAGGTCACTAGGGACCTTAAAATAATTATTTTAGAGGAGGGGGGCGCCGGTTTCAAAAGAAAGGGGAGGGGTCGGAGTTGTAGTTTTTCGTAACTATCCCGTTTACCCATTCCCGAGCTCACATATTGTCCCCCGAGTGTCCCACAATGTTTATTCAACTTTCTAACATCGTTATTTACGTTTTTCCACGAGTTTTGACTATTTATTTGTCAATTTTCGAGTTACGGTCTAAAAGTTACAATAATTCTTGTTTTAGGCTTTTCTAGTGCCGAATCGAATAGTGCCCACCAAATTGAGTTAAAACTCATACGATAACTCATTTAATAATAAAATAGATCATAAAAACCAATAGACGATATAAAATCAAGTCATGGTTTATAAAAATAGTGATAAAGGCAAAAGCTCGGTTTAGTTTAACATAATGCGGTTACCTAAAATAGACTCCCTAAATTGCCGGTTGTCACAGCCTCCCGACCTCGGAAGAAACCCGTCCGGGTTTCACTCGAGTTGCTTGATGTCATGAAAAGTTTAGGATACTTCCTACGGAAAACGTCCTCACGTTCCCAAGTGAATTCGGTCCATGCCGGAGTTCCAACGAACCTTAATAATCGGAATACGGTTATTCTTCAGCCTTTTGATCTCACGGTCCATAATCTCAATCGGTTCCTCAACAAAATTCAATTTCTCATCAATACGAATATATCTTAAAGGCACCACTATGTTTTCCTCCGAAAGACATTTCTTAAGATTACTAACATGAAAGACATTGTGTACACTACTCGGTTCCGATGGTAGCTCCAGGCGGTATGCTACGGTCCGATTCTTTCGAGTTGGAAAGGACCAATATATCGGGATTGAGTTTTCCACGCTTTCAAAATGAATCACTCCTTTCCAGGAGAAACTTTCAACATAACACGATCTCCAACCCGAAATTCTAAAGGTTTATGTCTCTTATCGGTATAACTCTTTTGTCTATCACGAGCGGTTTGCAACCGATTACGAATCAACTATCTTCTCGGTGGTTTCTAAGACAAGTTCGGGACACGTAAGTTGACTTTCGCCAACTTCACCCCAACAAGCAGAGCGACATTTTCGCCATCTGACGCCTCAAATGGGGTGGCCTTAATGCTGAGTGATAACTATTGTTGTAAGAGAATTCGCCAAAGGAGGTGTCTCTCCGGCCTTTGCCGAAATCAATAACGCATGTTCTAAGAACGTCTTCTAAAGTCGAATGGTTCTCTCGCTCGACCATCGATTACGTGGATGGTAAGCAGTACTCATATCCAAATTCGTTCCTAATGCTGTCTGCAACGACTTCCAAAAGTGGGATGTAAAACGACTATCCCTATTGGAAATGATAGATATCGGTACTCCATGACACGATACCATCTCCTTAAGATACAATCGAGAAAGCTTATCAAGACTATCAGTTTCACTAATAGCTAAGAAGTGAGCAAACTTAGTTAAACGATCAACTATTACCCATATAACGTCATTGCCGCTAACTGTTCTCGGTAATTTAGTGATAAAGTCCATGGTTATTCGCTCCCATTTCCATTCCGGAGTTCGGGTTGAACTAAAAACACGATGGTTTCGATGTTCGCCTTAACTTTAGAACAAGTCGTGCACCCATTGACATCTTGAGCTATATCGGCTTTCATATTAGGCCACCAATATAGTTTTTAAGATCCTGATACATCTTATCGGCTCCGGGATGAATAGAGTATTTTGATTTATGCGACTCGTGCATAATCAAGTCATGGATTCCACCATAAAATGGTATCCAGCTTCTGTCTTTGAAGCATAATGTTCCATCGGAACGCTTCAATAAGCCGTTTTCACTTTCTACCATTCCATGAAGATTCTCATAAGGACGGTTCTCTTCCGTCAATGCCTCTGCTTGGGCGGCCAAAATTTGAGATGGTAAGGGTGAAACAATGGTCATTCCTAATGATCTAACAAGTAGGGGTGGAATGTCCTCTTTACGACTAAGTGCATCAGCCAGAACATTAGCCTTACCAGGATGATAACGAATCTCACAGTCATAATCACTAAGCAACTCCAACCAACGACGTTGTCTCATGTTCGATTCCTTTTGATCTAAGATATGCTTCAAACTCTTGTGGTCGGTAAATACTACACACTTGGTTCCAAACAGTAATGTCTCCAAATCCTAAGAGCAAACACTCTGACACCTAACTCAAGGTCATGTGTGGTGTAGTTTTCTCATGCTTCTTAAGTTGTCGGATGCATAAGCAATCACCTTCTCACGTTTCATCAAAATAGCACCTAAGCCTTTATGCGAAGCATCGCAAGACACGACAAAGTCTTCACTTCCTTGAGCAAATCTAGGATGGGCGCTACACAACTTCTCCTTCGAAGTTGGAATGCTTCTTCTTCCTTTTCTCCCATTCATACTTAACATCCTTCGTGTTAATTTGGTCACGACTTAGCTATCTTAGAAAATCCTCAATGAATCTCCTATAGTAGCTCGCTAACCCTAGAAACCGCCGGATTCGATGGGTTCTTAGGAGCGCCATTCCTTAATGGACTTTATCTTAGTTGGGTCAACATGGACACCTCGACTATCTATCACATGACCTAAGAATTGTACGGACGGAATCCAAAATTCACACTTAGAGAATTTGGCATACAACTTCTCCTCTCCCAGCAATCCTAAAATGAGCCTGAAATGCTCTTTGTGCTCCTCACTACTCTTAGAGTATATCAAGATGTCGTCTATGAATACTGTCACAAACTTGTCCAGGTATGGATTACACACTCGGTTCATGATATCCATGAAAATCGTTGGCGCCTTGGTCAAACCAAACGACATCACTTGGAATTCATAGTGTCCATAACGAGTCCTAAACGCAGTCTTAGGGATATCCTCCTCTCGAACTCTAAGCTGGTGATAATCAGATCGTAAATTGATCTTAGAAAAGACACTAGCTCCTTGGAGTTGGTCGAATAGATCATCTATTCTAGGTAACGGATATCGGGTCTTCACTGTTAACTTATTTAATTCCCTATAATCAATACACATCCAAACGATCCATCCTTCTTCTTCACAAACAACACCGGTGCTCCCTACGGTGGCGAAATTGGTCGAATGAATCCTTCTCGAAAACTCGCCAACCTGCTTAGACAGTTCCTCCGATTCTCTTGGAGCAAGTCGATATGGTGCCCGGGCTCACGGTGCCGCACCGGTATCAACTTATTTGGAATTCCACTTGTCGGACAAGTGGAATCCTGGAAGATCGTCGGAAACACATCCGGAAATTCTCTAACAACGGGTACATCATTAAGGTGTCTTTCACTCTTCTCCTCACTTTTCTTTTCAGAAATTCGAGCCAAGAAAAGACAACCTCTTCTATCGATGTACTTCTGGGCCTTAATACAGGAGATGATGCTCAACCAGGAAGGGCTTCCACAGTCGCTCCGATATCCTTGTATACTTAGAACTTTTCCGCCATACGGTATACACACAATCTTCTCATCACAAATGATGTGTGCACCGTTCTTCGACAACCAATCCATTCCGATAATGACGTCAAAACTTCCTAAGGTAACCGGCAATAGGTCTATACTAAACGGGCGGTCTAGGAAACTTAAGGTACAACCTCGAACTACGGTGTCTACCTTCTCTCTATTCCCATTCGCTAATTCCACATCGTAACTAAACCCTAGAGGTGTTTGGGAGATTCCTAGTAATGGCATAAAATTGGTGGATCTGAAACTCATATCCGCACCAAGATCAAACAAGATGGAAGCATAGCGATTATTGAGAAGGAACGCACCAGTAATACGTTAGGGTCTTCGCCAGCTTCCTTCCCAATAGCTTAAACACACTGCTCCCATGTGTCTCTGCGATTCCTAGCACCATGGTTTCCTGGTTTTCCACAACCTCATGCTTCACGGTGGTTTAAGCCATTACCTCATACTCCTCGGTTAGCAAATCCTCCTATATTACCGGATTTCCTCTCATCCACGGCTCTCTGCACTCATTCTTAAATGTCCTTCTTTCCACATCCAAAACAGTGACAATGGCCTTCCACCGCTCCTTGTGCGGTTGCGTTGCGGAAGTGGTTGGGACCTCGGTCTTTGGCCAAGTGTCCTACCTTAGAGCACTTCCTACACATTCGGGAATAGGTCCATGGTGGTGTCGGTTACACCACCACACACAAAGCTTACTACCTTCATAATCTTTCCTACCTCCATTTCCTATGGCGAACACTCCGCTGTCTCTTGGCTTTTGTTGCCATTCCGCTTTACAACTTCGCTCCTCTTCCTCTTATCACTCCTATCATTCTTACCCTTGTCTCCTAATTCTAGCACACAAGAGTCCATCAAACTCGAGCCACAAGAATTGCCTCTTTCAAATTAATCGGCTTGGCAATGATGACATCATTTCGAGTAGCCAAAGGCAATCCATCAAGATACCTTTCAATCTTAAGTTCTTCGATGCGAACCATTTCGTGGCAAAGCAATGATAACTCTTGGAAACGACGAGTATAAGTCGCCATGTCGCATTCCCTTAACCTTATGGTTCCGTAACTCACTCTAACTTTAACTTCATTCCTAGGACAAGAAGTCTTAATCGAGAGTCTTAAACCGAGTCCAAGTCATACTATAAGCTACATCAATTCCTACTGATCGGTGATAGTTGTTCCACCAGGTCAAAACGCCTCGTCCTTCAAGGTGAATGTTGCATACTTAACCTTACAATCCTCATCACAATTACTCACAGCAAACACAGATTCAGTTTTCTCCAACCACCTAGTCAGGTAAACTACTCCCTGAGTTCTTCCAAAATCAATGGGACCACAGAATCGGAACTCTTTGTAGGTACAACCTCGAGTTCGATTCAGCATTGGGGTTCCACTAGAAGTGTTGGAAAGATTAGCCTCAGCTAGTAGTTCAGCGACACGCCGCGACACTAGCTGGTCAATGTGGGTTGGGTTCACAAGTGGAGGGTTTTGTGGAACAGGACCATTCTCAGCATGGTCGTTCACATTCGGGTTCTCTATAGCTAGGTTATCAATGTTAGGGTTCTCAACATGTGATGTAGTCGGGGCCGGACGACGACCTCGACGACAGTGGCAACAACAAAGCAGCAGGAGCTGCTCGGTTGTTCCTAAGCAAGTTTCGTCTTGTTGCCACCATTCGGAGGCAGGCAAGAAGAGCTTCATAAGTTCACAATTCACGTTCTAAAATAGAGTTGGGTTCCAAGGTCACCTAATAACGCCTGAATACATAATCAAGGCCAACAGGGATAACGATATACCAAAGCGAAACATTCAGATACCGCATCATAACTAAAGGATGCATGTTCCCATAGCCATTACTCATAGGTTTCAAAAGTGGAAATACATGGAAGGATACGGAGAATTCAAAAACGATCCTAATAACAATACTAGTAATTTACTAGGATAATCCTACATCTCGAACCAAGTACTACTTAGTTTCAAGATGGTACAAAACCATAAATCTAATACTATCTAGCCACGTCTACGAATACCACTCACTGACCTCCTAACATCATCAACCTCTCTACAATGAGGCTAGCTCAACACGCCCAGCGTCGTGATCACTCTTAAGCTCTGCGACCTCTCTCCAACTCACCAATCCCACGCCAAATCGCTCTATCAAGATCGTGAGTCGTCATGAACCCTCTCAAGCAGTCCCCAACCTGCCTCACGGAGTTCGACATACCTCACGCAAAACCCTAGTCCTCCGACTACAAGTATCCATATCAACTCTCGATCCTCAATACTAGCCCTAGATACTCCAACCAATCGATCCGTCAACCGACTAAGCCTAGTACCGCGATGTAATCCTCTCCCACATCGCACCCGCCTCACCATACTCCTGCTCAAGAACAATCTCGATGGTATCTCAGATCCTAACGGGCTACCTATAAGGTGGTTAGTCGATGTCTAAAAGGCCCAGGGACTCGTGCTCGAGCAAAGGAGAACCCGTCCCGAGATGTGCAGGACTCGCAATGGAGGAGTACCCCGTCTGGGATATCCTCATCATCCTCCTCCCGAGGATCCTCATCCTCATCAACATACCGCTCCTCAATCTCATGCTCCTCCTCAACCTCATGCTCCTCCTCAACCTCATGCATGGGGAGAGTCCATGAGTCGGAGTCTCTGTAGTAAATCCTGAGGTGGTACACTAGGAGATCTAGGCCTCCTAAGACATGGTGATGCCGATGGTGATGACAAAAGAGAGTGGGGTGCTAAACAGATAGGTGATGATGGTGGTCTCACGGACATGCGGCAAAGCTATAAGCAAGCCTAGGAGTCTCGTGCTCGTGCTAAAACCCGATGTAAAGTGAGTCGCCTAGATGAGCTAGGACGATCCGATGATGATGAACTAGTGTGACGGAAATCTCATAAGGATCACCTCGCAACCGTCATGAGAGTCAATGATGGCGAACTAGCAACAACAAGGACCTCCTCAGACACATCAAAAGCTAGTGAAGGCATAGTCTGTGACAATGGCATAGGGTAGGTATAAGTGTTTGAAACAACTAGTTTTAATAAACGCATCAACTTAACCAAAACATATATCACATAAATAAAGCTTTAAAAGTAGAGGTACCGCATTACTCAAAACATGCCTTTAATAAAACACATAAGTTCCGTTCCATCACATAATCCCATATCAAATCAATCGAGTTCAAAATTCCAAAATCACAATATATCGTTTACTCAAATCAAATTCTATAATATCTCGATAATCACATCTCATTTTCCAAAACCAATAATCATATCTCATTTCCAAAATCCATGATCATATCTCGCTTCCAAAATCAATAATCATATCTCCCAATAATAACGTTTCCATAATCGCCTCACAATATCCTTAACATATCATCTCAAAATTCAAATCGCAGCTCATACCATAATCAATTAAGAAGCTTCGCAAGCAAGCAAGGCGTCGTCGAGGATCAATTTTCTTAAAAGTGGTTATAGTTTAGGGTTTATAACATACCTAATTCTCTATAACCTTGAGATCGATATAAATCAGAACACCCCAAATCTCGTGCATGTTGAAGACTTAATCAAGTTTTCAAGCGTTATTATTGGATTGGTATCGCACACAAGTATAGCAAAAGATAGTCATTTAACATTAAAACCAATCCCAATTTAGTTAATCCAAACATTTAACCCAAAATAGAAATTATTAGGCCCAAAACATAGTTTAATAAAATAGGTCCCCATAGTTTATCAGAGTCAGAAATGATCCTTGAGCCCCGCCTTCTTGCCAAGCTTCCACCGATCAAGTAATCCAAAAATCTCTCAAATACCTGAGAAATCATGCTAAAAGGTCAGCTTACGTTGGTGAGTTCATAGGTTTAAGTTCAACAAAATCATAGTGGACCTGTAGGAGTTGATTTGCTATGCAAGACCTAAGATAGATAAATACCGTTTCACACCGATCCTACCCGGATCACCAATCATAACACATGTCCCGCATCTAGGGACTGCTCGGGCCTAGCGACTCTAGTCCAGCAATGTCGTGGCAAAATTTAGAACAATTGCCAACCCCGGACTAGGTCGAGGTAGAAGTCTATTCTTAGTTAGG
This sequence comes from Chrysanthemum lavandulifolium, assembly GCA_022545495.1. Lineage (NCBI taxonomy): Eukaryota > Viridiplantae > Streptophyta > Magnoliopsida > Asterales > Asteraceae > Chrysanthemum > Chrysanthemum lavandulifolium. The sequence goes on along the minus strand of CM040244.1, from coordinate 184,695,710 downwards.
CACGGTTAAACCTAGACTAAGGCAACAACTACCGCACATCTATCTAAACAGTCAAGCATATAAGCAAATCCAAATATTTTTAACGGTCCAAAAACAGCAGCATGATTCTCACCCCAAAAATAGTTCAAAACATAGTTAAAACGTATATAAAAGTGGGGCTATGAAACTCACCTCAAGCAATCAACGCAAGCAATAAACGCACAAATAAACACTAGCAGAAGATAACGGTATCACAACACAGCAACTATCGACTCGGCACAACATATTAATGTAGACCAACTTTAATATATATATTCCTCAAAATCAACGTTATCTACCCCAATATGTTCCATTTCTTTATTTCCAAAAACGTCTCGTTTCACCATTTAATCATAGTGTTTGGTATTCCTCATGTGGGTGTATCGACTCAATATGATGCCATGAATGCACTCAAACAACCAATATATAACTCAATGCGACACATTGAGACCTCTAAACGATAAGCTCCATAGTTCAATAAGTTTCGGAATAAATAGTAGACCTTATCGAATTCGCCAACTCGATAAACTCATTTATTTACCGTGTCGCTTATTATCCCATAAATCAATCGTATCCTTAAAGAGTCATAAGGATAAGTCACCCATTAATAAGGTTACCTAACGCATTCCTAGCGGGCTCTTATTAGATTCGTCAACCTAATAAGTCCGCTACCCACGTGGATCAACACTATTAATGCTAGGTTATCCGTAACCCATGCACACAACGCAAGCAATTAAATACTTAAACCGATATTAAATGTCCACAATTGAAATTTATTGATAAACGTGTACTCGAAACATTAATTACTTATTTATTGCAAAACATTTCCAATTAGTCGTTAGTTTCCGTTTAAATGTATAACTCATGTGGGTGTATCGACTCAATATGATGTCATCGACATTTTTGGTACAAAAGCCCATTTATTATTTCTATTTCATAGTTTATTAGCATTTTCATATATATATATATGTATATATATATATTTCGTCAAATTCCAATATTAATCTCATATCGTTATTCGTTTGAGTCCACAAGCACGAGTCATAACTTCTCGCTTTTAATCAATCAATAGTCCAAATTATACTAAAGTCCGAAATACGGCTTTGTCGGAGTCAACTATTGACTAAAAAGTCAAAGTAACGCCGACGTAGCTCAAAGTCAACAATATATATATATCAAGTCCAATTTAAAAGTCACAATATCGCAATTCAATCCCAAACCAACTCAAAATAATCTCGCCAACCAATCAATCAACCAAATATACTCAAAACCTATGTTATGACCATAATGGTCATGACACGGTCGCGGTCAAGACCACGTGAACCAAACAAGCTATAGAAGCTTTTCTGCCCACGCTGCCTCACCCAAACCTCAACTACATCAATCAACAAGCTACCAACTCGACCCGACCGGACCCATGGTCCATGTGGGTCTTGTACGCCTCTCATGAGCCACGTACGAGCCCTTGGTGGTTCGTACGTCCCATGTTTCACAACCAAACACAACCAAATCAATTCTACAACACCCAAATCCAATCATTCAAGCTCCAAACACTAACCAAACACAAAACCCATCATCTATCTTAACCAAAAATATGAAACTAAACCTAAAATGCACAAACGCATCAAATTGATACACTACACATTTACCAAACACTAATTACTTGTTTATTTAGTCACTAATTAGACTTAATTTCATGTTCCACCCAAAAGCCCCAAATTTGTTCATAGGGTCGAAACCCTAATTTTCAATTCGTGGCTTATTATTGCCCAAACAATCTCAAAACTTGTTCCATTTACCTTATTCAATCACCAATTGCAAAACCCACTTGAAACCCTAAAAGTACGAATCTTAATCCATGTATTTGAAGGTGTTATTGAAGTCCAAATGGAGCGTGTAATATATGGTTGGAAAGAAGAGAAAGAGAGCTTCAAGATGGCGGTGGAGGTGTATGGTGACGGGCCGCCGGCAGGCCGTGGTGGCCGGAATAGTGGCCGACGGTGGTGGGTGGTTTAGGGTTAGGGTTTTTAGAGAGATAGTGTAGAGAGAGAGTTAGTGTGTGTGTTTTAGAGAGAGAATGAAAGAGGTGAAATGGAGATTGGATGGGGTATATATACTAGGTCACTACGGTCCTTAAAATAATTATTTTGGAGGAGGAGGGCGCCGGTTTCAAGAGAAAGGGGAGGGGTCGGAGTTGTAATTTTTCGTAACTATCCCGTTTACCCATTCCCGAGCTCACATATTGTCCTCCGAGTGTCCCACAACGTTTATTCAACTTTCTAACATCGTTATTTACGTTTTTCCATGAGTTTTGACTATTTATTTGTCAATTTTCGAGTTATAGTCTAAAAGTTACAATAATTCTTGTTTTAGGCTTTTCTAGTGCCGAATCAAATAGTGCCTACCAAATAGAGTTAAAACTCATACGATAACTCATTTAATAATGAAATAGATCATAAAAACCAATAGATGATATAAAATCAAGTCATGGTTTATAAAAATAGTGATAAAGGCAAAAGCTCGGTTTAGTTTAACGTAATGCGGTTACCTAAAATAGACTCCCTAAATTGCCAGTTGTCACATGGACCATGAGTACTAGTTTGACAAAAGAGGAATTAACCCGTATCCCGATATGGGTTAAGCTTCATGGTGTTCTGTGGAAAACTAGAAGGGGGGTTGAATAGTTTTACCAATTTAAAACTTCCTTTTAAATATTTAGATCGACTTATGTCAATCTATTTGGTTGTTTAAGTTGGACGTTGATAGATAGATATATAAACATGTAATGAAAGATAAAGAGTAAGAAGCACATCACCACGACACAAGTATTTATAGTGGTTCGGCTACAAGGACACCTTCATTGCCCTACTCCACTTCCCGAGTAACCTACTCGAGAGTTTGTAAACACTACACCAACTCCTTATGGCGGAGAAGCCTTCACAACGTCGCTTACACCTTTTTCCGGTACAAAGCTAAATACCGAGTTCTTTCACACCAAGGCGAACCACACCTAACACAACGTCGCCTACCCTTTATACGGTGCTAGGCTAACAACCGAGTTCTTTCACACCAAGGGGAACTAATCCTATCACAACGTCGCCTACCTTTTATTAGGTACTAGGCTAAGCACCTAGTTCCATTACTATGGAGGAACTACTACCCTTCACAACACAACACCTAATCTCAAGGAGATCCACTCCTTGTTACAACACCATCAAGGATATCACCATCCTTGGAAATAAACAAATACTTATATGTATAACGATGCACCTCATCGATTATATGACCTAGGCATTCTTCCCAAATGCCACTTGATTTGATTCTTAGGCATCCTTCACTAATGCCTTTGACACAATGCTTGGCACCCTTCACTAATGCCTTCGTCTTGGCACCTTTAGCATTCTTCACTAATGCTTTTGACACAGACGATAAGCACCTTTCACTAATGCTTTCGTCTTGACACTTTTGTCATCCTTCACTAATGCCTTCAACTCAACATCTACGGAGGAAGAAAGAACTATCAACAAGAGAACCTCAGTTGTCTTGATGATGACGAAGCATGGCAACTCATGGACTTGATGTTAGATATTAACTTTTCACATACACATCAAACCATAACACAAAGTAGCATATAGATGGAATTCTAGAGAGAGAAAGTTAGAGGTTTAGGGAACTTAGTGAGAGAAAGTGAAAGATATTATTATGAGCTCCAACTCTCTACCTTGGGAGGTAGAGAGTATTTATAGTCTTACACAAATCGCCACACTTTGGGTGTGGATCGCATACAGTGGGTAAAGACCCGTCAGTCCTCCACGGTGTTACATAACTAAATTACTACTTAACTTAAAATAACTACGACTACGAGCTTTCTAACGATTACATATACTTGAGGTGACCGACTCTTTAATACCGGAATTTCTAATTCCTAACAATCTCCCTAAGGAGGTCACCTCAATAATGTACCAAAATTACATTGAATACAAATAGATATAACATTTAACAATTGATCTTGCATTCTTGATGTGGTCCTTTGCTCCTAAGCTCGTAGTCATTGATTCTTCACAATGCATGTTAGGTTATTCCAAGTGGAGGTCTTTTCGATCCACGTGATGATAAGTTTGAGCCATCATTTGAGATCATCAAGAATCAACAATCTCGTAGACATCCATTGTGGTGTTTGTGACTTTGGGACCGACATGCTCACATTCGGATCATGATCTCTTCTCATCGAGTAGCGGAAGCTTTAGTTGATTAATGATATTGGCGCCAGCCGTAGCGAAGCATGGAGTGAAAATATCGAGACATTGATGCACTAATCATGATTTCTTTTGAGATGAATGTGTTAAGTGAGCATGCGGCTATGGATTGACCGCTTTATTACGATCACCGCAAACGTCGGGCGCATCAAGATACAACAAGCTAGCAACAAATCGCACGAAAGTGTCTTTGATCACTTTCGATGAATTGGTTCCCGTTGATCGGTACAAGTATCGCTCGTGATCGGTAGGATTCCTAAGAATCTCCTTGACGGGTTTCGTTGTTCTAGCCGTTCTCAAACCGAACATCTCAAAGAAGACAAAGACGGAGTGAGTGAACCAATAATTTTAAGTCCACCGATTGATGAAAAGAGATTTGAAAACAATCGTGTATTGCTCAATAGAAATTGTTTTGCAATACAACGAAGGTTTTATTGAAAATCAATTATCAATCATAAAAATACCTTTTGGTTTGAAAATGAGTACACAAATCGATGTGCTAAAGAAAAGAGTTTTTAAGCACAAAGACGGTTTTTCAAAGGTATCCGTCAATCCTAACACGAACCGTGATTGATTCAAGAAATTGAATCGCCCATTGTTTCTGTTCGGTTGTCACATGGTTGATCTATATGATAGATCTCACATGCCACCTACCAGAGCTTGTTTGATGTTGGCTCCGTAGGCTTTCCATCTTCATTGTGAATGTGTAAACACATCACTCGGATGTTCCGCAATACCACAAGGATAATGCGTGGGACTCAAGATATAATCTCTCTTTCCACATTGTGTGAAACAGAGTCTTCATTGAAAGTGTCCTAATGAGATTTATTGATGATCTCGTGGCTCTAGACTCAATTTTGTGCATATTTGGATCCTATAACGGAGACTAGGGAGAGGTCTCCTTCTTCAATATCAACCATCTCTAAGAGAAAGTCGATAGATAATGTCGGTTCCCGTGAGAATGAAACAAGTCCTTTTAAGAGGAACTTGAGTGGTTTGGAAAGTTGAAGTGCGGTCGTCACCGGGTCCATGACGTCTTGTCTTCAATACCGATGTTACCATCGTGTAGTATATGAATTGAACCGGTTTCGCCTAAGGTTGAATAAATGGAGGGCTATTTGTTTTCACCCTTTTCTCATTCAATTCTTTTAATTCTTCAACCCCTTCATGCTTACCGAGACTTCATAGCTAGAACCTTGTTGGGTTTATTCCAAGACTAGCTCGGACTTAGTCCGCACTCTTCCCTTATCTCATTTTCTCCTTTTATCATCATACCTAAGGACTTCTATATTAACTAGTGGATTGTCCTCGGTAGATCCCTCCGGTTCGTGGATCATGGGAACCAATACCTAACCTTATCATCCTTATATCACCGTACATAAAGTAAAGTTGGTCGGTCTATTTGGTATTGTTCATCCGCCATTGGATCCAATTGAAAACCATTTGAAAATAAATTGAGATACTTGTGATATATTATCAAAGCATTTTGTACTGAATTGTTTTTTTTTTGATATTTTAGAACGAGAACTCCCCTCAACATGTGCATCAAGTATCAAAATGTTTTGCACACGGAGGCAAGAGAAAGAATTTACTTTTTTGATTACCATTTTCTAAAAGATATCAACATCACTTCCTCAACGGATCAAGTGGGTATAGCATTTCCGGAAGGATGAGGTTTCCATGAATTTTGCTCCCCTCAATATGTGCCTCGAGGTATGAAAAGAGTTTTGCACATACTAGAGAACCCGCACATTGGGATAAATGGTCACGTTTCAAATCAAAGGTTTAAGATAGATGATCCCCGTCAACATGTGCATGAAAATTTGAAATCGTTTGTCACATGTGGGCGTGGATAGCATGTACATCCGTTTATAACCATTTACCTAATTATCGCTTTAAATCTAATTTAAATCACACATTCTCCCCGATCACAATTATCAAATCATTTGAGATTTGTGATCTCGTATAGATTTAAATTGATTTTGAAAGCTTTTAAGGAGAATTGTGACATGATTGTGAAAGCGTTTGAACTGATAATGGTCGGATTTTAAGACTTTAAACTCCATTTATAAAACATGCATTTTTATCTTTTGAAAACAATTTTAATGCCAAATAACTTTTTAATTTAATTGAAATCATTCTCCCCCTCAATCAATGACATAGGTTGTTGATTGAGAGATAGGAATTTTGACAAATAAGTCCTGATGATTATCAAAAATAGAGATTGAGTTATTTTTCAAAGCATTTAGTTTTCAGCAGATAGGAGTTTATAGAATCAGAGCATAGGATTTGAAAACATGGTAAAACATGGCTCGTTCTTTCTTTAAAACCGGGTTATTGCACAAGATGACAATAAACCATTTCTCTTTCTCTCATTTTTTTTTTTTTTTTTTTTTTTTTAAGAATTCGAACAACATCTAAAGTCCCGTGTCATTCTTTGAATGACAGCACAAAGACCGTAGATATAATCGAACCGGAAGAAACATGACAAAAATGACAATATTTTTTGAAGAATTTTCGAATTTTTCAAATTTTTTTATGGATTTTGAGAGTTTAATATTTTTCTATTTTGTTTTTCGAATAACTATTTACAAGAGATAGATAAAGAAAGACCTTTACTCCTCGTCTTCCTCCTGAAGACGTTTGAGAGTTTCGGTTGAAGGCTTTTCAAACCAAGACGTGGAAGAATAAACTCAAAACGTTCTCTTGGAAGAGCTTTGGTGAAGATGTCCGCTAACCGATATTCGGACCTCACAAAATATAGTTCCACCACACCTTTTTCCACTTGTTCCTCGATGAAATGATGTCGAATGTCGATATGCTTTGCTCTTGAGTGTTGAACGTTGTTGCATGAGAGAGCAATAGCACTTTTATTATCACAAGATGCGAGAGATTTTGTTGAATTCAAAGCCATAGTCGATAATCGAGATCTCATCCATAAGATTTGAGCACAACAAGATGACATGGCTATGTATTCACCTCGTAGAGGAAATAGAAGTACTCATTTGCTTCTTTGAAGACCAGCTCACAAGCTTATCACCCAAAATCGAGCACCTCGGACGTGCTTGACGTGTATCTTGACAACTGCATGATCGGCATTCGCATAGGCCGTTAGTGACATACGGTGTCCTTGGTACCATAGTCCCATATTGATGGTTCCTTGGAGATACCGAAGACCCGCTTAATCGCTTCAAGGTGCTTTTAGTAGGCTTAGCCTCGGTATCTAGCACACATGCACACAGAGAACAAAATGTCTCGTCTCTTGGCGGTGAGATACATCGGGATCCAATCATACTCCGATATTTCGTTTGGTCAATCATGATCCCCGAGAGGTCCTCATCTAGTTTGGTTCGGTCAATCATGGGGGTGTCAACAGGTCACTTGAATCAAATCCAAATTTCTTTAAAATCTACATTGCATATTTAGATTGATTTATGAAAATGCCTCCGGACTTTGTGAAATTTGTAATCCCAAGAAAATGACATTTGTCCCATCATTGACATTTGAAATTTTGAACTCATTTCATTAGAAAACGATCACATTCCATTGGGTCGGTCGAGGCAAAAATAATATCATCAACATAAATTTGAACATGAGTTAAATGTTTGCACGACTTCGGTGAACAATGTAGGATCAATCGCTCCTTTCTTTGAATCCGTTGATAGAAGAAACTTTGACGATGTATCATACCATGCCCTCGAGCTTGCTTCAAACCGTAAAGAGCCTTCTTCAAACGATAAGCGTGAGTAGGATGCTCTTGATTCACAAATCCTTCAGTTGGTGGCGAGACGACTTCTTTAAGATCTCCGCTTCGTAAATGCCGTCTTTACATCCATCGATATACCACCATGTTCTTACTTGCAAGATTAGCCAAAAGATTACGATTGCCTCGATTCGAGCAACCGGAGCAAAAGATTCTTCAAAGTCTATACCCTCCTATTGACGATATCCTTTAGCAACTAATCGAGCCTTGTTCTTCAACACATCACCATGCTCATCAAGTTTTACTTTGAAGATCCATTTTAGGGCTATAATCATAGCACGATCTGAGCAGTACTAACTCCCATACATCAAGACGATCAAACTCATGAATTTCATCTTGCGTAGCATTGAACCAACTATCTTCATTCATAGCATTTTAACATCTTTTGGTTGATCTTAGATAGTACGGATTTGAAGAAGCACCATAAGGCATCGGTTGCGAGTTGCTTCCGGTTGATACAGAGACGAGAGGATTTCCAATGATGTTGTCTAATGGATGATCGTGAGTCCATTTTCGAGATGTTCATGTGGCATTTGTTGAGGAACCGAAGTAGGCGAGTCGATGTCTCCAAGAAGATGGTTCGATGATGATTCGTGGAGTAGCAAATATGTTTTCAAATGGAGCATCTTCGAGAGTCGCAGGGATTAACTTCATCATTGATGCGAAACATTTCCATGATGTACATTTGAAGAATGATGATTTGTTGATGAGATCAAGGATCGATGAAGTGTGCTTCTTGACTTACGATATTGAAACCGATGGATTGACATCATTCATCGGAATATGAGCATCCTCTGTTGTAGGGATCAAGACCTCATTAGTAGTAGATTCATACGAGATCATCAAACATTGGATCAAACAATTTCTTTACATCATCTTCGGATGGAGGTACATATGGCGTTTCTTGAGAGGAGCTTGGAACAAGGATGAACCAATAGGACTGTTTTGAAGTGCGGGTCCCGAGTGGAGTGTCCAGAGCCATTTGACCGGTCACCATCAAACGTAACATGAATTGTTTCCATGATATTTCGGGTTCTTTGTTGTAGATTCGGTATCCCTTTTGTTTGATGCATATCCTACAAATACTCCAATGTCGACTTTGGCCCTAAGTTTGCCTAAGTTTTGACCCTCATTAGTTGGATAGCACAATGCACCAACACACGAAGGGAAGATAGATTAGGTTTTCTGTTGTGGACAAGTTCATATGGAGCTTTTCCATGAGTAGTGTGAATCGGGAACGATTTTGTGTGTAGCATGCAAAGGCAATAGCTTCACCCGAGAGAAACATTGAACCTTTGAGTAGATCAAGATTGTTCTAGCGGCTTCAACAAGAGTACGATTTCGCCTTTCAACTACACCGTTCGCTGAGGAGTTCGTGGAACACTTCTTTGATGGTCGATTCCAATGCTTTCATAGAATTCACTAAGTTGTTTGTTGACAAACTCGGTTCCATTGTCTGCTCGATAATTCGGCGCTTTGTTGAGTCGAACCTGCAATTGTTTGATGAGTTTGATGATGATATCGGTGTTTCATCCTTTGTCCTTAAGAACTTGACCCGGTGAATCTAGAGTAATCATCAACTACAACCAACACATATTTCTTCCCAAAGATATTCGCACCCTCATTGGTCCACATAGATCCATATGAATCATATGAAGAACTTCATATGAGTTAGTAGGTTTGGATTTATGGGCAAACATCTTGCTTTTCCCAATTGACATGTCGAACAAAGATGATCCTTTTCATACTTTAGTCTAGGTAGACCTACAACTAAGTCCTTTACGGAAAGATCGTTGATGGTGCCGAAGTTCAAGTGATTGAGACGACGATGCCATAACCATGACTTTGTTTTGAAGCCTTAGATAACAAGCGATTGGAGATGCCCTCATCATGTCATCGATAGAGATGGTGTAAAGGTTTGAGCCACGAGTTCCTTTCAACAGTTCCTTACCGTTAAGATCTCTAACAAAGCGTGTATGTTTTCAAGGCTACTTCTAGATCGTAATCACGAAATTGACCAACGAGAGCAGATTATGACCTAAACCTTCCACATAATACACTCTTGAGATGACACTATTACCAACAACATAATCTCCATAACCCATTATAGCACCAAAATGATCATTACCAAATCTAACGGTCCCGATGAATTTGCTCACGAAGTTCATGAGCATGACGGTCTCCAGGTCATATGCTTGGAGCGGCTGAGTCCGGTACCACGTAATCGATTTGAACGATCTGCAGTTGAACACGACAAGAATGGATAATCGGATAATTGGGATCCCATGCAAGAATGGGTTCCATTTGGTTAGTAGCAACAGTTGGAACACCCACATCGTAAATAGAAGCATTCATATCGAGACGGTGAGATAATGGAATCATTGTGAGTAGATGCAATACTAGTGTCGATATTAGCCTGCTTTACGATGTGACCACTTCTTAAGGGAATAGTTCTACCAAGAGGCATCTATTTTCTAGTGGGCATTATCTCGATTGGTCTTATGACCAATGTGTATCCAATAAAACCTATTCTCACGAATGTTCTTCCCGTGGGTTTCCATTGTTTTCTAACATTCTTTCGCTTTTGCCTTTTAGCCTTTTTAGCATGAATTTTAGCATTAACACTATTAACTCGGACAATTAACATCATTAGGCAAAACATTGACATCACAACCATGATTAGAAATGAATTCAAGCAATCATCGATTACGTTTTTCAAATAGTATCGAATTCGAATTAATTACAAGATGCGCCTATGGCTAATACTAGAATCAACACGATTCGTTTTATTCGATTCAAACTTAAGGTTCCTAGATTGTTCTTCTACTTTCTTCCAAAGGCACATTCTTAGCTTGAGAGGTCCTATCATTCCTTGTATTGTCTTGAGACTTTGACCGCTCCCTTTAATGTCACCGATTACTCTGTAGAGGGAATGGGAACATTAGTTTGTTTTACTACTTTGCACCACCGCTTAGATGTCTTGGGATCCGAACTACATGCGTGCACTACGGTTCACTTTCATAAAGCTAGATGTACCGAGATTAGTACTCCTAGACGGCACATTTGAGTTCTCTTTCCTAGCATTGACGGATCTAAAACCGAACTACTCAATGGTACACTACTCCTCACATTCAAACCATTGGGAATCGAGTGCATGTCATGTTTGGCCTTAGGCATTGAGCATGGAATCAAGGGTTAACTCTCTCACCTAATGTCTTTGGGCATATTGTGATCAAACATTCTAAGATTTCTTGAGATCGTTTGCATATAAGCATGCATGTCCAATTGCATTATCATGAGGTTTCTCCGGCTTATCCTCTTCAACAATCTCACGCAGCATTCTAAGCAATCCTTAAGGGATGAGAAATATGTTTGAATGGCAAGTTTGTTGTTCCTTAGATGAGGGGACATATGTCATGATAAAGCATATTTATTACCGAGTGAACCTTAGATACAACATTCTCCTCATTGATCATTGGCATTTTCCCTTTTACCTGACTCTTCAGATTCTCGATTTCCTTTTGCAATGAAGTTATTTGTTCGTTGTTTTTGTTACGAGTGACTTTAATTGATTCAAACAACTCATTGAAATGACGTTTAACCTTTTCATTTTCTTCTATAAAACTTTCGTTTTCCTTTTGTAAAGCATTTACTAGATTTTGAAGATGAAACGTTTGAGAATTCTGAGAATCTAAAGAAGGAGGCATTTGGGAGCCTGTCACATTGTTCGTTTGGCCCTTTAATTGAGAGATTTGGGCTTTCAACTTTCTGATCGTGTTGGATGAGCTTGAATCATTCATCACGCTTTGTTAATTTGAAAACTGCATCAAACTCGAGCATCGAAGATGTCTTGATATTTGAAGTTTTGACATTTTCTTTGAGATGTTGATATTTTAGTTGTAAATTAAAATACTCAACTTCTAGTTTAGAAAATGTTTAACCAACGTGTCGTGATCATCCGGTTTAATTTTCTCGTTTAGTTTAGAATTAGTTTTTCAAGCTCAATGACACGATCATGGGAGACTTTCAGGGCCACAGATAATTCATGAAATTTGGAAGCATTAATAGAGCAATTTGAAGCGTTGAAAACACATCTTGAGCAACACATTCAAGAATAAGATTCTCATTTAATGTATGCAAGTTCTTTCTCTCAATTTCATTATATTTTAGTGCACGCTCATAATCACTAACTTCAAGAACCATTGCATCAAATTCCTTTTCCATACCCTTAATATCGCTTCTACCCTTTTAAGACTCTCAAAGTGATCTTTAGAAGTTTAAAGAAGGGCATGACCTCGTTAAATAACATTCTTTCATTTGTTCAAAACCTCTTTCACCTTCGCTATACCAGTGGGAGTGATCCTTTTCTTGCAAGTTTTCTCAAAATCAACAAATAGTTGGAATATAACGTATTGGCTAATTAATGTCTTGCTTTTAGTGGCAATTGTTCTAGGTACAAGATGCATAGGTGTATTAGGGGATACACGGTTGCTCTAGGCATTTTCCAAGGGAGGTTTGTTTCTACAATATTTTCACTTTACGCTTATCTAAATCCATTTTCCGTAAGACTTGTTCGGGAGTCAACAAAGTCCGAGGCTTAAACTTGTTCAAGGAAATCCATTTTTCCTTCTTGTAATCATGAGGAGAGAATATTATGTTTTTCTCTTTGCATTTGGGATCATCTTGCTTCTTATTCATCTTTTCCTAGTGATTTCATTTAAAATCTTATCTTCCTCGCACTCAACGCAACTAGGTTTCGCCTAGGCTTAAGGACTTCATTACCATCATAAAGCACCTTATGAGCATTTCTAGCCCTTTTGATTACCTCTGGATTTGGTTCCTCTACAAGGGAATGCTATGCTTATCGCTTAAGACACGATGTTTCGTGATCATGTGAAAGCATTCAAATGGTGTTTCCTTGCATGTACAACTTGTTTTCAAGTTTGTTTTCAAAGTTTTCGATTAGAAAATCTCTCAAGAGTTTTGATTCCTTTGCATTAAATTCTTGCTTAAGCATTTTCACATTTTCTTGAAGTTCTTGTTTTGCTTAGTTGTTTTAGAAAGTTTTTCTTGCAAGGAATTTAATTCTTGTTTCAATACTTCTTCTCTAAACTTACTTTTTCTAATTACTTGTACTCACTTGGACATCCATTTCCGCTCACGAGTGGTCAACTCAAATTTAGCACGTTGTTCATAAATTGCAACACGTTCCTTATAGGCATTTAGTTCGTAAATTATGGAATCATCAAGAGCACATGCGTGTATTCATCAAAGACATAGTCATTGTTGATCGCAGAAGATGCATCACTTGGTACAACTTCACTTTCACTTTGTTTCACGTATTGATCGTATGGGACAATATTGATATTACCCATATTTTCAATATTTGATTCAATAGTTTCGATTGGTTGTACTTTGTCATGCATCTGTTGCACATCGACATCATCGTATAGCTTTAATACCTCGAGATGAGTTTGTCCTTGGATGGGCCACTTGTGGTGAAGAAGAGATCTTGGGAGAAACCATTGGAGAGATGCTAGCCATAAAGATTGTGTGCGCAGGGTCCATCATCTACATCGAGTCGTATGCATCACGATCGGCGACTTGAAAGGCGTTCGATGATTGTGACCTATCTCCGAATAGGATGCTCATCCACATCTCGCATCATAGGTCTTGGCATTGCCCTCGGCAAGAAGAAAAAGCAATTCCTCTTCATCCAACGCAGACACCATTGTCCCGAGCTTGTGCAGTAACATCTTATCTCAAGGCAATGTCGGCGATGGACGCTGGAGATGTGCGGTTGCAATGTGTCCTCACCACCACGCTTATAGCATTTGATCGGCTTAGCTTGACCTTGGTTACCATTTCTTCCTCGATTCGGTTTCCAACATAACCTCTCCCAGCCCACCTCTTCCCCGATCATCTGTTTTTCCTAAACCGGTTGCCCCATAATTTTCCCATCTCTTATCGAGAATGGTTGTGAAGATTGGAGGTGGTTCGGATCTCATTACGGTGTGGAGTTTGTTGGTGTGAGGTGAAAGTGTCCTTCTCTTTGACCATGAGTGTTAGTTGAGTGATGAAATGTTCCATGACAAGATTTGCATCGAGTTGCTTGAACCTTGGATCGAAATGGGTTTGTGATTATCATGATTCATGGGTGCAACTTGAGAAGCATTGTTGGAAGTCCCATCATTTGTGAAGAAGGCGGTTGAATCATTTGTAGACCTTGTATCTCCACGACCTTTGAACCGATCAAGAATTCTCTTTTCAAACATGGCATGACTCTCATTTTGAAGGAGGAAGGCATAGAGTTGCTCATAGTTTGTATTCTTCATCCTTTAGTGAGCTTTACACCGTGACAAACTTGTGCCATTCGGGATTCATGTTTTCACAAACTTTGAGTTGAGTGAATGTTAGGCATAGTCATTCGATGTTCCTCATGTCATTCACTAACTTATGAAATCTCACATAGTACTCATAGACACTCTCATCCTGGTTTCATCTTGAAGTGCTCAAATTAAGTCATAGAGTTGGGATTCTCTGTCTTCCATAGTTAGTTCGAACACGAGAGAAGCATCTTAACATTATCCCAAACCGCCTTTGCCTCGGTGTTATGATTGATCGACTTGTAGATGTCTTTAGGAAGGCCTTGAAGAACAATGTTTGAAGCCACGATATCTCGCATCAAATCTCTTTTTCTCCTTATCATCAAGCTCATCATACATCTTAGGTCATCCCATACCGTAAATAGGAGTACCATCTTCATTAGTATCAAGTATGTCTCTAGTTGTTTCAACTCGATATGGTCCTTCATCAATGGATTTGAGAATATTGACACCATTTTCCTTTCCAAGGCAATACTGATCGATTCGTTGAGCCCAAGAGTCGTAATCGCCTGTCAAGCATGGGTGGACGAGTATCCGAACCACCGCTTGTACATCCTCGGCAATGATGGAGATGATAGTAGGGACGTTGGTAGACATGTTAATGATTATACGGGATTTTATAACTCAATGATTAAACCGGAAATAGATTCTTTCACGGGATTTTACTAAATCAAGAGAAACCAGTAAACAATCACTCAAGTCGCTAGATGATAAAGCTCTAAGTCGCTAGGAACTAATTAAGCTAGACGACCAAGTCGCTAGAATCCCAAGTCGCTAAGCGACAAAGAAGTCGCTAAGTAGTAACTCACTACTGAACCAAGTCGCTAACCAAATTTTGGCGAGAATTGCTACTCAAGTCGCCAACAATGCAAGTCGCTAAAGAGCAACTCACTCTGCACCAAATCGCTACCACAAGTCGCACCCGTAGTGGAGAGTCCACTACTTGTACTTTAAGTCGCTAGATCTAAGTCGCTAGATTTAACCCCGAACTCGCTACAATTTTGTGAAGCAAGTCGCTTCTGAAGAAAACTT
Organism: Chrysanthemum lavandulifolium; assembly: GCA_022545495.1. Classification (NCBI taxonomy): domain Eukaryota; kingdom Viridiplantae; phylum Streptophyta; class Magnoliopsida; order Asterales; family Asteraceae; genus Chrysanthemum; species Chrysanthemum lavandulifolium. Next base: position 184,680,255 of record CM040244.1, on the reverse strand, counting down.
ATCCGTGAACTAACTCGCTACCATGAAAAACCATATAAACATCACTTTTCAATCCAAAACAACCCAACCAAGATGATTCAAGCTACCAAATGAAAACCTAAACACTTTTGATGATTCTAAACACAAAAGTACCAACAAAATTCAACCTTTAACACACTAAATCAACCAAATGATGCAAAACCACTAAACCTTTTCAAACTCAAAACCACCTAACAACCACTATAAATCCAAAGATGTGCAAGATATGATCAAACCATGGCTCTTGATACCAATTGTTAGATATTAACTTTTCACATACACATCAAACCATAACACAAAGTAGCATATAGATGGAATTCTAGAGAGAGAAAGTTAGAGGTTTAGGGAACTTAGTGAGAGAAAGTGAAAGATATTATTATGAGCTCCAACTCTCTACCTTGGGAGGTAGAGAGTATTTATAGTCTTACACAAATCGCCACACTTTGGGCATGGATCGTGCATACGGTGGGTAAAGACCCGTCTGTCCTCCACGGTGTTACATAACTAAATTACTACTTAACTTAAAATAACTACGACTACGAGCTTTCTAACGATTACATATACTTGAGGTGACCGACTCTTTAATACCGGGAATTTCTAATTCCTAACACTTGAGCTTGCTCGACTTCAAGAAGTGGTGATCTCGCCTTTAAAAGAAACCTAGAGAATCACACAAAAACAAAAGACAAACTACATAGATCTCTTGGATCTGAGGTTAGAGAGGTATAATACTTGGGGGAAGTATGTGTGTAAAGTGGTGAGCGAAAAGGAAGAAATGGCTCACTATTTATAGAGGAAATTTTCTGCTATTCCCCGGATCCTCTGGATCCCTCCCACAAGGATCCGCTAAGCGTAAGGTTAGGGATCCGTGGACGCCCTCTTGCCCATGGGTATTTTTGGTTATGGGTCATGGGTCATGGGTTGATCCATGGGTTTCTTTCTAGATACAATGTATCTCTAGAATACATTGAACTTGGCTAAGTGGTTTGGAAAAAACCATGGGTTATGGGTCATTACCATTTGCTAGTTTTACCCATTTGGTATATACTTGTTTTTACCCATTTTAGTATAAACTTGATTTTACCCATTTTAGTATATACTTGGTTAAGTATATATTAGCCTAATATGTAAATACTATTTGTTGTACATATGTATCTCTAAGACATAAAATCACTTATACTTGTTTTAGTGTTTTATGTGAAAACGTAAGTGTGTTAGGAAACTATTGAATCAAACTATTTATGTATTTTATTTGTTTCGTTAAAATGATTTTACGTTTGTTATCTACAAAACATTAGAAGATCCTAAAATATAAATAAACATTTTACGGCTTATTTGTATTAACAATCTCCCCTTTTGTTGATGACAAAACATAAAATTATTTTAAGAAAAACTAAAATTGTAGCAAATTTGAATTAGTAGTTTTACTTTCTTCTCCCCTTTTGTCGAAACAAAAAGTGTTAAAAGAAACTAACACAATTTTTGTAAAAGAAAAAATATGTAAGAGAAAAATGTAAAGAGAGCAAGTGACGGGAATGGTACTCGTCTTTACTCCCCCTTGACGAGTCCATCCCTTTGAGAGGGCGTCAAGTACATAACGTAAATAAACTAATGTGTTTGCAAATGGTTCGTCTAAGTGACGAAAAACGTGCTCCCCCTTGAAGATTGCAAAGTTGCAATGGGGTGTCATGAAGTATAATCCAAAATCGGATTAAGTTGCAAGTGATTTTGCAATATCGTTTGACACAAATCTCCCCTAGCTTTATGGTGTCAAAGTTTTCATGTGTATTTTGAAAATCTACAAAATAAAGGTTAGAAAACAAGAGTATAGTGCATAATTTCCTGCAAATAAAACTCAAGTTAGTAGAAATTTGTGCTTCTATACCACGGATCCCACGGTTCCCTTTTTGTAGGGATCCGTGTAGGTATTTTGGAGGGATCCGGCTGTCTGTTGACAGTTTCTTCAGCAATGAGAATGTTCCAATCAATGCTATGAAGATGTGAAGTAGTATATGATATAGCAAGCACAAAGCACAAAACAATTATGGCATATAGATATTCATTCAATAAAGACAAGAGATGATCAAACAAATCTCTAAAACTAAGAGAATGAGCTAGCCATACAAGTGCTACTAATGCTAATGAGTTACCCAAACTCAAGATTCAACTAAAAGCTTAATGATGATCAAGGATGAGATAAGTTTCCTAAACGTTCTAAGTTTGAGCTTGTGACTATGATGCTCATTGTAGTTTAGGCTTGTTGACCTCTTCGAAACGTTCGAGGAGGTGATAAAAAGTGAAACGTTGCTCTTCACGTAGTTCATGTATCAACCTTTCAACATGTTTACAATGATAGCAATCCTTGTCATGGTTTTGAATTTCTTGAAGTGGAGGTTCAAGTGAAGTGGGTTGGGGATCTTCAAATGAAGGAGGAATTGGTGGAGGCTCATTAAGTGATGGCTCTACAATGTTTGAGGGTGGAGGTAAAGAAGCATCAACTTCCATGTGGTCGGATGGTTGACTTTGATGTCTTCTCATAATCCAAAATGGACTATTAGGGGGAATGAGAGAGTTTGATATTGGAGAAGTGTTGATTCAACACTTTGATATTGTTTTCCAACCTTTTCAAGTGAATTTGTTGGTAGTGGTGGAAGGTGGGATGGCCAAGGAGGTAAGTCTTCTACATTGTGAGAATATGGAGATGATTGTGAGGTGGCTCTAGGCACTAATGATGTTGGTTGACTTGTGGAGGGTATGTTTGGTTTAGTAGAGTTTGGTGATGAAATTCTAGTGGGAACAATCTTCTTGGGGATTAGTTTGATTGGTTTCTTTGGTGTAGGGGAAATTCTAGCATTAGTGGACTTAACCAGAGATGATTCGGTTGAGGAAACTTCGTGTATGATCCTAGCAAGTTTCTTGAGTGGTTCTTGAGTGGATGAGTTAGCACTAGGAGCCTTTCTCATGATGAAATGACTAAGGAAGATGATTGTAATTACTGATAATTATGTTTGTATTTGATGACTAAAGTGTTCTTAGCAATATGGCTTATAAAGGGAAGAACTTGGCAAGTGCATTTAAGACTTAAGCCATTAAGATTCTTAGAGATGTGATGATTAACATGCACAAGGTTGAAGTTCAGAGTTTCACTGATCTAGGAACTCATATAAGATGAGATGGAGTGTTTGAGTTGGAAAGATAAGTTGAAATGATTGTTTTAGCAAGGTTTGACATAATCTGTCACCCGGATCCCACAGTTCCCTCACTTGAGGGATCCGTCTAGGCTAATCCGAGGGATCCGGCTCTCGTGATTATGACGGGTTAGAAATCAAGTTTCTAAAGATAGATCCTATATTATTTTGAGTGTTTCAGTCCTCCTAAGTTCCTAAGATGAGGTACACTTGAATGATCAAGGGTAATGAGTGTTATAGCAAATGATTGCTTTTATGGAAGGAAGATGGGACTAGATGACTACCAATGGATGTTCAAGGATAACACTAAGAGTTTTGGTGGTGTCAAGTCATAATAAATGATCCTAGAGATCAGATTTTAGCTTGAGGTGAAATTTAAAAAATCCTTAAAAATCACAAGAATTGGAAAACTAATTTTTGACCCACTTTGAGATAAAGATGACTAGAAACAATTTTCTAAAATTGTTCAATATGTCCAATTAAGTGTTTTGAAAGATGAGAAACAATTTGCGAGTATTGAAGCGGAAATATGGTAAGTTTTGATGTGTTGATAAATCAAGAGGAATTTTGACTAAGATCTCAAGTAAGCCATAAGTGAGTCTAAGCCTTTCTCATCCTTGAAGTAGACTTAGTTGGGTTCTAATATCATATGTTTAGCTAATGTGGTGTTATCTAGAAAGCAATCTTGATGTAAGGGATGCTGTATTGTTGATCTGATGTCACGGATCCCACGGTTCCCTCAAGGGAGGGATCCATCTAGACTAATCCTAGGGATCCGACATTTGCAGATCAGAATCTTCACAGAATAATGTGCAGATTTTGCACACTAATAAATCGTTAAACTAAACAATAAGTACAAGCATGTCATCACAAAGCACCACTTAAAAGAATGATAAAAGTAACAATATCCAAATTACCACAAACCAAAGTGCTAAAACATAATCATTCACTCATAAATTAAGTTAAAAAATAAGCATATTCCTATTATCTCTTTCGTCAATCCTTTCTTTTCCTTTTTGACGGCTTAGTGAGGTTGTAAGTAAGGTTTTGAATCATGCCCCTCAATTGTTTGAATTTCGCGGTCTCGTTTGGAATGGTTGGAAGTTGTTCGTAGTAATCAAAGGGTTCCAATTTAATGTTGGCTATGGGGTCGACATCTTCTTCTTCTTCATTTTCTTCTTCTCCTTCCGAGGAGTCCGAGAGAGCTTTAGGTTTCTTTCCATTGACCTTGAAGCATTTATAGGGTATTTTGGTAAGAGGTACCATTACATGATCGGCAAAGAAATAATCATTGTTGATAGGGGATGGTTGCAATGCACTAACATACTTACAAAGTCGTGTTAGGAGCATACCATATGGAAGTAGCATGTTGGAAGCTTTGAATACCCCAGCCATTCTCCTTACCATATAATAGGCGATATTAAATGGCTTTTGGTGGATAAGACAATAGATCATTTGCACAAGACATGCGTTTGGATGATCTTTGTTTCCATCTAGGCTTATGACGTTTTCCCTAAGGATTTCTTCCTAATTTTTAAATATGGGATGCATTTCGAAAAGTTCCATTTGAAAAGGATTACGGTGAATGACCTTCTTGTTTCGGTCGAGACGGGATTGGTCGGTTCTTATTTTGAAGATGGTGTCTCGGATGGTTTCGGGTTCATCAAGAGGAGTATGGTACATTGGTTTAGAATCAAGTGCAAGGTTTTGAGTATTAATTGCCCAATCTTGAGAGTACATACAAATTCCTTCACAAGGAATGCGAAGAATTTGAGCAAAGGTGTTGAGAGGAAGAATGAGGTTTCGTTTATTGATGATGAAAGTGATTGAAATGCTATCATCGGCGTTTCGAATGATTCTAATACTTTTATAAAACTCAAAGATGAAGACCGGACAAATTTGTTCATCAATGTCAAGAAGACAATCAAAATTGATTGCCGAGAAGACTTGACGAATGTCGGTATCCTCAAGGAAACATTCCTTGATTACACGACCTTCGTGGATAAGTCGTTTTTCAAGTTTTTTGAAGACCTTGCGGTCGGTTTTTGAGAAATCCTCATTTCGATAATAATGAGTAAGGTAATGGACGGTATCATGATGATCTTGTTGAGTGGCTTTAGGCATGGTTGGTCCTAAAAACACAAAATTTTCAATTAGGTAAAATTAGTTGAGGTGGGTTTATGGTTTTGATTTGTATTAACAATGTTGTGAACACAATGTGATCTTAGTTATGTTAAAAACCCCTTTTCATGATTAATTTGAAAAACCCTAATTAAAATAACTGATTAGAGATTTGTGAAACCATAAACCCTAGGATGAGGATGATGAAAATTAGAACAAGTTAATGTAATTACTTACAATGGTGTTCGAGGAAGGAATACTTGAGAGTATGGAATCCAATGAGGATGAAATCGATGGTTTAGTCATTTTTGTGTTATGTGAGTAGAGGAAAAAGATCGGTGGTGATTTTGAAAGCGTATAGTGAGTTACATTCCACGGTTCCCCGGATCCCTTGTATTTGGGATCCGGCTAGTACAACTAGGGGATTCGACTCGTGGACGAAAAAGGGTTTTTTGGCATTATTTTTGTAGTAGGCCTATAAACTAGCTTACTAAAAAATAGTTTGGAGGTATCAGATGAAGATTGTTTTTAGATGACGGGTTTTGATGAATCACATATCGAGGGTTCATATGTGACGACGGCGTTAGTTTGACGAATCAAAAGGAATACTATTCCCGATGATGAGTAAGACGGAAAAGTGACGAAAGAGACTTTTAAAGATGCTAGCAATTATTAAACAAAGAGAACTATGAAATAAATAAACTCATGTAACCTATCTAATGAAAATTAAAACATACCTCTATGCTTCTTGGTTTGGTATAATACCAAAAATACTTCACGAGCTTTTAAAGTAATCCTTTGTACTTGGTGTACGTAAGTTGTGATTACTTTTAGATCCTTCCTTGATTGTTGACTTCATTATTCTTTGAATAGAGATGAAGGTTTTGGAGAGATTCTAGCATGAAGATTTCTTGAAAAAAAAATTGTTAGAATGATCTATCAATGTCCAACAAAATGATTTAAAAGAAAATGTGACTTAACAAAAATCCTTCTTTGTAGTTTTGAAACATACACGGATCGTATCAAGTCTTTAAAGTACAACATACTTTAAGAACATTGGTAACGAAGCTCTGATACCAATTGTGGAAAACTAGAAGGGGGGTTGAATAGTTTTACAAATTTAAAACTTCCTTTTAAATATTTAGATCGATTATGTCAATCTATTTGGTTGTTTATGTTGGACGTTGATAGATAGATATATAAACGTGTAATGAAAGATAAAGAGTAAGAAGCACATCACCACGACACAAGTATTTATAGAGGTTCGGCTACAAGGAAAACTTCCTTGCCCTACTCCACTCCCCGAGTCACCTACTCGAGAGTTCGTAAACACTACACCAACTCCTTATGGCGGAAAAGCCTTCACAACGTCGCTTACACCTTTTTCCGGTACAAAGCTAAATACCGAGTTCTTTAACACCAAGGCGAACCACACCTAACACAACGTCGCCTACCCTTTATATTGTGTTAGGCTGACCACCGAGTTCTTTCACACCAAGAAGAACTAATCCTATCACAAAGTCGCCTACCCTTTATTAGGTACTAGGCTAAGCACCTAGTTCCATTACTATGGAGGAACTACTACCCTTCACAACACAACACCTAATCTCAAGGAGATCCACTCTTGGTTACAACACCATCAAGGATATCACCATCCTTGGAATAAAACAAATACTTATATGTATAACGATGCACCTCATCGATTATACGACCTAGGCATTCTTCCCAAATGCCACTTGATTTGATTCTTAGGCATCCTTCACTAATGCCTTTGACACAACGCTTGGCACCCTTCACTAGTGCCTTCGTTTTGACACCTTTAGCATTCTTCACTAATGCTTTTGACATGGACGATAAGCACCTTTCACTAATGCCTTCGTCTTGACACTTTCGGCATCCTTCACTAATGCCTTCAACTCAACATCTACGGAGGAAGAAAGAACAATCAACAAGAGAACCTCAGTTGTCTTGATGATGACGAAGCATGGCAACTCATGGACTTGAGCTTGCTCGACTTCAAGAAGTGATGATCTCGCCTTTAAGAGGAACCTAGAGAGTCACACAAAAACAAAAGACAAACTACATATATCTCTTGGATCTGAGGTTAGAGAGGTATAATACTTGGGGGAAGTATGTGTGTAAAGTGGTGAGCAAAAAGGAAGAAATGGCTCACTATTTATAGAGGAAATTTTCTACTGTTCCTCGGATCCCGCGGATCCCTCCCACAAGGGATCCGGCTAGCGTAAGACTAGGGATCCGTGGGACGCTCCTCTTTGCCCATGGGTATTTTTGGTTATGGCTCATGGGTTATGGGTTGATCCATGGGTAATACATTGAACTTGGCTAAGTGGTTTGGATAAAACCATGGGTTATGGGTCAATACCATTTGCTAGTTTTTACCCATTTGGTATATACTTGTTTTTACCCATTTTAGTATAAACTTGTTTTTACCCATTTTAGTATATACTTGGTTAAGTATATATTAGCCCAATATGTAAACACTATTTGTTGTACATATGTATCTCTAAGACATAAAATCACTTATACTTGTTTTAGTGTTTTATGTGAAAATGTAAGTGTGTTAGAAAACTATTGAATCAAACTATTTACGTATTTTATTTGTTTCGTTAAAATGATTTTACATTTGTTATCGACAAAACATTAGAAGATCGTAAAATACAAATAAACGTTATTACGGCTTATTTGTATTAACATGTTCCATTACAGGTATTCTCTAGGGATGGTATTAGTATCATTGCTACACATATTGGTAAGCCTATTATGCTCCATTCCTATACTAGCTCTATGTGTATTGATTCTTGGGGTAGGAGTAGTTTTGCTCGTTGTTTAATTGACATTGATTCTCATGCTCCCCTTAAGGAATCTATTACTGTCGGGGTCCCCTATATTTATAGACTTAGATTTTCGTCTGAAACTATTAGGGTGGAATATGAATGGAAACCTCCAAGATGTGATGGTTGTTTGATTTTTGGCCATTCTGTTGATACTTGTCCTAAGAAAGTTGTGACTGCACCGGTTATGGAGGAAAATAATGATGGGTTTCAACTAGTTGGGAAAAAGGGTAAAGCTAAGAAGAACGCTAAGGATACTAAAAGTGGTAATCTATTTAATGGGGTTCCAGTTGGTAAAAATATGTAGTATAGGCCCAAAGTTGTCACCACTTCTTCTACTAGTAAACCTTCTCATGGGGAAGCTAGTACTAGTGCTGGTCATCCCCCTAACCCGGTAGATACTTCTACTTCACATAACAATTCTATGCCTATTTTCCAAATTGCTGAGGTTAATAAGGATAGCCAACCTGCTCGGAATATTACTAATAGCAATAGCTATCCTACACCTAAGGTAAGTACCCCAATTTTGGCTGCTAATGTGATTACATCTAACCCCGTTTGGTTCTTTGGCTTGTGATGATGATATTAATGAGAATAAAGAATTGGCTGATGATGACGAGGTTGAGAATGTATTTGATGAATCAGGTAATTTGTTTGATAAACCGGGGGCAAGCACTCCCATTTTGAATGTTCCTGATGTTTAGTATCGCCTCTTGGAATATAAGGGGTTTGAACCACTCCCCTAAGTAAAAAGAGGTTAGACAGGTAGTTAATGAAAATAATCTTAGTGTGTGTGTGGTTTTGGAATCTCGTGTGGATGCTTCTGTGGTGTATGATACATGTCGTAATGTGTGTCGTTGATGGAAATGGATGTCAAATGGTAGTCTTTGTGATAAGGGGTCCCGTATTATTCTTGGCTGGAATGATGACATTGTTTATGTTATGATTATGTCTCAAACTAACCAAGTTATGCATGTACAGGTTAATATTCGAGCGGAAAGCAAAACCCCTTTTTGTTCCTTTGTGTATGCAGATAACTATTATGTGAAACGTCGTGGACTTTGGAGCAATCTTGTGTGTTATGCTGGTTTTATGCGTAGTAGGTCTTTTGTTGGGTGACTTTAATGCGGCGCTTAACTTGGAAGATCATTCATGCAGTAGTTATACTCCTGATATTGCATTGCGCGAATTTAAATATTTTGTTCTAAAGATGGAGGTTGAGGATGTTAATATCACCGTTCTTCACTTTACATGGAATCAAAAACCAAAAGTCTCCTATGGTACTTTGAAGAAAATTGATAGGGTTATGGGTAATCTGCAGTTTTCTGATTCTTTTCCAGACTCTTTTGCTATTTTCTAACCATATCGTATATCAGATCATTCTCCTTGTGTTCTTCGTATCCCTCAGGTAGCCATGCCTAATCCTAAACCTTTCAAGTTCTCTAACTTTTTGGTTCATAAAGATGGGTTTGTTTCTCATTATGAATAGTTTCTTGGTATTGAAGGGGATTGTAGCTATTTTGATGATTATGATATATTCTCTAATGTTCTTCCTCACCAATTGGCTGATTTTATGGTACGTCATGTTACGGATGCTGATATTAGGGAAGCTTTGTTTTCGATGGGGGATGATATAGCTCCTGGTCCTGATAGTTACACTACAGCTTTCTTTAAAGCGTGGGATGTTGTAGGTGTTAAGGTTACGTGTGCTATTCAGGATTTCTTCATTAATGGTAAGCTTCTTAAGGAAATCAATCATACCATTATATCCTTGATCCCTAAAGTGTCTACCCCTTCTAAGATTAATGATTATAGGCCTATTTCTTGTTGCAATGTCCTTTATAAATGCATTAGCAAAATTATTGCTAACCGTATTAATGAGGGCCTTGGTGAGTTGGTTAGTATTAATCAATTAGCATTTGTTCCTGGCCGTCGTATCTCTGATAATATATTACTTACCCAAGAGCTTATGCGGAATTATCATAGAGGGAGAGGTCCGCCTAGGTGTGCGTTTAAAGTTGATATCCAGAAGGCGTATGATACGGTTGATTGGGCGTTTCTTAAAGCTATTCTGATTGGGTTTGGTTTTCATTCCAAAATGGTTGACTGGATCATGGTGTGTGTCTCATCTACATCGTATTCTATATGTGTTAATGGGGATCTTCATGGCTGGTTTAAAGGTAAGTGGGGTCTTAGGCAAGGTGACCCATTATCTCCCTACTTGTTTACGTTGGTAATGGAGGTGCTAACTCTTATTTTGCAGAAAAAGGTTTCTAATGCAGTGGAAATTCAGTTTCATCATTTGTGTGAACAACATAGAATTATTAACCTTTGTTTTGCAGATGACCTCTTCTTGTTTTCTAGAGGCCATCCGGATTCTGTTAATGTTATAATGCAAGCGTTGGAGGATTTCAAGAATGTCTCGGGTCTTGTCCCGAGTATACCTAAAAGTACAGCTTTCTTTTGTAATGTTCCTAATGCTATGAAGCTACTATTCTCCGCCTATGCCATTTGCGAAGGTTCTCTCCTATCATGTATCTTGGGGTCCCTCTTATATCATTTAGACTGCTTTATAGGGATTGTAAGGTTCTTGTGGAAAAGTTGGAAGGTCGTGTGAATGATTGGCGTAATAAGTTTTTATCTCTTGCGGGTAGGCTTCAGTTGGTCAGATCTGTGCTATCTTCGATGCATTTATATTGGGTTTCTGTTTTTATCCTTCCTACTTGTATCATTCATGAATTGGAGCAGCTTATGAGGGGTTTCCTTTGGTGTCAAGGAGAAATGAAAAGGGGTAAGGCCAAAGTTTCTTGGGAGTCTGTTTGTAAGCCTAAGCAAGAGGGAGGTCTTGGTATTCGTAGACTGGATGATTTTAACATTGCTCTTATGACTACGCATATTTGGATTATTTTGACTCATAAAGAGGCCTTATGGGTTCAATGGATTCATTCTTATAAACTTCGTAGTAGAAGCTTTTGGGATGTCCCTTGCTTGGGTAATGTTAGATGGGGATGGCATAAGCTTCTTGCAATTAGAGCCAAGGTTCGTCCTTTCATTTGGCATAAGATTAACAATGGATAGGCTACATCCGTTTGGTTTGATATGTGGTGTGAGTTAAGCCCCATTCGTGATTCGCATACTACTAGAGACATTGCTCGGGCTGGGTTAAATTTATCGGACTCGGTTTGTGATGTGATTGATAATGGTGTTTGCCGATGGCCTCCTGATTGGTTATCTAGGTTTCCACTTTTAGCTGCTATCCCGGTACCAATTCTTAAAGATACTGACGATGGTTTATTATGGCGCACTTTGGATGGTAATTTATGTCATTTCTCGGTTTCGGGTGCTTGGGGTTCTCTTCGCCTAAGGGCTGACTTGGTGGAGTGGTATCATATTCCTTGGTTTTCTCATTGTATTCCTAGGCATGCTATACATTTGTGGCTTGTTATTAAGCAGAATTTGAAGACTCAGGATAGGATACGACAATGGGATGTTGGTCCTAATGTTGATTTGGACTTGCTTAGATGCCCGCTATGTGACTTGGTTCCAGATTTTCACTCTCGCTTGTTTTTTGAGTGCCAGTTTTCTATGCAGGTTTGGTTGTAGGTTCGGGTTTTATCTGGAATGGATGTTGTCCCACCTTTTTTGGATAATGCTCTCACATTCCTTATTCCTATATCAAAGGGGCATTCGGTTATTAGTATCATATCTCGATTACTACTTGCTGCTACTACGTACTACATTTGTATGGAACGCAATTCAAGACTTTTCAAGCAAAAGAAGTCTACTGTCCAAATTATTGTATCTACCGTTCGGTTGAAGCTGGTTACCTTCAAGTTCAAGAAGATAACCCCGCGGGCTCTTCTGATACTTGATAAATGGAAGATTCCAAGTGTTTTTATTATACACGAAGGGAGTGCCAGGTAAGGGTTGTACTCTTTTTCCCTACTCCAAGGTTTTTCCCTTTGGGTTTTTCTTGGAAAGGGTTTTTAAGGAGGCATACTTTCTGGATCGACTTGCTCCCTTTGTGCTTTGGCTGGATGCGGGATGCTCGCTTGTTACAAGTTTTTTCTTGTTTTATGCCTAGTTAGGTGATGTAATATAGCTAGGTTCATTGTGTTTATGGCAAGTCATAAACATTAGTTTATCATGCTTTTAGCTTGAGGTTAATGTGGTACTTCTGCCACATTCCATTTGTACTTAACATTATTTTTGGTTATATATTTACCTGGGTAAAACCCTTTACCCAAAAAAATGACACTCTAATTTCTCTTGTTCCTAAATCCCAAACTCCTCAAAAAGTGTTTGATTTTAGGCCTATTGCATGCTGCAATGTCATCTATAAGTGCACTAGTAAAATTCTCACCAATAGGATTAAGAATGCTCTAAGTTTTATTGTTGATGAGAATCAAAATGCATTCATCCCAGGAAGAGCCATCACTAATAACATCCTCCTAACTCAAGAATTACTCAAGGGTATAATTGTGCTAATGGTCGTAAGAGAGTATCTTTCAAGATTGATATTCAAAAAGCATATGACACAGTGAATTGCAAATTTATTGAAGTAATTATGGTCAAATTTGGTTTTCCTAAACAGATGATTGATTGAATCATGGAATGCATTACAAGTTCTAAATTTACCATATGTGTGAATGGGGAAAGATATGGCTACTTTAATGGAGGGAGAGGGCTAAGGCAAGGTGATCCAATTTCCCCCTATATCTTTACTATGGTCATGGAAGTATTGAATCTGGTTATGAGAGATAAGATGAGTAAAGACAGTGGCTTCAAATACCATTTTTGGTGTAAAAAGTTAAAGATAACTCATATGTGCTTTGCAGATGATCCTATGATGCTTTGCCATGGAGATGAAAGTTCTGTGAAGGTCCTTAAGAAAGCTTTATCTAAGTTCAGTGATATTTCAGGCCTGTACCATAACCTTGGTAAATATACCATGTTCTGTAGTAGCTTGTATGAGGATACCAAAAATACTATTAAAACAATCTTGCCTTTTAAAGAAGGCAACTTTCTGTTAGGTACCTAGGTGTCCCTCTAGTTACTAAAAATTGGTATTAAAGACTGTAAGCAGCTTGTTGACAAAGTACAATGTAAGCTGAATGACTGGAAGAACAAGAGCTTATCTTATGCTGGAAGAGATCAACTTATTGCCTCTGTTCTAGCTTCTATGTAGTTACATTGGGGATATGTGTTCCTTCTTCCTAAATCAGTCATTAATGAGATTGAAGGTCTTTTCAAGATGTTTCTTTGGAATAAAGGGGACAATTGTAGAGGAAAAGCAAGAGTAGCCTGGAGTGAAGTTTGTAAGCCAAAGAACCAAGGAGAACTTGGATTCAAATCTCTAGAGGTATGGAATAAAACTCTCATGTTTAAGCACTTATGGAATTTGGCATCCAGGAAAGAGTCCCTTTGGGTTAAATGGGTGAATGTAGTGAAACTCAAGAACATGAGTGTTTAAGATGTGGCTATTGATAAAAATGACAGCTGGTTTTGGAAGTGTATCTTGAGTTTGAGAGATTGGGTGGGTAAACATATGAGATACCAAGTTGGTGATGGTAAAACAATAAATGTCTGGCATGACAAATGAAACAGTCGCATATCACTATCCAGTTTTATTAGCAAGAAGGAGGTATTCTATGATGGTTTTCAAGATTCTACAAGTTTGGCTGATGTAATTCTTGAGAATAGGTGGAAATGGCCTAAGCAATGGTTTGAGAAATTCCATCCTCTACAAAACCTCAATGTTCCTATTCTGACTAATACTCCTGACAAGGCTATTTGGGTGGACAAAAAGGGTAATGCGAAGAGGTACTCTACAAGTACTGTTTGGAATGATGTGAGAGTTGATGATACCTGTGTTAGATGGAAGAACCTTGTTTGGTACTCACACTGCATTCCTAAGCATTCTTTTATCCTCTGGCTTGCTATGAAACATAAGTTATGCACTCAAGATAGGCTACAAAAATGGTATCCTAATAAAGCATATAAGTGAAGTCTATGAAAAAAAGTAATTGACTCCCATGATCACCTGTTTTTTAATTGTGAGTTTTCAAAAGAAATTTAGGTGAAAGTCTGCCAGATGAGCAACAATAAGACTAATGGCAACACATGCGAGAGAATCATTAACAACGTGTAGGATGAGCACGGTCGGGTCCCGTGCATCGAATTAGTAGTACCGATTTTTTCCCGAGTATAAATTAGTGGTACCGTGCGGTGCATCAGAATCGGATCTGATACCGGTGCGGTGCCGGGAAATCGGGTTTTTCCGCTTTTTCCGAGAATTTCCGATTTGGTACCGGTCCGTGCATCAATTAGTGGTCCCGATTTTTTTCACCTTATTTCGTAGTCCCGTGCCGCATCAGTATTTCAAGAATCGGTACCATTTTGGTACTGATACCGACGCTTCCGGTTCGGTTCGAAATGCTCATCCCTAACAATGTGTGTTCTAATAAGGGCTATAGTGGTATTTGGGAGGTCATCAAAAGGCTATGTCTTGCAGCTGCAGTTTACCACATTTGGCAGGAAAGGAATAGAAGAATTTTCAATGGGTGTGCTAGAAGTGTTGATGCCCTCTTCAACTCCATCTATGACGATGTAAGGGCTAAGCTGGTCTCAATTAAAGTCAAGAGAAATACCAATGTTCTTAAAGCTGAATAAATTTGGAATATCAATTTTGATAGTCACAAGATGGAATAAAGGAGTGTTTGGATCCTTGGACAACATCAATCTTGAATTTATTTGCTGTCTAGTTCTTATTACATGCCATTACAATAAGGGATACCTTGTACCTTGGAGTTCTATCTGGTGTGACTATACCTATGGTAACCTGTCATATTTGTTGTAGTTTGGCCTTGGGAGGTCTGATTAGGAAGAATGTACCATAATGAAGGGTTCCTTATTGTGGAGGGTAAATGGTCTTGGAGGATGGTGTATGATGGGAGGAATATAGAGGAGTGAAAGATGATCCTTCTTGGTCCTCTCAATACACCATCATAGGAGGTTTGGTTGGCTTCATTTATGGTGTGTGTTCCCAAGTAGTTGAATCCATTCATGAGATGGAAATGTAAACTACTTGGTATAGCCCATATCTGGAAAGGTATGGTTCCTAGTGATGCTATGTACTCTTCTGCCTTGATCATGTGGGAGCTAGAGGAATGGTCTTGGTGGAAGGGTATCATGTAAATGTAGTTGGATGTTATATTGGTGCATTAAAAAGTGATATTTGATCTGGTTTTGAGTTGGTAATAGCTAGGTTTCATCTGTCTTTGGTTGTTTGTCATGGTCAGTTTTTCTTGTTGTCAGATTTATAAAAATCAGTTGTATCAGATACCGGATAGAGCTAGCTTGTATGCTAACTGATATGGGACATGTCCATATCAGTGTGTTTTTCTTATCTCTTTGTACAAAGTTTCATAATTAATAAAATTTCATCTTTGCACAGAAAAGAAAAAGAAAAAAAATGTTTCTTAGAGCCCGTTTGGTATGTGGGTTTTGATTGGGGTTGGGATTTAATAAATGCAAATCTCATGTTTGTTTATAAAAGAGGGATACAAAATAGAGAGTGAACCCCAATGAGCTCACATGTTTTGAAAGAAACGGGGCTAAATAAAATTTCATATTAAAGTGGTCCCCACTAATTTTTCATCTCATATTAAACTCCATTAAAAATAAAATATATATTAAATTATACAAATTGATTATTTATTTAGTTAAATACGTAATACATATTTTATTTTAAACCAATTATCTAAATAACCCATTTAGCTACTTGTTTTACCAATATGAACTTTTTTCTCATCATTTATCAAAATGAACTAAATGTGTCTCTATCATCTTATTACATCATCGTTTAAATATTCATCTTCGTCTAGTCTCTATCATCTAGTCTTTATCATAACACCTTATTTACTTTTTGTGTCGAACTATTTTGTTTATCTTAGCCGATTTTTAATGTACACATTTTTTGAAGTATACCATTTACTTTTTTCTACCTTCCTACTTATCCTAAAATTTCTCTACCATGAAGATAGTATCACCTTTTTGAATTAAAACACATATGTTGACTAAAATTGTCGACAGGTAGCATGGCTATGCTATGGTATGTGAAATGAATAAAGCATGAAACTGACAATAGGAAAGAAATAAAGAAGCAAACACCACTCTTTTGAGTCGGCTTTTTTTTCAATTGTCTAGTTAAAGCTGTGTGTCTCATTTCGCCCAGCTCATCTCCGCCCCATGCACTTCTTCACCCATAATTCCACACCACGCCCAGAATTCATCCTTCATCGCCTAGAATTCATGCACCTCGCCCACCTTGAACGTACTACACATCACTTCATTCGCCCAAAATTTATCCTACTCGCCCAGAATTCATCTTCATTCGCCTACCAAAATACAACACTTTGCTCCCAGAACACCTCGCCCCATCACTCGCCCATCCTTCCCCAACCCCTGTCCTCGCCCACCACTCGCCCAGGCCCACGCCCAGACATCTCACCTAGACACTCATTTGCCTAGACACTTGTTACTAGTTTGTACTACGCCCAAAGTTCTCGCCTAGACACTCATTCGCCTAGGTTCTCGCCTCGCTCACGCCCACGAATTCGTTATACACGTGTACGGTTTAAAAACTACTATGGTAGGAATCTAACATATAATATTGAAAAGTTCATTTTAGAAAAATGTATAGGCGAGGTTTATATTTGTAAAATACCATTAAAAAGAGTTAGTTTAAGAAATTTTCTCTTTTATTTTTTTTAATCTTATTTCTTTCTCTTACATTTAATTAAATTACAGATCTAAATCCAAATCTAAATTCTAATACTAAACCCACTTACAAACCAAACGGGCCTTTAGTGTTAATCAAGTTTTAATTTTATTATTAAAAAAATAAAAAGGAAAAATAGAGATGCATCTTTTTATTTTCAAAATTAAAAGAGCTAGGTGAGATAGCGTGAAAAATGGAGGTTCCTCGGTCCTTATTTCACCCGGTGTAACATAGCATGTTCACATCAAATTTTCCTGTTAAAACCAAAAACTTCACAGTTATTATAGAGCTCTAAGTATGAGACTGGGATTTCTCAGGTTGAAAAGACAACTTGACTCAAGTTGAAGAAGTGTGAGATATTGGATTTGATCAAATGAATAAAAAGACTAAAAAAAATTCTAAGTGATTGGATGGGGATCCTCTCCCAGAACTATAACCGCCATTTTCAATAGAATAACACGCTCCAAGGTATATCATCTCATTGCCAACAATCCTCTTATCTTAATTCAATTCAATTACATTATAAATTATTAAATTCATACCATTTGCTCTATCTTTTTACATATCAACACTTATTATTTCTATAGGTAGACCTAGGCCTTTTAATTCACTATATTTATTTTTTACGATTTATGATTGCTTCGAGTTTCTGATTAACCATGATTAACTCGATAACAAGCTAGAAGATTTTGCCAAGTGATGTAGTTAGGATTAACTAGGGGTTTAGGTTAACGGTAATTGTGAGAGTGTATAGTATTTGGTAGGAAGTTGTTAGAGATGCACATATTAGTAGGCATAAAATTGTGGATTCATTTTGATGGATCGGATTGATGCGGATGTTAGTTGAATTAATTAGTTGGTGATTAGATCGTAGTAGAAGTGATTAGCCTACGTTAGTGCTGAGTTTCTCTTAAAATGCAGCGTGCGAATTTGATAAAATAACGTTTAAGTATGATTGTTTGTTGTTGTTTTAGTCTGCGTAAGTCATTTCCGTGTTTACAGTTTTTCTTATCAGTTTGCGATAGCGTGAGAATTTGAGAAAATAACAGTTTTGAGAAATTGGCTGAGCTAGTGTAGTGGCTGGCTTTGTGAGATTTAGGAAGAGATTACATGCAATGTTGATGCTCTCTCATCGCTTCAACTCTTTGTGGTGGATAGGGGATGACCATAAACGTTTAAGCGGATAAAGTATCCTTCCAACATATCCATAACTTTATTATTTTAGTATCTTTTAGTTCACCCATATGCTTTCCATTGCTTTGGGATTCGATTCGCATCAAACGACATTTGAGTTACATACTTGCGATAGAAGCTTGGACGGAGATAGAATTTGGGCATTGAATTCTAATAATGAAATTAAGTTATATGTTAGAGATCCGTACATTAGCATGTCTCCTTAGGTAGTTACGTCTGTTAATGATGTAGACATTATAGAATTAGTTAATTGTTAGTAGGATCACGATAAAAAAGAATCGCCTACTATTACCGTTCTTTCGGACATAACAATGCTGATTTATTGTTGAAGATGCATGTTCGAATTCATTACAATAATGGTTGTGGAAGATCCATTGTACATTTTGTTTTTTTAAGTCTTTATCAAGCAGAATATGAATGCCTATCAAACACAAAGGCTGAGCTAGTGCACTGAAGCTATTTGGCACCGTGAGTATTAGGAAGAGAAGCTTTCCGCTGTAGTCTTCACTGTAAGTAGTCTATCAGAACTTTGGGGGGCTAATGAGGACGTTTCTTGACCAGCAAAAATGTCGAGGCGGAACTTGCAGTGATTTAAAGCTTCCTTCTAACATCTCCACAACTTTACTTATGGACGGCCGATATGATGGATCAGACTGGATGCACCACAAGCTCACAGTCACCATTTTCCTATTTAATTCATCTTCTACTTGTGTTTTCACCCCGTCAACCCCTAATCTCTCTCCAGTCTCTACTCGCTTGTGTATCAAATCTGGAAAATACGTTTCACCGGTGCTTGTCAAATTAGCATTGTTGTTTTTACATGCACCTGTCATTTCAAGTACCATCATCCCATAGTTGTAGACATCATATTGTGAGATGGACCTCCAAGACCCGTAAAAAAAACTTATGTGGCCATGTATCCGGCGGTGCCTCTTACACCCATTACAGAAACAATACTCTTTCTTCCTGCACAGCTTAGCCAGTCCAAAGTCGGATATTTTTAGGACAAATTCTTCGTCTAGCATAATGTTGTGAGGCTTTATGTCAAAGTGCACTATTCTTGTGTTACAACCTCGATGCAGGTACTCTAGACCTTGTGCAATCACTTTTGCAATTAAGAATAATGTGTCCCAGTGTAGACGAGAACCATCAGTTTGTAGAAACTTATCCAATATCCATTTGGCATGAACTCGTACATCAGGGCTCTTTTCTTTCCCTCTATGCAGTAACCTAAGAGGGTCACTATGTTCACATGAGAAGTTTTACTGATGCTAACTACTTCGTTAATAAAATCTTCTCCATCCCCTGTGGCATTATCCAATAGTTTCACCGCGACTAGCTGCCCATTAGGTAATTGACCTTTGTAGACACTACCATACCCTCCCAATTTTTCTAGGAACGAGTTTGTCATTTTCTATATTTCCAAATATTTATATCTTCTTGGGGCCATAATTTCGTTTTCTCTTATGAACTTTTCTATCTGATGGTTTGTAGTTTTTTGAGCTTGTCGTAACCTCTTTATCGGACATATTATTACAAAGATCAGGAGTATAATTCCTGCGATGCCACACGAAAAGCCTGCACGAGATGTTTAGAAAATACTAGATGCATTGAGAGAGAACGAGGAACACTTTTGCTATTTGATTTAGTTTGTTTTGATGCTAATTTTGTGTGTGAATGTGTGCTTAATTAAACGAAGTCCTCAACCTAAGATAAGAGTTTGTATGCTTACCTACTATAAGCTTCCACACAATTCCCTTGGATCCTGTTTGAGAAAGTAAAACGTGGGTGAGCTTATGTATGTAGACCAGATCATAACAGTAAGAAACGTTGAGAGGAACTCAACCAGCTGTATTCAACATATGTCATGCTTTACTATGAGCCAAACTGAAATATGAAGGTTTTATAAGTATTGAAAACCATTAAACTTATAGGCCAAAACGGCATGTGTCCCGCGTCATTTGTTTTTGCCGAATAGATCTTATTCAATATTTTGCAATTATTATTGGTCTCTTTTTCCAATATTTTTCCACCAACTTGAGGATAGTATAACCCTATATGGTCTGTGTTTTGAATACGTTCTTAAAGGGCATCTTTGGGATTTCTACTTACCCTATGGATCATGGATGGGTGTCTAGGTACCAAATTGTTGGGGAGCAGGATGTCACGTAGCTAGGCTTCTTGTTAGGGTGAAGATGGTCGGGTTTTCATGGTGGTTGGTCTAGATCGGATGGAGAACAAAGCGATGAGACGGGGATCGAATAGAAATGCATCTGACCGAGGAACATGTTTTGACTGTTTGGTTGTCAATTCTGATAAACATGTAAAAAATAGGGAAGTCTGTAACAAAATAGAAGATTCTGTTTATTGATTAGTATGTTGATTGACTTGGTCTAAAGACTTGACTGGCGAGATGATATTCTTCACACGTCAACCTTTATGGGCCATCGATTTGAAATACAATGAACATGAAAAGATGAACGCTCTTTTTCTGTTTTCGCAAATGTGAGGTAACATAAATCCAATTGGGATAAATTATGCCTTGGATTAGGTAGGTAGGTAGGTAGGTAGGGAGGGAGGGAGGAGGACTACACCTACTATCCTCTTGTACAAACAACATCAATAAATAGATGTGATGTTGAATGAATGAATTCAATTGTGAATAAAGATTATGAATGATTCGTTGAATGATGATTGATGATAGGGATCTGCTATTCAGAAGCGGTAGGTTCAACAGATAGGTGAGATATCAATCTCAGAGATTGTTGCAATCTCAAATTGAACGATGTCAATTTTAAACTCTAAAATCGCACACTTTTATTTCTGAGGCAAGGCCTCTATTTATACAAGATAGTGGTTGGATATTACGGACGAAAAATATTTCATTTGAATTGAATGATAATTAATTTTGATTTGAAATGGGTCCATGTGTTTTTGAATAATACGTTGATTGAATGAATGAATTCAATTGTGAATAGTGATTATGAATGGTTCGTTGAATGATGGATGATGGTAGGGATCTGCTATTCAGAAGCGGTAGCTTCAACAGATAGGTGAGATATCAATCTTAGAGATTGTTGTAATCTCAAATTGAACGATGTCAATTTTAAACTTTTAAATCGCACCAACAACTCCATCCATCAGAAATTTCGCAGATATTACGGACGAAAAATATTTCATTTGAATTGAATGATAATTAATTTTGATTTGAAATGGGTCCATGTGTTTTTGAATAATACGTTGATTGAATGAATGAATTCAATTGTGAATAGTGATTATGAATGGTTCGTTGAATGATGAATGATGATAGGGATCTGCTATTCAGAAGCGGTAGCTTCAACAGATAGGTGAGATATCAATCTCAGAGATTGTTGCAATCTCAAATTGAACGATGTCAATTTTAAACTTTAAAATCGCACACTTTATTATGGGAGGCAAGGCCTCTATTTATACAAGAGGAGTAGTAGGTGTAGTAGTTACATCCTCGTCATTGCTACCTATATTTACATAATAATACGAGTTAGGTGGCGACAAGCCTTACATTATTATCTTACATTATTACTAAAATACAAACAACATCACACCACTCAAAAGAAAAAGTTGAAAAAGTAAAAAAGTGGTTCTTTGAATAATTGATTATCTCTTCAATAAATAATTCTTTATTTTTCTTGTTTTCTTTGTTTTGGATTTTGCGTCGATAATAATTCTTGAATTTTTGTCTTCATTCTTGCATGCATGTATCATGTCAAAGATTCACAAGATGTGTCTTCCCGAGCTTGATAATTCTTGACATAGTGCAATCTTGAAATCTTCCGGTAATTCTCGCAAGTGGTCCGGAAAAGTCTTCAAATGGTTTCTCAAATTCGCTAAAATTTTTGATCTTCTTCACTAATACTTCCTCCCGAGAAACACGAAAAAATCAAAATATTATCTTGAAAATAATTGATTTTAACTTCGATCTTTGTCTTCGCCCTGTTCCTATTTTTGATGATGCGGTAAAACTCCGCTAGAGCTTCCACGAAATTTCGATGGATGGAGTTGTTGGTGGTATCTCGTCTCTTGATGGATACTTTCCGCTATGCTAACTCCTAGTTCTACTATTGTGATGGATTGTACTAATAATTGGTGATCCTTATCGAAGATTGGATAACTTGAATGCATCTTGAAAAACAATGATCGTTTTTTGCGAAATAATCATCGTATGTTTTAATGACGCTCTACGAATACGTGTCGGAATTCTTGGAATTCTTTAGTGCTTCCTCCTTTAGTGTATACGGTATCCAATAGTCCATGAACAAAATATTCATGAATAACCATTGGTTCGCTCCCGGAATGAATATTGCCTTTGGTCCTACTCTTCGTCATTTGGGTAAAAAGCTTGGTAGCTTGAACTTCATTGTAGTGAACAATAATGTCCCATAGTCTTTGAAAATTTTCAACGTTGGTTTCTTATGGCTTCTTTTCTCTTGTAGTTGGAATGCTTCTTAGTAAATCTATTGATCTTGTTCGGATGTTTGCTTCTTGATTCGTAAACATGAATCTTATGGATCTCTTGATTTCTTCTGTCGCGATTGTCTTGTATGTCTTCTCGAGTGCCTGTTCTGCTGCTTCCTTTGATGTGTAGCTTTTGTGACCTACACTTTTTCCGATTATGTGTGGACTGGCAAGTGCCCAATCCGAATATATGCCTATGTCTGGTCCATCGAAGATGACGTACCATTTTTGTTTTCCAATGCTTGAATTCTGGACAATTTCTTGAACTTGTTCTTCCATTCTTGTAAAATCGTCTCTTGATGATGAGGATGAACATGATATATGGGTTTTTTGGGTAGTATTTAGTGGAATGGCTTTTTTAGATGGAGTGGATGTTGTCGATTTTGTTGGTGTTGGTGTTTCGGTTGATTCAGGAATTGATTCTTAAATTGTGTTTCGGGTTAAATATCATATTGTACTTGATAGTTCTTCTTCCTCCTTCTTAACAATGGCTAATTGTTTTTCGATGGAGATGCGTTCTTTGATTTTCTGCTGAAGTTGTTGTTGAACTTGTTTTACTATTCCTTCCATTCTCTGGTGAGGGTGTCTGCAAAGGTGTTGTTATTGGTTTTGATGTATTTGATGTATGGATGAAATTGGTGTAGTTGCAGTTGCCAACGGATTAGTCGACCTCTACAATAGTCTTCTTGTAATTTGTATTTCCAAAAACCTGTTACATATTTCGAATCCGTTCGTAATTCGAATGTGGTTTGTAATAAATCAATCTTCCATTTTTTGAGTGTCTTTAAACACGCCAATGTTTCCTTTTCATGAGTGCTATATTTTTGCTCAGTCTCCGAGAATGTTCCAGAGATATATTTACATAATTTAGATTCATATTTTTCATTTTTAAAATAGATGTTTGCTCATTGCTTAAAAAGCTATTTCGATGAATTTATTAATGTTTGAATCATATTGAGGAATTTGACTTCCATCAATACATAGTGTTGATAGATTAGATTGAGGGATTGGAATTCGTCAATGTCTAATCCTAGTAATTCTTTACCATTTTGAATGGCCTTCATACATCCCCCCCAAGTCTTTGTCGATGCATCTTTTTCAATAATCAAAAATCTTTTGTTTCGGGTTATATAACTCCATTAAACATTGTACGATTGTTTTAATATGTTGTACAAGTTGGGTGTCGGATGGTGTCCATTCCCAACCAATTTTTTCGTAAATTTTCTTTTGTAAAATTTTTCTTTCTTTTGCTAGATTTTTCAAAAATCCTTGTTCCGCTATGTAATTCAAACATCCTAAAAATATTTGAATTTGCTTCCGATCTTTTAGTTCATCTGGAAAAAGTTTCAATTTTTCTTGTGTATTGTTTGTCAAAGAAATAACTCCATTTTTTGCTATTTTTAATCCTAAATATTCCACTTCATTTTGGAGAAGTTTAGACTTCTTTTGTGATAAAATTAAACCTTTTTCTTTAATTCTTTTTAAAACTGTTGATACTGCTTTTATGTGTTCTTGTTCGTCTCCTTTTGTAAAAAACGATAATATCATCGATATATGCTAAACAAACATTTTCTAAGCCCTGTAAGTTATTATCCATAAAACGTTGATAAATTGATGGTGCTTGTTTTAATCCAAAAGGTAGTACATTCCATTCATAATGTTTTTGTGGAGGACATGAAAATGCCGTTAATGGTTTTGTTGATTCATCAAGTCTTAATTGCCAATATCCAGATTTAGCGTCAAATGTACTAAAATGTGTATTTCCTTTTAATTTTTCTAAAATGTAATCCTTCCTTGGTAATTTATATGAATCTCCTATGGTTGCTTCATTCATTTTTTTATAGTTAGTGACCATTCGTCTTTTTCCTCTTTTAATTTCGTTGTTATTTTCGACATAAAATGCTGGTGCTGAATGAGGGCTTGAACTCTCCCTTATTATTCCTTTATCTAGTAATTGTTGACATTCTTCTTCAAATTCTTTAACATCTTTGATGCTATAAGGTATTCTATTTGGTATATTTATTTCTGCTAGTGGATCCTTTAATTTTATTGATACTAATTGATTATTGGTATTTATATTATCTAATGGATTTTCACTACATACTTCTTGTAATGCTCTTTCTATATGTTCTCTTTTCATTGTTAATAATATTTCTACTTGAAATTTAATATTTTGTGCTAACATTCGTATATATTCTGTTTGTGTAACAATTGGTGTTGATACTAATTCTCCTGTTTCATTATGTTTTATAATGACAGATTTATCTGTTTGTGTAAATGGTTGGTATAATTTTAAGAAATTGTTTCCAATTATCAAATCTATACCTGAATCATGCATGTAGATGGTTGGTGTAATGAATTCTTTTTTGTTAATATATATAGGAATCATTCTTCCTACATACCATATTTTATGTACTGATTTATCTGCTACTACTATTTTTAATGGTTTTATTAATTTTTCCCAAAATTTTAATACTTTCCGTTTTCCAAAACATATCGTAGCTCCGGTATCTACATATGCAAATATTTTTTTATTTTCAACTGTTACTTCAATGAATGTTGCATTTGGATTATCTTTCGCTTTTTTATTCATTCTTGTTACTTTTTATATAAAAATCTTTTTAATGATATGTTAATCTGTTTCATAATATGGTTCTCCAAAATAATCAAAACTATTATCATCTTCGTAGTCGTCTAATTCTTCTGATTCATCTTCATAATATTTTCTCATTCTTTCATTATATTCCAAAAATTGTTTCTTCAATTCTTCTTCATTAGTCGAATTTAAATTGTATTCGTCTAAATATTCAGCAATTCTCATTCTTGATATCATTAAAGCTAGTGGATTTTTAATTTCTTTTGAAAATGGTGGTATAAAAATTACTTGTAGTGGATTAACTTCTTCATATTCCCATATATTTTCCCATGTTAGTTTGTTTGTAGCTAATTTTGTTTTTTTCTCATAATATTCCGATAGTATTTTAAAAACTACATATGAATCATCGGTATTGAATTCTAACTTTGGTTCAAAACTATTTTTCGTATATATTTGTTGTCTTATTTTGTTCTGAAAATCTATTCTAGCTTTAGTTTTAGATTCTTCTTTATCGCTATCTTCTATTTTATTTGTTATAGCTGTATACAATTCTTCTAGTTCTTCTTTATCATAATGGTCTAGATTAAGATATTTTAATTGAAATACAAATGTGTCAGTATTAATAATTCGTAATTCTTCACTTAATTCTTTACTCATTTTTTTTTTATTAAATAACTAATTTAGATCTGACTTCTTGTATTACCTTCATATTTTCTCTAAGACTATTTTTAGTGTTTTAAAATACCAATTTATATCAATATTTTGAAATCCAAATACCTTTTTATTTCTTTTTATATCCTTTTTAACATCTTTTATTTCTCGTAACATACTTCTTCTTTGTAAGTATAAATAATTTAGAAAATTCTTATGATATTGATTATAATTATTTTTTAATTGTATTTTTGTGTCACTCATATTCTTAAACTTAATGATCTTAACATTTGTTTCATTTCTTTTATATCTTCTTGATTACAAGTAGATTCTTCATTTGATTTCTCAATTTGTGGTATCCATATTGATGATATATTAGATGTTGATTTTCTACTTCTTTCAATATATTTATTTTTTGTAAACATATTTGGTGTTTCAAGACTAAGTAATGGTTCAAAAAGTTTATCTATATGAATTCTATCATTTGTTTTAAACGTGATACTATGATGTGAGTTAGTGAGTGCATAATTTATTTGATATGTTACTGTAAAAGGGTGATTTCCTTTATACATAAATGCTCTTCTTAATAATTCATATCTGATAGTAATACTTTTATTTATATCTTTGTCTTTAAGACTTAATCCCATTTGTATATTTACATCGAATTTTATTTTTCCTTCGGATAAATTTCCTTTTCCTTTAGTAATAATACTTTCTTCTTTATTAATTATTCTATCATCTCTTAATTCTAATTCAATAGGTGTATTACAATCCATAAATGTACTTTTTAATATTATTTGTATGGTTGATATATGAATATACGCTATTTTACTTCTATCATTTTCTTTCATTTGTTTTATTCGATCATTTATCTGTTGTTTATTAATTATAGGTATAATAATATTGCCTTGTGTTTGTTCAATAGAACTGGTTCTTCTCCAATTATTTTTCCAAAATATATTATATTTTTCCTTGAAAATATTTCTCTTAGTGACCTTTGAATGTCAAAATTATGTTTTTCTGATAATGTAAAATTAGATCTTCTAATAGTTGTTTTATCAATAATAGCATCTAGCATTGTTGGGTTCAAGAATACCCAAACCCTTAATCTAGGATTTGAATAGAAAATAGCCCAAGTATTCAATCCGTTAACACAAACAGTCATTGAGTGCATAGTCACTCGATGGAGTCGCCTTCGATACTCGAGAAGACAAAGAATAAGTCTCTCCACCGCAGGCGGAACTTAAAGCGTGAAGACGAGTCAAGAATAAGATGATGGATTCGGTGAGTGATGACAATAACTCATCGAATCCCTAAGATTCTCTCCAACTTCTTACATCAAGACAAACCAAGTAGAAGATCAAGGATGTAAAGATCAAGAAAGAGCGGGACAAGGCGGGAAAGGTTGAATCGAGATAAGACGAAGTCCTTATCAACCAAAGTCAACTTTCCCGAAAGGCAAAAGATCGTGCTCGGTGTCATCACCGAACTTAGGAAAGTAGTCTTGTCTCTTACCTAGAATAGTCTTTATGTGTAGACAAAATACATCAAGATTTTGTCTTCTCGATGATGTTAGTTTGTCACTTAGGAAAGAGTCAAATATCATACATGTATAAATAGCATAGAGATGGAGTGAAAAGGTTAAGCTTGTGAATTGTAAAACACATACACGCAAGCCATCTTTTCACCTCCAAATACAACTTAGTTCTGAGATAGCTCGGTGAGTTTAAGAGTTGTGCTCGACATAGCCCGAGCTTAGAGAGAATCACCCAACTTTGTCATTTCAATCCCAAGTACTATTCCGCAAGTACTTGGGTAACGTATTCTTTGTTGATTTATTTCTAATAAGAATATGATGTTGAAAATTACTTAGTGTGTTTTCTTTATGTTAATTTCGGTCATAGTTCACTTTTAACTTGTTTTATAAACTTAAACGTGTTAAACAATAGTGAACGGGAACAACAAGTGGTATCGAGCCGTGTTAATTATAAAACTCATTTTAGGCCGCTCTAAAAGTTTTTAAATTAGGATCCTAAATGGTGAAATTGATGTACCCCAACTAGTCGATAAAAGGGTGGAGCTTATTCATTTGTTGCCCCTAGACTTGAAGTTGGCAAATTCAACAAATGGAAAAGCGAATGCTTTGCTATTTGATTGGGATGGAACCTTATTATGTCAAGTGCATAAATGAAGGTCCATTTGTCCCAAAGATATTTGAAGGGTTGCCCAAACCTCAAGCTCGCCGACCTGTGATGAAAGGAGAGTGGTCAACCAGGACCAAAGACTCAAAAGTATCATAATATCTTGTCTTCCCGACGATATTATGGAGTGCATTATAAGTCGTAGTCTTTGCTAAAGCAAACACAGGATGACCTAGTTCATAGTCATGAAGGACCATCGATACCAAGGAAAGCAGGATAATGGACACAAACTCGAGTATAACACCTTCGAGGCTAAGGACTCGAAAACTCTCTCTCAAACTTACACCAGATACAAAACTCTTTTAAATGAACTTTCAAATGATGGTGTTAAGTTGTCTAAGCATGAAATCAATGTTGGTTTTGTAAACAGCCTCCACGAGAAGTGGTTGAATTTCTCTCGTGGACTCGGGAATGCCAATCATATCCAAAATCTTGAGCTTCACGAATTTATGGGAATTTTGTCTATGAGGAAAACCTCATCAACCGACGATACCGACTTAAAGAAGTCTCGAAAGTCAAGAAGTCCCGACCAACGCCTCATCACCAATATCAATCGCTTTTTTTCTAACAATGTAGTTCAAGATTTCCAAGAAAACTCGGATGATGAGCACGATGAGAGATCAAGTGAGAGTACCTAAGTGACCGAATGCTTGAATTTCGGGAGGGCACCTCGCTAACTCTCAAGGTTTATAAAAGAAACAAAGGTTTTCAACTGCTAAAGCAATCAAGACACCGAATGCTACAAGTGTCATAAAGAGGCCATTTTGCAAAAGACCGTTTTCAAAACAACTTCGAACCCTCTTACAAACCATCGTGATCTAATCGGTCTTCGTGCTTTAGCAAATTTCAACCAAAAATCTATCGGTCTCATCAAAATGTTCAAAACAAATCGATCTTAACAAAACCATTGATTATGAAGCTAAGTATAAGAAAGCAAAGCTAAGCTTGCATTGCTTGAGGCCATCCTCGAAACAACAAAAATGTTCAATCATGTGGTAAGAACAAAGGCCTTGTGGTTGAAACCTTTGACTAGGATGAAGAGCCAATCTCATCGGATGATGAAATGGTACATGTCGGTGCTCTAATGGCTCTCTCTCAAGAAGACAAGCTAGGCGTTGGGAAGAATCATGCTAGGAACGGGAATGGGTCAACATCACAATGAAGAAGGTAAACACTTTACTTTCTATGGATGATGACTCGATTGGCGATCTTATATGAATTATCTAAATGTTGACCTTAAGTTTGTAGAAGAGCAAAGACCTGAATCTTTTTCTAAGTACAACAAGTTAAGTTTTGAATTGAATAAGTGTAGGGATGAATTGCTTATTTTAAAACAAGCTAAGCTTGAGGTCGTCACTTTGCAAATTCAAAACACCGAACTAGTTAAAAGAAATCGTAATCTTCAAAATGAACTTAAAAAGGCAAATGATATTCTTAATAGTTGGATCTGCTAAGAATCCTGTGGTCTTTGATGTCGTGGGAGCCCCAAGAGTAAGAAGAGAGTCATAGGTGAAGATCATCTCCCCGACTCTCTCAACAAAGACCGCCTCCTAAGCCATTTGTGTCGGTGGCATGATTACAAGTATGTTGGCTGATTCTAATTCCAAAGAATGGATTGAACGAGTTAATCCCGAGAGTAAGCTTCCAAACTTCGATTCGGAAGGATTCTAGAGCTGAAAGTCAAGCTCTAAAGAGCATGCTTGGACTCCCGATGTGCCCGGTTGTCGAACACATCTCCGAGTCTCAAGCAAATCTCAAGCACCGCCCACCACCGAAACCTCTTCGGTGCCGCCCAAGCTCGAGCTTACTCCACTACAATTCAATCCTCATTCACCAAAAGAAAGGTCCGGACTTGGTAGAACCATCCTACAAAAACAAGCAAAACTAATCCAACAAGAGTCTACTCTCACGAGACTTCATCATCCTTTGTCCCCATCGGTCGACCAAATCCAAAGAATCGATCGAACTTGTGAGGAAGCTTCTCAAAAATGGAATCCATTGAAAAGGTCCACGAACCAATCAAGGAGACAAAGTCGCCTTCCTCTAGTTCCTCAAAGTCTAAGTCAACCTCCAAAACAAACAAAAGTGTGAAATGTGTCATTACACCACCCATACCATCGACAATCGCTATAGAATCCTTTTTGCATGATGCGCAAAAGGATGATCACAGGATCGAGATCATCTACAAGATGTCGGTCAAGCAAACTATACCAAAGTTGGTCATCGTGTATGCTTCATCCTCCAAAATCGCTCCAAAGAATAGAGCAAAACCTTTTCCTCTCGCCTCACCGTGGGTTCAATGATCATCGATGATTGTCTCATGAATACATCTTTGTGATATATGCGGTAATCCACTCATGAGACATCCCAACATGACAAGATCATTCATGCAAGGAGAAATTCCAAACAACCCGTAGTCACCGAGTCATCCTCGACCTCTAAATGCAAAACCCGTGGTAGCACCTGCACACAACCACCGACCATGAGTCGATTGCAAATTTCAAAGAGACCTTGAGATCCAAGCCCACTAATAAGTGGGTGCGAAGAGAAACTAATTCGGTTTACTACTTGTGCGAGACATGCCAGGAGCCTATTGGCATCTAGGCGGTGGATGCTCGAAGCATGACCGGTGTGAAGGAATATCTGCACAAGTATGTAAAGGAACCAGGCCCAAGGTAGTATTTGGTGATAACTCATCATGTCCCATCGAAGGTTATGGTTCAAGAACGTAATGGAATAGTTTTCTAGAATAGCCTATGTCAACGGTCTCAAATACAATCTCATCGATGTCACCAACTATGTGATGCAAAATTCATTGTACAATTCAATGATAAACAAGGTACCATTTTAATGCCAATAAGGAAGTTGTGTTGATAGCTCCTAGAGAGATGATGTTTATGTGCTTGACATGTCAACTCTCTCCAAGATGGAATGTGTCTTTGCTAAAGCCACCGAAACTATCAATTGGTTGTGGCATAAGAGACTCTCACACTTAAACTTCAAAACCTCAACAACTTGGCAAAACAAAACAAGGTCCTTGGCTTACCATCACCGGTCTTTGCAAAGACAAACCATGCTCGCTGCTGTGAAAAGGGTAAACACCACGAGCATCATTCAAAACCAAACAAAATTTCTCCATCAAAGTCGCCACCTCCTCCAAGCACATGGATCTCTTTGGACCCGTCGGTCCCCATCAATCCAAAGATGAGAAGTATACACTTGTCATTGTTGATGAATTCTCAAGATACACTTGGGTATACTTTCTTCCAAAAGAGTCAGTAATGATACAATAATGTCATTCATCGTGAAGATTGAAAACCGAATGACATTCTTGTTAAACAAATCGAATCGACAATGGCACCGAGTTCGAAATCAAGAACTTGAGAGTTTCGTGATGAAAAGGAATTTCTCAAAATTTCTCATCTCCTTATACCCACGAACAAAATGGGGTTCTTTGAAAGGAAAAAGAACTCTCATTGAGGTCGCTAGAACTATGTTAAATGGCTCACCCTCTCAAAACATTTCGGATCGAAGCGAGTCAACCGCACTGTTACACTCAAAACAGGTCAATCATTGTCAAAAGACATAATAAAACCCCATATGAGATCTTCAAAGGTAGACTTCCCAACATCGCCTATTTTCATGTGTTTGGATGTCACGTGTTCATTCACAACCACAAGGATCATCTAGGCAAGTTTGATGTAAAAGTCGATGATGGATACTTTTAGGCTACTCACCGATCTCCAAAGCCTTCGTGGTTTTTAACACAAGGAGACAACAAGTTGAGGAAACCTTTCATGTCACCTTTGATGAAAGTACCGAAAGCATCAGTTCACCAACACCTCGATGGAGGAAATAGGAATTGATAACTCATCTAGATATCCTCCGATAAGTACAACATCGAACTCAATTCCTCATATCAAGTCGATGTCGACATCTCATATTATGTCTTACCCCACAACCTACCCCAACTAACCATCAATGAGTTCATTGAAAATCGATACATCCCTGCTGGGATATGCAACAATGATCCAAACGATCGGGAACACAGAACTCATGATCCTCAACTCGATCAAGACATCTCTGAGATGTTCTAAATGATTACGTGGCTCTTGCACCGAACTAACATCTCGAACTCCTAGTGACATCTTCAAGCTCGGATCCCGCACCACAAAGTAAGTGGACAAGATCTCGTGACATTGAGCTTGTAAACATCATTGGTGAACCCAGCGAGGCATGCTCACTAGAAGCATGGTACGCTAGTCTAATCATGACTTGACCAATGAATGTCTATATCTCGATTACCTATAAGACATTGAACCCAAAAGTGTCATCAAGCTCTAAAACACCCAAGCCGGGTTCAAAGCTATGCAAGAAGAATTGCAATAGTTTGATAAAAACAAGGACATGACCTTGATCAAATGTCCTCGGGATGTAGTAGTCATAGGAATGAAGTGGGTTTTCGAAACAAAAGCCGATGAAAACGCACCGCTCATTAAAAACAAAGCGGACTTGTAGCCAAAGGTTACAGATCAACAAGAAGGCATTGACTATGATGAGACATTTGCTCTGTTGCAAGAATGGAAGCCATCGGGATCTTCCTTGCATATGCAACATACATGAACTTCGTGGTCTACCAAATGGATGTTAAAAGTGCATTCTTAAATGGTGATCTCAAGGAAGATGTGTATGTTCGAGAACCTCCGTGTTTCGAGTAGTGAATTCACGACTATGTCTCAGAAGCTTGACAAAGCCCTTTATGGACTTAAACAAGCTCCCGGGGCATGGTATGAAACTCTCTCGCCTTCCCGATACAAAACAAGTTTGTCGAGGAAAGATAGACAACACATCGCTTGTCTATAGAACCCAACAGGATGTGATACTAGTCCAAGTGTATGTTGATGATATCATCTTTGGCTCAACAAACTACAAACTTTGCAAACAGTTTGAAAAACTAATGACAAAGAAGTTTGAAATGAGCATGATGGGGAACTTACTTACTTTCTTGGACTACAAATCGTGCAAACCGATAAAGGTATATCCATCGACCAAGAGAAATACACCGTAAATCTCTTGAAGAAATATGAGATATTTGACTATGCCTCGGTGAAGACACCAATGGTTCCACCTAACAACCTTGGACCCGATCTCACCGGCAAATCACCAATCAAACTCATTTCGTAGGGATTGTTGGCTCATCGATGTATCTAACCGCTACTAGACCGTACATACAATTTTCATCTGTCTAATAGCAAGATATCGATCCAATCCCAAAGAATCCCACCTCACTACACCAAAAGAATACTCGGTACACGAAAGGAACCCCAAGCCTTGACTATATTATCCAATATGCTCGTGGTTTGATCTCAAAGGTTACTTTGATTACGATTATCTTGGTCGCAACATGGACGTAAAAAGTACCTCGTGGTCTGTCAATTTCTTGGAGGAACGGTGTGTTGGAGTGCAAAGAAGCAACAATCGGTGGCTATGTCCTCAAATGAAGTCAATATGTAGTCTGCAGCAGGATGTTGTGCCAATGTATTATGGATGAAAAGTCAACTCAATGACTATGACATCCATTACAAAATGGTGCCCATCTTCCGTGATAACACTAGTGCAATTGCAATCTCCAACAACCCCTGCCCTCCACCGAGAACCAAACATATTGATATCGATATCACTTCATCGGGGATCGCATAATGAAAGGAGACATAGAACTTCATTTCATCCTCTCGAATATCACCGGTGATATCTTCACCAAACCCTTGGATGAACCTACCTTGAGAGACCGAAAGTCGAATGGGAATGCTTGATGGTGAAAGTCAAGTATCGAAAATCAATCTCGATAAGCTCTCGAAATGGTTCGTCCTCCCCGAATATCCAAAATAAACCTCTCACCGAATGAGTAAGACTCATTCGTGGTCCCCGACACTTGACAAAGAGCATTGAATGAGTAACTAAATGGTCCAAGTATCGCTTACTTTAATGTCCTAGGTTGGTAACTATGCCAATTTAATAAGGAATATATGTCTCTTTGTCTTCTTGTCATCCCACTTGGCATTTAATGCCTCTCACAAAAAATATCAAATTGATATTTTATCTCGCAAAAGAGCACTTTTATCGCAGACGCAATCGCTCCCTTGAAAACGGGTTTTTATCGGGTAATGGAGTGGTAGCATTAAATGGGGAAATTCAAAAGTCTTTCAAAACCTACTCTTAACTTTTCCATTTGTGCACAAAACACCCTCTTATCACTCTATAAATACCTCTTCTCCAACACAATCAACACACACAAATCTTTTACGCAACTAAACTCACAAAATCATTTCAAAAATTCAAAAACATTTGTGTGTGCTCAAAATCTCTTTTGGAAAACCTACCTTGTAAACATTTACAAAAGTTTTTCATCACAAACTAGAGATCTAAACATTTTGATTGTTCTTGCCAAACGCTTTTTTAAACCCTAAAACTTCTTTAATAGATATGGCTAGAACACAATCTCTCGGTTGCTTCTCGATGGGTAGGGATCTCACAAACGTTGAATTCAAAACAAACAATGTCATAGGTAATTTTGAATACCCTAAAAATGTCCCAACCTATAAAGACATTGTAAAATTTTTATTCAACGCCCACTCAAAACGGCCTTTGTAAAATGTCCTCGTGGTGTACCCAAACTACCTCGTGGAGTTTTGGGCAATCTGCTAAAGCCTTTGACCCGACACCTTCAATCGATGAGAATAACTTTAGACCACTCGTGGAGTATCTCATCGTGTTCGCTTTAATGGGGCAACAATACACCTGGATTACAAAACTTTTGCACTTCAACAGGTTAGATTACAACAAAGGTGTTTATGTCGCCCATCA
This sequence comes from Chrysanthemum lavandulifolium, assembly GCA_022545495.1. NCBI lineage: Eukaryota > Viridiplantae > Streptophyta > Magnoliopsida > Asterales > Asteraceae > Chrysanthemum > Chrysanthemum lavandulifolium. The sequence continues at coordinate 184,645,294 of CM040244.1, read as the reverse complement.
CGAACCTTCCACGTTGAAGGATGGGTTAAAACAAATCGTTTTGGATCCTACATTTTGGACAAGACCCCGATCACTAAAAGTTCATTCCCGTGGCTTGGAGGATCCTTTTCACTTTTGTGATTCGGTCCTCGTGGGGAACCACTCATCCACCGAACAGGTTAACTCTATTCGATTGATGATGGCATCTTGCTCGATGAATGGGGTCACCGTCGACATAGGGGATATCATTTACGGTGATCTTGTAACGAAGCTACAAAGCAAAACTAGGACGAAGTATATTTCGTATCCTAGGTTTGTCTCTTGTGCTCTACAATCGTTCTTGGTGCCAATTATACTCGGGATGAAAAATTTGGAAATTTACTGGCATCCCGAGTCCTTCAAACTTTCAAAGGACCCATCCTTGTCACACCTATTGAATTGACCCCCATATGGTTGTCAGTAAACAACTGTGAGGATCGGTGTCTCAAACCCCGCTCTAAAAAGAGAAGGGAAGTCTCGATGGGACTAAGACTAAACCAAAGTCTCGGGGCCACTTAGGCTTCAGGAGCACCGCCAAGAGGCACAAAAGACCCGAGACCAAAAGACACCCACCCACCAGAAACAACCACCCCGTGACAACGAAGGACACCGATACATCACGGTCGGTGCCCTTGGTCACACCTACTACTCCCAAGATCCGGAGGAAACAAACAACCCGGTAGGAGGCGCTTCCACATCGCCCGGTGATGACATTAGCAAATCCAAGCCTTTGTGCGAGGGCACACCGATCGATCCCAAAGACTGGGGAAACAAACAACCCACCGATAGGGATACAACATTCATGACTACGCTAAAGGCACTGAAATACTCACCAGTGTCTTAGGGGTCACTGGGGACAAAGACTCGGAGGAAAGGAACAACCACGATACGAAACCCAAAACCAATCTTGACTCGAGAAGACGCTCGGAATCTCCCACCGTGTCCGAGGGATCCACGGGGACAAAGACTCGTAGGATCAATACCGCGATATGGAACCCATTCCCACTCCCTTGTTAATCATTGTCGAGATTCTTGAGTTGCTAAAATCCGATGATGACCTTGCGAAAGTGATGAAGAAATCTTATCGGCGGGAGAAGAAGTGGACGCCGAGGTTCAAATCGAACAAGAGCCTCGGCGATCCACAGCGCAGATCGAGTCACCTTTTCAAACCAAGACAATGACTCACCTCATCCTCCAACTCAGACGAATTCAAAAGGTTTGACAATGTTCTTCCACTCACCGAAGACAAGCGGTTAAGTGGATCGGTGGGGCTTCAAGGAGGCCGTTTTACGAGTTCTTGAGCAGTTTTGGGATCAACACACCGAAGGCTGCGCGATTCTACCGACCTTAGATCCGATGTGCTCACCTTCAACGAAAATGTTCACGAGCAGAGATCTTATGTACCACCATCTTGTCAACCGGATGAACACATGGTTAAGTTTCTCAAGCATCTTCGACGGTTGGGGTTACGATTGATGAAATCGGGGATCGCTGTCAAAGAAGACCCAGCTTAATGCCAAAGTCTTTGAGGCCACCGAGGCATATGAAAAAATTCATCCAGCTCACCGACCTTATAGAGATGCTCAAGTCTGCAAATGTTCAAGGTCTTCAAACTTGATTCGGACTCTTCAGATCACCATGGACTCATGAACACTCGGTAGCTACCTTGACTCGAGCCTCGCCTTCTATGGCTTGGAATCTAGGTCCACGAATGACCGCCTTGGAGTTATCTCATGCGAACTTGATGCAAAGGTCATTGGTCTTCAAGCGGATACTTGAAATAAAGGCCATGATGATCGAAATCTATCGGGCCTTCAAAGGTCAAGTGGTCGGTCCCTTGGCGCCTACTCCAACTCTTGCCCTCACCGACGCCACGGCAGCGGTTGGGGGAGAATCTTCTTGAAGAAACTCCTCTTCACACCGGGGAGCAAACACCACCAGTCTCGGCTCAAACATCATCATCATCGGCACCCGGTCTCCGCAGTACCAATCTCATCACTTCCACCTCAAGCAACAACAACAACACCGGTCTTAACACCAATCATAACAACACCACCTCCCATTATTGCATCATCTTCCTCGAGACGGGACAAGGGCAAAGGCATCCGACTACTCATCGAGCACGAGAAGATTCCCTACAAAATTGGTGACATCAATACCTCTTCACTCAACAGCCTAACCAAACACCTTGCTAAAGAAGAGGAAATTGAAACAAGTCGAGGATGAAAAGAAGACTAAGGAGGCATTGACCAAAGTGATTGCCAAGAAGTCAAAATGTGGAATAGATGCAAGCAAGCTCAAAAGGGTCAGCAGACGGAAGTTCATGGAAGCTCAGTGCATCGAATGGTCGCAATGAGAGCTCAAGATGAAGAAAAGAGAAAGAAAACCAAGCTCTCAAGCAAAGCGAATTAAAGAATACAATCGGACAATGACCAAAGAAGGCTTCCGAAAAAATCATCGATGTCAAAATCATTCCCAACACCAAACCATTGGCTATGAATGTTTACGTAGGGATGACAAAAGACACTTTGAGGTTCATGATCCATTAAAATTCAAAGGACTTTGGGATCACCGAACTTGATGAACTTGGTCCGATCATTGGAAAGAAGCAAAATAAGGTGGTCAAGGAGTCGATGAAGATGCTTAGCAAAAGATATGAAAGGTCGAGGAAGCCACCAACCGAGAATTCACCGCCTTGACCGCACCTCAAGGATCTCAACCACAAGCTTCCACCGCAAAGGAAAGAGTTGATTTCAACCCGAGATCAAAGTACCGCCTTGAATGCAACAGCCGCCTAAGGGTGTAAATTTTGTGAACTGTCTAGTGATTAAAGAGCACGAAGAGGGCTATTCCACATTGATGTCTATGGAACCTGCATTTCAAAGATGGAGTGACATTGATCAGCCGAGTCGTGTAATGATCGCCTATATTCACGTGGCCTCTAAGATCCAATCCTCAAAGAACGCCGTTTCATCAAGACACGAATGCTAAGATCGAGACCATCCCGACGTAGAAACACTCATCACCAAGAAGGTCAAGCTTGAAGCATTGGGAATCCATCCGGATTGACATCATTTTGTTTACCTTTTGTACTAGTGATAGAACTATGTAATCGATCAATAAGCGATGTATGTTTTATTCATTTACTCGGTGTTCCTTATTGTATTCATTAGTACATTCGATTAATGAAGAAGTCTCTTGCTCACTTACACCGATCAACCACTTAGGCTATTTGATATCCAAATAGGGAGACCAATTGGGTTCAAGAAATACCCAAACCCTTAATCTTGGATTTGAATAGAAAATAGCCCAAGTATTCAATCCGTTAACACAAAGCAGTCACCGGTGCATAGTCACTCGGTGAGTCATCTTCGTGGATACTCGAAGAGGCAAAGAAGAAGTCTCTCCACCCGATGGCGGAACTTAAAGGGTGAAGATCGAGTCAAGAAGAAGATGATGGATTCGGTGGTGATGACAATAACTCATGAATCCTTAAGATTCCTCTCAACTTCTTACATCAAGACAAATCAAGTAGAAGATCAAGGATGTAAGGCAAGAAAGAAGCGGGACAAGGCGGGAAAGGTTGAATCGAGATAAGGCGAAGTCCTTATCAACCAAAGTCAACTTTCCCGAAAGGCAAAAGATTAGGCTCTGTCATCACCGAACTTAGGAAAGTAGTCTTGTCTCTTACCTAAAATAGTCTTTAGAATGAGACAAAATACATCAAGATTTTGTCTTATGTATGATGTCGGTTGTCACTTAGGAAAGAGTCAAATATCATACATGTATAAATAGCATAAGAGATGGAGTGAAAAGGTTAAGCTTGTGAATTGTAAAACACATACACGCAAGCCATCTTTTCACTCCTCCAACTCAACTTAGTTCCGAGATAGCTCGGTGAGCTCTAAGAGTTGTGCTCGGACATAGCCCCGAGCTTAGAGAGGAATCACCCAACTTTGTCATTTCAATCCCAAGTACTATTCCATGAGTACTTGGGTAACGATATTTGTTGATTTATTTCTAATAAGAATATGATGTTGAAAATTACTTAGTGTGTTTTCTTTATGTTAATTTCAGTCATAGTTCACTTTTAACTTGTTTTATAAACTTAAACTGTGTTAAACAATAGTGAACGGGGAACAACAAGCATAAATCCTGATTCATTTTCACTTTCATGAATAATAGAAATTTCTTCTTTATTTATTGTTGATGACTTTGACATATTTAATAAAATGAATTTCTTAAACTTGTTAAAATTTTTAAATAATACCTGCTTCCTAGCAATTTTCTTCTTTTTGATAGCTGATAGTTCTGTTTTTGCTTCTGACTGTTGGCGTCAATCTTTCTTCTATTGTTGTCTTGGACATCTTTCTTGATTCTTCAAACTGTTTTTAAGCTCTTGTCTGACTTCTTTATCTTGCTCCTTAGATCGTTGCATCGCTCTAATACCAGAATGTATACGCGGATATTACGGACGAAAAATATTTCATTTGAATTGAATGATAATTAATTTTGATTTGAAATGGGTCCATGTGTTTTTGAATAATACGTTGATTGAATGAATGAATTCAATTGTGAATAGTGATTATGAATGGTTCGTTGAATGATGATTGATGATAGGGATCTGCTATTCAGAAGCGGTAGCTTCAGCAGATAGGTGAGATATCAATCTCAGAGATTGTTGCAATCTCAGAGATTGTTGCAATCTCAAATTGAACGATGTCAATTTTAAACTTTAAAATCGCACACTTTTATTTCTGAGGCAAGGCCTCTATTTATACAAGATAGTGGTGTTGTTTGTTTTTATGTAATAATGTAAGATAATAATGTAAGGCCTGTCGGCCACCTAGCTGTATCAATAATGTAAATATAGGTAAGCAATGACGTAGGCTGTAGCTACTACACCTACTATCCTCTTGTATAAATAGAGGCCTTGCCTCCCATAATAAAGTGTGCGATTTTAAAGTTTAAAACTGACATCGTTCAATTTGAGATTGCAACAATCTCTGAGATTGATATCTCACCTATCTGTTGAAGCTACCGCTTCTGAATAGCAGATCCCTATCATCATCCATCATTCAACGAACCATTCATAATCACTATTCACAATTGAATTCATTCATTCAATCAACGTATTATTCAAAAATACATGGACCCATTTCAAATCAAAATTAATTATCATTCAATTCAAATGAAATATTTTTCGTCCGTAATATCTCACAGATACATTCTCGTATCGAGCGATGCAACGATCTAAGCAAGATAAAGAAGTCGAGAAGAGCTAAAACAAGAGAATCAAGAAAGATGTCCAAGACAACAATCGAGAATCAAAATATAGAAGAAAGATTGGCGTAAAAGAAGCAAAAACAGAACTATCACTATCAAAAGAAGAAAATTGCTAGAAGCGGTATTATTTAAAATTTTAACAAGTTTAAGAAATTCATTTTATTAAATATGTCAAGTCATCAACAATAAATAAAGAAGAAATTTCTATTATTCATGAAAGTGAAATGAATCAATTTATGCTAGATGCTATTATTGATAAAACAAATTATTAGAAGATCTAATTTTACATTATCGAAAAACATAATTTTGACATTCAAAGGTCACTAAGAGAAATATTTTCAAGGAAAATATAATATATTTTGAAAAATAATTGAGAAGAACCAGCCCTATTGAACAAACACAAGGTAATATTATTATACCTATAATTAATAAACAATGATAAATGATCGAATAAAACAAATGAAAGAAAAAGATAGAAGTAAAATAGCGTATATTCATATATCAACTATACAAATAATATTAAAAAGTATATTTATGGATTGTAATACACCAATTGAATTGGAACTAAGAGATGATAGAATCATTAATAAAGAAGAAAGTATTATTGCTAAAGGAAAAGGAAATTTATCAGAAGGAAAAATAAAATTCGATGTAAATATACAAATGGGATTAAGTCTTAAAGACAAGGATATAAATAAAAGTATTACTATCATATATGAATCATTAAGAAGAGCATTCATGTATAAAGGAAATCACCCTTTTACAGTAACATATCAAATAAATTATGCACTCACTAACTCACATCATAGTATCACGTTTAAAACAAATGATAGAATTCATATAGACAAACTTTTTGAACCATTACTTAGTCTTGAAACACCAAACATATTTTCAAAAAATAAATATATTGAAAGAAGTAGAAAATCAACATCTAATATATCGTCGATATGGATACCACAAATTGAGAAATCAGATGAAGAATCTACTAGTAATCAAGAAGATATAAAAGAAATGAAACAAATGTTAAGATCATTAAGTTTAAGAATATGAGTGACACTAAAATTCAAACAGTTTAAGAATATGAGTGACACTAAAATTCAAACGAGAATAGAGAAAAATAAACAAAACATTAGACATTTAAAATGTTTTCGAATCGAGAATGAACAATATTAAAAGAAATAAAAGCATAAAAGAAAGAATAGAAAAGGTGAAAAAACACATTCTAATGGTTTTTAACAATTAATATACACGTATACTTAGCGATAATGAGAGAGGATTAAAGGAAATATGTACAATAAAAGAATTGAAATCGAATTAATAATTTGTTAAGGGAAAAATGAATCATATTTCAGAAAATTCGTCAGATCAAAAAATAAATTTCGGCGAAGATAAAAATATTACATCTTTCGAACCATTTATACCATATAATGAGACATTACTTAAAATACCTCAAAATTTACCAAAATGAACGCCATACGGTATTAATATAAATAAAAATGATAGTAATCAACCTATTGGAGAAAAAATAGATATGTTAATCTCAACACTTAATAACATAACTGAAATATTAAGCTTTCTAATATTTAAACGATTACCAGAGATATCTAGAACAACACAAGAGAAATTAGATGATATACAAGTATTATTAGATAAAAAGACAGAAGAAATTGAAAGTTTAGAACAAAGCCAAGTAAATCTGATAGAACAATTATCAAAAATAGTTGATACTCAAGATCAAAGTAAAGATATCACTATTACTAAAATAAAAGAAGCATTATTAAAAAAGCCCCTTAAAATCAATCCACCAATACGAATAAATCTCGAAGAATCAATTGAAACTCTTACTAAGTTAATGGCATCATTAGATATACCATCTGAAACTAATGAAGAAGAAGATGTAGATATAGTTCAGGATTATAGTTCGGATGAAAATCCATATGAAAATCCGTATAGATACCCAGGAGAAAGTTCTTATACAAACTATAATTTTGCACAAAAAAGGAAAAAATCTTTTGTAGATGAAGACTTTCAGAGACAATTTGATTATAAACCACCAACACCCACTGAAAAGTATTTATATCAACAAGGAATGATTAGAAATAAGAAGGGTAAATGGGAACAAATACCTAGTCGATATATACCAAAAATACCAATAACTAGGATGAATGACGAAGTTTTAAACATCGATTGTGAAACAGAGATAGATAATAAAATTCAAGATTGGAGTAATAGGTTAAATGCTCAAATACAATTAACTGAAGAATTACGAGCATTACAACCAAGAGATCTACTTAATTTTATAATGCATAAAACATCAGGTAATGTTTATAGATTTTTAGAATCTATAGATGAATTAGAATTATCAAGAATAGCAACAACAGATGCTCATACAACTTTTAAGAATATAACAGCATGTATTATACAAGAATTCACAGGAAGAATTCCATGAAAAGAAGCATCAACTGAAGCTTTTAGGGAACATGCATATTGGAGGATAGTTAATCTTAAGATATGTAACATGTGTTATCTAGATTCTTTCATATGCGAATTTTCGGATCAATACTATAAGCTAGATATTGCAAGACAAAAAATAGGTTTAGAAATGTTTTTTTAATAAACTTCCAGAATCCATAGCAACATAACTAAAAAATTCATATGCATTAATATTACAAGACAACGATAGAATTATAGAAGATACTTTAGGAGCTCGAATTACCACGGTAAAAGCATGGGTTAGAAAACAATGCTTACAAGAAATATCTAAGAAAGAAGCACAAATTGAACTCTGTTGTGAAAGACAATTAGATAAGATAGGCAATTATGGATGTTATCAAAAAACGAATAAAAGACGAAAGAAAATATGGAAAAGAAAAACATACAATCCAAGGTATAAAAGTTTTTACAAAAAGAATTCTAGACAGAATTATTTTAGAAACAGAAAACAACATCGTCAAAAATATAAAAAGCAAGATAATTCTAAATATTGTCCATCTGATAAAAAAGATTGCAGATGTTGGTTATGTCACGAAGAAGGTCATTATGCAAATAAGTGTCCTAAAAAAGGAGAAAAGAAAGGAACAGAAGTATTGAAAATAGCATATAATCTAGGATATGAACCACTTGAAGATTCAGATATAGATTCAGACATTGATATATATGCATATACTGATACTAGTGATTATTCTAGTGATACATCCTTTTAACAAAAACAAGTATTTTGCTAAATGAATAAAATTTCACAAAGATTTTTGAAAAATCTGGCAAAAGAAAGAAAAGTTTTACAAAAGAAAATTTCGAAAAATTCGCTTGGGAATGGACACCATCGACACCCAACTTGTACAATATATTAAAACAATTGTACAATGTTTACCGGAGTTGTATAACCCGAAACAAAAGATTTTTGATTATTGAAACAAATGCATCGATACACTTGGGCGTGATGTATGAAGGCCATTCAGAATGGTAAAGAATTACTAGGATTAGATATTGACGGAATTCCAACTCTCAATCTAATCTATCAAGACTATGTATTGATGGAAGTCAAATTCCTCAATATGATTCAAAGATTAATAAATTCATCGAAATAGCTTTTTAAGCAACGAGCAAACATCCGCTTTAAAGATGTAAAAGTATAAATCTAAATTATGTAAATATATCTCTGGAACATTCTCGGAGACTGAGCAAAAATATAGCACTCATGAAAAGGAAACATTAGCGTGTTTAAAGACACTCAAAAAATGGAAAATTGATTTATTACAAACCAGATTCGAATTACGAACGGATTCGAAATATGTAACAGGTTTTTGGAGATACAAATTACAAGAAGACTATTGTAGAGGTCGATTAATCCGTTGGCAACTGCAACTACACCAATTTCATCCATACATCAAATACATCAAAACCAATAACAACACCTTTGCAGACACCCTCACCAGAGAATGGAAGGAATAGTAAAACAAGTTCAACAACAACTACAGCATAAAATCAAAGAACGCATCTCCATTGAAAAACAATTAGCCATTGTTAAGAAGGAGGAGGAAGAATTATCAAGCACAGTAAGATATCTAACCAGAAATACAATTTTAGAATCAATTTCTGAATCAACTGAAACACCAACACCAACAAAAACGCCAACAAAACCTTCAACATCTACTCCAGCCAAAAAAGACATACTACCAAATACTACCCAAAAAACCCAAATATTATGCTCATCCTCATCCTCAAGAGACGAGTTTACAAGAATGGAAGAAAAAGTTCAAGAAATTGTTCAGAATTCAAGCATAGGAAAACAGAAATGGTACGTCGTCTTTGACGGACGAAACATAGGAATATATTCGGATTAGGCACTTGCCAGTCCTCACATAATTGGAAAAAGTTTAGGTCACAAAAGCTACACATCAAGAGAAGCAGCAGAACAAGCACTAGAAAAAACATACAAGACTGTAGCAACAGAAGAAATCAAAAGATCCAAAAGATTCACATTTTGAATCAAGAATGTACATCCAAGATACGGATCGATAGATTTACTAAGAAGCATTCCGACTACAAGAGAAAAAGAAGCCGCGAAGAAACCAACAGTTGAAAATTTTCAGCAACTATGGGACAGTATTGTTCACTACAATGAAGTTCTAGCTACCAAGCTTTTCTACCCAAAGGACAGAAGAGAAGGACCGAAAGCAGTATTCATTCCAGAATCAGAACCAATAATTATTCATGAATATTTCGTTCATGGATTATTAGATACCGTATACACTAAAGAAGGAAATCTTAAAGAATTTCAAGAATTCCCGACACGTATTCAGAGAGTCATTAAAACATACGATGATTATTTCGCAAAGAAACGATCATTGTTTCTCAGCATTCATTCAAGTTATCCAATCTTCAGCAATGATCAACAGTTATTAGTACCATCCATTGTAATAGCAGAACTAGGAGTTAGAAACGGAAAGTATCCATCAAGAGACGAGATACCACCAACAACTCCATCCATCAGAAATTTCGTGGAAGCTCTAGTTGGAGTTTTTACCGCATCAACAAAACTAGGAATAGGACGAAGACAAAGATCAGAAATCAAAATCAATTATTTTCAAAATAATATTTTGATTTTTTCACATTTCTCAAGAGCAAGTATTAGTGAAGAAGATCAGAAAATCTTAGCGTAATCGAGAAACCATTTGAAGATTTTTCCGACCACTTGCGTAATTACCTAAGATTTCAAGATTGCACTATGTCAAGAATTAACAAGCTCAGAAGACATCTCGTGAATACCGCATGATATACACGATGCAAGAAGAATGAAGACAAAAATTCAAGAATTATTATCGACGCAAAAATCCAAAACAAAGAAAACGCGTGAAGAGATAAGGCATCAATTATTCAGCGCATCAATTATTCAGCAACCACCTTTTTACTTTTTCAATTTTTTCTTTGAGTGGTGTGATGTTGTTTGTTTTTATGTAATAATGTAAGATAATAATGTAAGGCCTGTCGGCCACCTAGCTGTATCAATAATGTAAATATAGGTAGCGAATGACGTGAGTGTAGCTACTACACCTACTATCCTCTTGTATAAATAGAGGCCTTGCCTCCCATAATAAAGTGTGCGATTTTAAAGTTTAAAATTGACATCGTTCAATTTGAGATTGCAACAATCTCTGAGGATATTTCACCTATCTGTTGAAGCTACCGCTTCTGAATAGCAGATCCCTATCATCATCCATCATTCAACGAACCATTCATAATCACTATTCACAATTGAATTCATTCATTCAATCAACGTATTATTCAAAAATACATGGACCCATTTCAAATCAAAATTAATTATCATTCAATTCAAATGAAATATTTTTCGTCCGTAATATCCGCGTATACATTTCGGATTGGGCACTTGCCAGTCCTCACATAATTGGAAAAAGTGTAGGTCACAAAAGCTACACATCAAGAGAAGCAGCAGAACAAGCACTAGAAAAAACATACAAGACTGTAGCTAATTGTTTTTCAATGGAAATGTAGCTAATTGATTTGGATTTGAAATGGGTCCATGTGTTTTTGAATAATACGTTGATTGAATGAATGAATTCAATGTGAATAATGATTATGAATGATTCGTTGAATGATGATGATGATAGGATCGCTATTCAAGCGTAGCTTCAATGATAGAGATATCAATCTCGAGATTGTTGCAATCTCAAATTGAACGATGTCAATTTTAAACTTAAAATCGCACACTTTATTAAGGAGGAAGGAGGGAGGGTATGCTTACAGCTTATTTGTTGGTTGATTTTACCTAGAGTTAGTTAGGAACCATGTGGATTGTTTATGGAATTCCGGCTTTTGTTTGACATATTTTGGTTTATTATGTGTACAACCGATGGCCCTCTCTGATCCCTGTACAATTGGGTTCTGTTTTGTTGATCCATTTGAGCAATTAGGTCAATCTTTTGCTGGTTTTTTTAATTCTGATTAATGTTATCATACATGCTACCGTGCCAAAAACAAGTTATCTACTCAATAATGACGTATTAAACTGGCCAAACTGAAGAATTCAAGGGCTGGTCCATAAATAGGATAAGGAAATGAGTTGCATACCTGATGGTGATGAACAGATGGTTAGACGCTTAACATTATCGTACATGCATTGACCGCCAGAACGCATGCAGTCTGTGCAATCCTTGCCGTTGACCTTCCACCTAACCTCGAATCCTTCCTAGATAATCTGATCTGATCCAGTTGTGTTAATGATACCAGATGTCTTCGTGAACCGAATTGGGAATGGGACTATGACACTAGTGTTACAGATCCATTGTTACCGCAGAAAATTGGACCAACCCCATTGTTACCGCAGAAAATTGAGCCTATCCCATGAACATTGAATGCAAGTGGGCATCCAAAGAGTAAGCTGGCATTCATATAGCTGTCAGTGTTGTAATCAAAAAGCTCGTGATTGATTGTGGTGTTGACTAAATTTCTTGGACAGATTGATTCGCTCATATCTTGTCGAACAATCTTTAGAATCTGAGAGGTTGAATTGATGCTCAGGATCTGGTACGTCATGTTCATGATGTTGATGGTAGGTGGACTCTTTTGGTTACAGTTTAGCTCAAACCCAGGGTATCCGCAGTATGCAGGAGCTTGGTGCCTTCGGAAAGGGTATCCTAAGCCTGAGATATTCCCACAACTAAACGTACCATTACAGTCCGTCAGAATCGCTCAAACATGTTCTAGTTATAATCATAATGAGTAATTTTAGAAGCAAATATTGGGACTTCATGGAGAATCTGGAGGTGATGAGGTTGTAGAAGTCTCAATTGAGTGTTAGAGGGGATTGGAGATGACAGAGGGTAGGCTTCTTGAGTCACCATTGCCTAAGCCCTAAGGAATCAGTCTATCTACTACTGCATAATAAAAAAGTAGTTGACTTATTAGTTAATTAGCTAATTATTATGTTGATCATTTCCGGTGTTACCAAAAGACTTTTTGATCTCAAGTTTATGAGTAAGAGAGAAGTTTTTGTTTGTAGTTTTGCTACGGCTATTTATATGACTCCAAGTCATCACCTTTTCTTCGTAAATGATTCACATGGCCTGTTGTTGATTTTAATTCTCTAGTTCTATATTTAACTCTATCCAAACACCTTTTCTTCGTAAAGGATTCACATGGCCTGTTGTTGATTTTAATTCTCTAGTTCTATATTTAACTATATCCAAACACAACTGTTCGATGTAGCTTCACTATAAAAAAACTGAGCTTGCTGCCACATGCTAGACTCGATATGTTTCTTTAGTATTGGGTTGATTGTTACCACATTAAAGGATTTCTTACCATTAGCACTTTGCTTATATATCTTGAAAATTTGTGCAGACCATTTACTGAAATGAAATTTAACTCGCAACATTTAGATTATCTTGAATAAGTGTCAATCGTATCAACCGATCCAACCTTTTTTAGTGCACTATTTATGTTATATGTATCATAATTATCCTATATTATTATGTGATATATTTATTGTTTGATTATTAGGTTAGTCAGATAATTGAGTTTTTTATAGATGATTCTATCATTGTCATTAAATTCGTGATTGAATTTAATTAAATATTGCAATTACAACCAATAAGGTACTGATTGCAAGTACAAGGAAAAAGTCAAAGAGATCATATAATGTCTCCCATTTTAAAATGTTAATATCAAAGGGTGTCTTTGCAAATGCTTGGTTTTTTTTGTTCAACCTGTACAAGTTTCGAGGCATAAATTACAAGTATTGATTGGGAGGTGTCTTAGAAAACCAATCCGGAGTATATCCACTGAAACAATATTTTAGTTTAAATCAGTAGTGGTGTATCACAATGTCATTTAACTATCACCCTAAACATCTTTTTAGTTTATTTTTTTATTTTTTTTTGCAACTATTAAAAAATCACATAACCTACTTGGAAAAAAACCATTAACTTATGTTATATGTCAGATTAGAAGGTTTATTAGGATATATTGGTTCAGAATATGTGCAGCACATGTAATGATTTTATTCTTAATAAAAAGTGTTTAAGCCTTCTATCTTTTGTGTTTAGATTAGTTTATCTGAAATAGCTTAAGCTGTTTCAGAAAGTTAAAATATTAAATAAATACTTCTTAAATAAGCGAATAAGCTAATTCAGAAACCCGTATCAAAGTCTAACAATGGTCAAAGATATGCAAAACTGAACACATTAATCCCCATTTTTGAAACATTGATTGTTTCATTTCCTTTCTAGCTCGAAAGAATAAAGGTACAATTGCAATAGAGGTTAAGGTCCATTGATTTCTGTAACTGTTATAGAAAATGTTGGATGGCGAGATTCTTTTCTTAATGGAGTTGATGCAAATCTTACTTGAAATGGATAACTGATAATTTGACAACAATATTTGTGGAAGATTTATCCATTGTACTTTTGTGTGTGTGTGGATGTCTTCTTGTTTGTTTGTCATAATCATTGTTCTGATTCATAATTTTATTTTTTTTATGACAGAATTTGAAGCCTGATAGAAGCTAAATGATTAAGCTAGTGCACAAAAGCGACAAGAATTTGTGAACATCAGGAAAGGAAATGTCCCTGCATAGCCTGCACTGCTATTAGCTTCTAACTGGTTGAAATCTGTGCGGCCGATGAGGAAGTCTCTTGGGCAGGCCTTGTGGGAGATGACCAAAAACGTTTAGGTGGAATATCCAATGATTCAAAGCTTCCTTCCAACATCTCCATAACTTTAGTTATGGAAGGCCGATCTGATGGATCAGACTGGACACACCAGAGGCTCACCATCATCATCTTTTTAGCTATTTCCTCATCCACTTCGGTTGTCACCCCATGATCTCCTAGATTGCCTCCTGTTTCTATCTGCTTGTATACCCAGTCCGGAAAGTATTCTTCACTTGTGCTTGCCTTCCTAACTTTATTGTTTTTATGTGCACCTGTCATTTCCAGAACCATCATCCCGTAGCTATATACATCTGATTTGTGAGATGCCCCGCCAAAATTCTTGAAAAAAACTTCAGGGGCCATGTATCCGGCAGTACCTCTTGCACCCGTTACAGACACGACACTCTCTTTTGTTTTGCACAACTTAGCCAGCCCGAAATCAGATATTTTTGGGACAAATTCTTTATCCAGCAAAATGTTGTGAGGCTTTATGTCAAAGTGCACAATTCTTGTGTTACAATCTCGATGCAGGTACTCAAGACCTCGTGCAATCCCTTTTGCAATTAAGAATAATGTATTCCAGTCCAAATGAGTGGCATCATCTTTTAGAAACTTATCCAAGGATCCATTTGGCATGAATTCATACAAGAGGGCTCTTTTCTTTCCCTCGATGCAGAAACCTAAGAGTGTGACTATGTTGACATGACAAGTTCTACCAATGCTTGCAACTTCGTTAATAAAATCTTCTCTATCTTCTTTAGTTTCACTTAAGAGCTTCACTGCAACTAGATTCCCATCAGGCAATTCCCCTTTGTAGACACTTCCATACCCTCCTTGTCCCAGTTTCTCTAGGAATGATTTTGTCATTTTCTTGATTTCTGAATACTTGTATCTCTTTGGTGCGAAATTTTGGTAGTTACTTATGAATTTTTCTAATTGATGATCTGCAGATTTACCAGTATCCCATAACCATATTTTTATCACAAGCAACAGTAGCACAATTCCTGCTGTGCCGCATGAAAAGCCTAGACAAGATGTTTTGCGGATGATTAGATTCTTTTTAAAGAAAACGAGTATGCTTGCAAACAGTGGTGTATTTTTTCTTTGATACTAAATTCTCCATTAATGTGTTCGTGCTTATTTTAACTATATCCTCGCTATAGATAGATTTTTTGTGCTTACCTATTGCCAACTTCCACTTCCTGCTTTCCAAAACTCCTTTGGATCCTGAAAAAGGAAGAAGGGAAGTAACATGTAACACCCGAATTTTCACGGTAATGATTACTAATTTATACGCTTCTTAGTTGATTCTCGTCATTATTTTATATACTTTTGTTGGCCTAAAGGACCTCCCATGAATCAAGTTATAGTAACTAGGACTATCCTTGCAAGAGTTGAGATCAATATAGATCCTATTCATAGATCCAATGTACCAATTTTAGCCATCTATTTTTCATTAAAATTAATAAAAAACTATTTTCCATTTTTTTTAAACAAGCATATGTTGCAGCCGGTAAATTTTCATGCTACGAAAAATACACCATCGCGACGAAAATTAAATTATTTTTCTTTTCGAAGGACTTTTTTTTTTCAAAATTTTTGACGAGAAAAATCATATGTGATTTCTAAAAATCACATGTGATTTCTAAAAATCACATGTGATTCATTTTGAAAATCAAATGTGATTTTTCCGAATCACATGTGATTTTTTTAGGCGGAAATTTTGAAAAACAAAATTAGTCGGAAGTATATAGAAATGTATATATATAGAAAGGTAATTTAATTCTCGTCGCGATGGTATGATTTTTTTTCGCGTAACGATTAACGGTTTGCGGGATATTTATTTTTAAAAAAAAGGTGAAAGTTTTTTGTTTTTTTTTTTTTCTTTTTTTTTTTTGATCAAAAAAATAATGGACAGATTGTTTCACTAAATTTATGTCAAATTTGAGACCATCTTTTTTCATCCTTGCAATAATCCTCCTAGCAGGGACCAATTTTGTCAATTAATGAACTTAATTATATGAGTTTACACAAGTCTGGAAACTCTCAAAACCTACTAGTTTCTTCCCTCCCTCTCTAAACTCACGACATACACACATCTCTTTCTTGTTATCTAGGGTTTTGATTCCAAGTTGATTTTGACCAAGATTCAAGTAAGATATCACCTTGTCTAAGTCCATAAACGAATAAGTTAGGGTCCCACCATCCAATTTGAGGTAAAAATCATACCTTGATCTTTAATTCATGTTTTAGAACTACCCTTTAGTGGGTAATACATTAAGTCTTTATGCCATTTGTGGGGTTATTATAGAATTTTACATGATTATGTGAAAATATGATTTTTGAGAAATCACCAAGAACATTAGTAATCATGTAGAATTGATTAGAAAAGTGATGGGTACCTTATTAAGGTGCTATAACACCAATTTGTGGTGTTAATTTTCAGCAAATTATGTTGGTGTGGTTTACATAGGCCACGAACCAAACAACCTTATGGCTTATTCACCCTTTTAGTGCTTATTATGGTAAGCTTTATCAAGTTCCTAATGAGCTTGATATAAATTAGATTTAATTACATAATTGGTCCTTAAGGTTTATCGGATCTTGCATATATTGTCACTGTGTTTTTTTACGGGTCATGTCATTGTGGTATGCAAAAATTACGGGTCATGTCCAATTTACTAACGACGTTTAAACGGTCGTTAAAAAAATACTAACGTGATATGTTTGCATAACGTGAGGGGCTAAATTGTATATGTGAAACCCGGTAAACCTTAGGGACCATTTACGTAATTAACTAAAAAAAATTACTTATTAAAAAAATGAAAAACTGTTTAAAATATAGAAAAGCTTAAAAAAAAAAAAAAAAAAAAAAAAGGTCCTCACATTTTACATAAGCCAAATTTATATATATATATATATATATATATATATATATATATATATATATATATATATATATATATATATATATATATATATATATATAGTGTAAGGTTATTTTCGTAACCAAATAAATTACGAGAAGCATGAGAACCGATCTACACCTTTGATTTTTTGATCAATGGTTAATATGAGTAGTGGCATATTTGTAAATAAATAAAAATAATAGTCATAACTGATAAAGGAGAAAAGGGTATTATAGACATTGCCAAAAAATATAAAAAAAATTCTTATTAAAACCGTCACAATTTACTTCTTTAGATAAATTTTATCTCTCTCTTCCATCATCAAAAACCTAGCCGCCTCCTTTATCAATCACAACCTCCAACCACATCTGTCATCATCATTATTACGATTGACGACGAAGGGTTTTGTTGCAAGTGATTTTCTGTTCATCAACTATGTTAGGTACGTAAATTTAAAACATTAGATGAACAAATATAGGTATGTAAATTTTTAATACATTCTTTAGATGATCTATATCTTGATCTGTTCTTTTGAATCATTTTTTTTTTCGATCTCGAAATTTTATTGTTTGTTGTAACATCATTGAAATTGACGGTTGTTCATAGAAGTGGTTTAAATTTTTTCCTGTAAAAATATTGCTCCAAACCTTGATTACAATGACTACTTGCTAGAACCAAATGTATTTGTTAATCTGGAATTCTGAGGATAAGGAAGGGACCAAAGATGTGAATGTGAAAAGAGTTAATCAATGTTTGACCAATTGGGGTCCCTGGCCCTAGCCTGTACGTCTAAGCGTAGGCCTATTCGAGTATACATCCGAAATTCCCTGAAACTATTTACTGTATTTTCCAGTTTTTATTTCATTATTTTCTAGAGTGTAAAACCAGTTCCATCGTATTGCACGACATTACAAGTTGGTTATCTGTTATTTTCCCTGATCATCTCCATGTTACTCAGAATTGTAAAAGTGAGTTTGTGTTTGGAAGTTTGGCTGCTACTCGTCCCACAAAACCTTCTTTGAGTTGCACTCATAAAGGGCCAAGCTACATAGAACTGAGCCCAATAAACATCTATACTTATATTTTTCTTGGTGCAAATTTACTACGAGGAGCTTTTTTTTTTTTTTAAATATTTTCATATTAATTAGTATTTTTTAGGCTTTATTCGAATCTAATTAGCTTCATTAGGTTGATATTCTTTGTTAATACTTATAAATTTATAATATTTAATAGTATATTAATCTACAAGGCATTTGATAGACGGTGTATACGTGTGTTTTCATATTCCTTTTCGTTTTCGTATGCGAAATTCAATTTTTGTTTTCGTATAGATTATTAAATTAGGTGGGCCTACAATTTAATTATGTGTTAGTGATTAGTTGTAAATACACATGTTTTTTGAAACTGTGCACATATGTTATTCGAAGCCGTGCACATATGTTCGAATAAATTTGATGAGAAATTGCAAAGACATAAATGTTATTCGAAGCCGTGCAAAGTTTAGATTGTCTTATGATGAGAATAGCTTATGAGTAAGTGTGTATATGTGTTTTGTCATTTTGCAGGTGACTACAAAGAGGATGATGACCAATATGAAGATTGCACACGTGTTTTGAACTAGTATGACGAAAAATTGATTATGATAAAGATATAAAGAAACAGATGCATACATCAGACACATGTGTATTTGGACGAACTTGAATACATATGTAAAAGTGCACATGTGTTTTAAACACATTTGCTAAAGAAAAATGACGATGACCAATATAAAGAATGCACATGTGTTTTGAACACATTTGCTAAAAATACATCCAAGATTTCATGGTTTCTTGAAGTAGGCGAGGATACATGTGCATACATCGAGACACATGTGTATTTGGACGAACTTGAATACATATGTAAAATTGAATTCAAGTGTAAACATATTGATGTTTGTGATAAATTTGAATATCATTCATCGGAGTAATGCAATTTGTACATTTTGAAATTTATTGTTTGTATTTATATTAATGTAATATTTCTTAAAAATACATGTGCAAATACAAAACACATATGCATAAATGAAAATACAATTGTTATATAATGCAAAACACATGTGCACATAGTGTTTTTTAAACAGCATAATGCAAAAAAAAAAAAAAAAAAAAAATCCTAGAATTTAGGAACTAAAAATGTTTTTTTTTTTTTTTTTTTTTTTTTTAATTCAAAATAAAATAAAAAGTATTTTACCATTATACCCTTTTGAATTATATAATAAAATTTAATATCCAAAACAATCGATTGGTTGATCTTTGGTTCTCATGATTCTGCAATTTATTTGGTTCGACAATAACCTCACCCTATATATATATATATATATATATATATATATATATATATATATATATATATATATATATATATATTTTAATTATTATTATACTTAAATTTTGGGCTTATGTACAACGTGAGGCCTAAATTTTTTTTGTTAGTACTTAGATGAAACTTAATATATATATATATACACACACATATTAACATATACATATATTATACTTAAAAAAAGTTTTTTTTAAGTATTAATAAATTTTTTTAAGCCCTCACGTCGTCCATTTAAGTACAACTTAGGCTCTCACGTTGTACATAAGCCCCAAAAAAACTTTTTTATGCGTATTTTGTACGATTTTTGTACATTTTCATCAATTTTCATACGTTTTCGTCTGTTTTATAGGTTTTTATACGCTTTCATCAATTTTTATATGCTTCTTGTACGTTTTTATACGCTTTCATCAATTTTTGTACATTTTAAATTTTGTTTAAAGCGTATCGTTGTATATGATCCCAAAATTTAAGTATAATATATATATATATATATTTATATATAAATATAAAATTAAAGTTTTTGTAAATATTAATAAAAGAAATTTAGGCCTCGCGTTGTACATAAGCCCAAAATTTAAGTATAATAATTTTATTTTTTTAAATAGAGTTTTTAGGCCCTCACATTATACATAAGCCCAAATTTAAGTATAATATATATATATATATATTTTTTTTTTTTTTTTTTTTTACACTTTTTTTAATAAGTATTTTTTTGAGTTAATTACGTAAATGGCCCCTAAGGTTTACCGGGTTTAACATATACAATTTTAGCCCCTCACGTTATGCAAACATATCACGTTAGTCCTTTTTTAATGACCGTTTAAACGTCGTTAGTAAATTGGACATGACCCGTAATTTTTGCATACCACGAGGACATGACCCGTAAAAAAAACACACAGGGACAATATATGCAAGATCCGGTAAACCTTAAGGACCAATTATGTAATTAACTCTATTATTTATGTGTTCCTAGGTTATAAGTGTTAGCCGGGGACATCTTTTAAGGAGCTCATGTCTATTCAAGCGGTTTTTAGGTGAGTAACATGTATAAGTGTTGAAGCGGGTCTTTGATAACCCGTTTGTTGTGCCACTCCTTCGTGCTACTCTAGTTCATGTATAGGTGATAAACTCGTGCTACGGGTTCATGATGTTATAATATGAGCTTAAATGAGTTTCATGTTGTATCTTATTAAGCGAAATATGGTAGACCGGTCAAAATAGCCCCGAATGACCCGTATGGTTTTAATTAAGTATTTTTAGCTTAAATATAGCATCATTACTTGTATAACGTCCTTAGTGGACGACATAGCGAAATTAGCCATCCTTAGTGGATGATTTGCATAAGCATATGCATTATGACCCGAAATATGGATATAGACGTCCTAAGTGGACGACATGTGTTATTATGTCATGACATGCTCCGAAAAGGAGCTTAGACGTCCTAAGCGGATGACCGAGCCCCTTTTTGTTTTTCATTTCGTAAAATGAGACTTAGACATCCTAAGTGGATGACCAGTGTGTATAAGCGGCTCAAAGTTATGGAATATATTACTTAGACGTGGACGACTAGAACATTTTCAGTACCAATATGGGTTCACAACGTCCTTAGTGGGCGACTAGTATATAATAATAAGCAAGTACTCATTGTCTACAAAGCAACCATAGTATTATGCCATGTTATGATTAGTATCTTTATGTGTTATCTCACTAAGCTATTGCTTACGTTGCTTCATCATGTTTTATGATAGGTGAAGCTAGTGGTAGTACACTCAAGGGTAAGAAGATCGAGACTTAGCCTTCAGCGGAGTACTTCGGTATTGAGCCTTTTTTCTTACACGCTCTCTTACCAAGAAACGCCCTAGGTTGTATGCTTTTGTGTATGAACATATAAACTCAAGGTTAAGTGATGCTCAAGTAGATAAGTAGTTTCTTTTAAAGTTTAAAGGGTGTTTGCCATAGTGCCATTCTTGCCCATATTGACCCATTTGGATCATGTACGGGTCAAGACGGATGATATATATTATGTACGGTTTTATGGGTTAATATAAGTGTTGGTGTTATATTTAATCAGTTTATGTAAAAAATAAAAAAGAAAAAACCTAGCATGGGCGTTTCATAAAATAGGTGAGCTGATTAGACTAGAGTCATGAGATTATGAATAATAGGAAATGTAGTATAGGAGTGTGCTTTAACCGGTATTAATTTTTTCCAATACATATATGTCAAATAGTATGAACCCAACTAAAACTATTCAACTTAGGGTAAAACTCCACACAATTTACTATTTACCTTGTCATTTACAAAGCTAAGATCATAAATCATTTAATAGTTTGCATCTCTTTGGAATTGCTACTTATATAACTCTTCTTCACTTGGAGTTAGGCTTTTCTTTTCAATAACACAATATGGTCAAAGTTTTAAATTATGTGTCAAAGACGAACATTGGGATTCCACTAACTTATGTTTACATATTATTAGACTTCTGAGAGCATCGGGTGTAATAACATTTATAACACCAAAAATTGCTACCACATCATCATCTTCACTTTTAACACCAACACTTCAAAATACCCTTTACTAATAACATCCATAACACCACTCTTTTGAGACAACCATTTTATATTATTTTTCATTTTCGGACAACCTAAATTTCATTCAATCAATATATATATATATATATATATATATATATATATATATATATATATATATATATATATATATATATATATATATATATATATATATATATAGTAGGGATCCATGAGAAGTAAATTAAAATAAGAAGTTGTGAGAAGTGACCAAAACCACGTATTTGAGATGCAACGACTTGCATTAGATGCATTTCAATTCATATAGATGCAACATCTTGAGTTTCGAAAGTTAATTTGATGTATAGATTGTGCAAATTGATTTTCATGATTTTGCACGTCGCGAGAGGAACAAAAACAAGTGAAATCATGAAATGCATCTAATATATGTATATGCATCGATAAAGCTAGAAAACACACTATGGTGCGTTATAATATATCTAAGATTATGGGATGCATCTAATTTAGGTCGGTGCATCTCGGATTTGCGGTTATAGTTCTTCTTATTCATTCTTATTTTAAGTAATCTTCTTATTTGATCCTAACTATATATATATATATATATATATATATATATATATATATATATATATACACCATTAAACTTAAAAACATACGATAAACAAAAACAATACGAAACTTAAAAATACAAACTAATTTTGTTGGTTTTGTTATTGTTGATATTTTTCATTATTTTATCTTTTCGCATTTCAATGAGGAGGGCTTAGTCTGCCGACAAATGGTCGGTCGGAGTATTGAGAAACTTCAATTCTTCCAATTTCAGTATGCCCTCGTCTTTCTTCCTCGATGCCTCGTACGCCATCACCGCGACCTCCCGTTTGATTCGAAACTCATTTTGCATAAAATCACCAAATTCAAACGGGTTACTTCACGCGTTGCTCGACGAGGTTCCAGATTTAGTTTTTTTGAAGGCACGTGGTTTCATGCTGGGGGAGATCTCACTTCATCTCCGAATGGCTCCTCGTGTCCAGTGAGAACAACCTGATCAATGAGCTTTGGCGCTTCCGATTTGGAGTGTTTTTTAAAGATATCCCACGCGTCTTCTTGAGAAAATGGTCTTCCTTGTTTTACCTCTTGATGATACGCGTTCCTAACACGGTTTATAAAATCAAGCTCGTTTTCCCCACTACGACCACCCATACGTTGGAAACATTTTAATATTGTGTTGCAATTTTGGCAATTATGGTTCAACGTATGTCACTTACTCGTCAACATGTCCTTGTTACATTTTTGGAAATTACTTTTTTTTAACTCGTGGAGAACTTTGTACCAAAATGAATTGTTGTTTTGGTCGGCTCTGATGTTATTATTCTCGAAAACAGTAACATAAAATATGGCTAATAACATTTCCTCCGACGATAACCAACGAGGGGCACAAGTTAAGGTTTCGTTTTTGGGTTCGTTTTTGGTTGTGGGTTTGGAAAGAACCACAACCCGGTTACCATAAGTCCATGGAAGAACAATTTCTTCAAGTTTGCTTTTGAAAATAAGGAAGACATCCCCGAGATATTATGTGATTTTCCATGGTCTGTAATGGGGTACTATGTAGCTCTTGCCCAGTGGGACTCAAACAAGACTCTAAATGAACTGGAATTCAATAGAGGAGGGTTTTGGATTCAAGTTCACGATCTTCCCCTTGGCATGTTTTCTTCTGAATACGGTACATAACTTGAAATTTTTGTAGGTAAACTAATTGAATTGGATTTTGTTGGTGAGGACCATAAACTAATCGTGACTTTCTTCGATTCCCACTTGAGATAGACATTACAAAACCGTTGGTTCCAGTTTTTTTATCGAACGGTCAGGTTGAATGGAATCATGGGTCTCTTTGAAATATGAGCGTTTATCTGACTTCTTTTACCGTTGTGGGTGTCTTGGTCATGGACGATATTTGTGTACCAATGAGGTTATCACCAAGTATGCTGGGAAATGGTCCTCAAAGATGTGTGCTCAAACTGTTTGTCATTTTCAAATCCCTACCCATCATCCACATGTTCCAAAGTTCCCTCAGCACTCCACACCCACTGCTACACATTCCCACCATCTATCGACTCAATCATCATCTTCAACGACCAATCCTGAACCGCCAATTATTGATGTGCCAGACTCCCCTAAATGTGCTGCAAGATCTTCAGAAACTAATCCATCAAGCTCGTTCCCTTGTAAAGACAACACCTCGACTATTAATAACACTACCCCTCCTGTTTGCTTAAAATTCTATGTTACTGAGGGAATGCTTGGTGGAGGGTATTAGGGGGTGGGGAATAGGAAAAGCAATCATTAATTATGCTTAGTGGAGGGTAAAGGAATGGAGCATTACCCTAAACTAGGTAATGACCCATTGCACTACAAATTGGGGGTTAAAGTATTTATTACCCTTTGCATTCTTTAGTATACCGTTTTCATTTCCCTTTCCCATTCCCTTAATTTAACCAAGCGGACCCTGAGCCTTTTAAATTTATCATTCATCCTATAGATTCGATCCCTTCGAGCATGTCAATAGATATTTTTTAGTTGTTGCACTCTCTAAGTTAGCCATGAAGCATAAATATGACGATGATCCTATAACCTCATCCTCGGATAAAAGATTGAAATCCTTATCTTATGGCTCATATGATAAAAGCAACTGACAAATGCTATAATCAATAGATACTAACTAATGCTACCTTTCATGAAGAGCGACTTATATGTGTCCAATGAGCACTGAGGGTGAAAATATATTCTCTCGCTCTTTGACCCCTCATCCTCCTCCTATTGTGGTTTCCGAGCGAAGTAAGAAAGGTCGTCCAAAAAGGAACAACCTCTCTAAAGCAGATAGTTCACTTCTTCTCTCCTAATCTTGTGGGTGTACCTGCTCAAATTGTGACAACTGATTCGTCAAAAAACTCTCCAAGGGTTATGGTGGCTAACCTCAAACAACCACACGACAAATGTTAGCTCTTTCTTGGAACTGTCAAGGAATTGGGCAAGCCTTGACAGTTTATAACTTCTAAAAGCTCATCGTCCTGACGTGGTTTTTCTTATAGAGATAAAGAACAAACAACACAAGATGGAACGTATATGACGCTCATTAAATGTTACACCCGCTTATTATGTTTATCTAGTGGGTCGTTCAGATGGTCAAGCTCTTTTGGTGGACATCTGCTATCAATCTCGACATTATCACTTGCAACAAAAATTTGATTATTTCTCACGAAAGAGTTTCTAGTGGGACCATACCCGCTCATCTCTCCCATTTATCAATGTGTTTTGTATATGCTCCACGTGATCAAGTATCACGGGCTCCAGTGTGGAATGCTATTACATAAAGATCCTTTTATGTTGGACCATGCCTTGTTATTGGTGATTTTGCCTTGATTGGAGCTATGAGTTATAAAGTTAGAGGCTCTTCCACTTTGAATCATATTGAGGAGTTTCAACACTTTACCACTACTGCTGGCTTAATTGACATTCCATATCCCGTATTATAGTATACATGATCAAACCAACGTAATGAAGCCGATAATATCCGTGAACGAATTGATCATGGGCGTTGGGCAACATCAATCTTTTCGAGGTCTGCCCATTTTAAACTCTCCTCCATAAACCTCTTATTAGAAGTGATCATGCTCCTCATATTTAATCTTCTTATCCAACTAATAAAAGGAAGTGGTTGATACGACCCATTATCATTATTAATTAGTATTTCTTTCTTATTTAATCTTCTTATCCAACTAATAAAAGGAAGTGGTTGATACGACCCATTATCATTATTAATTAGTATTTCTTTCTTATTAATTAAGTTAGTTTCCTTTTAATCCAGTGATGCTCGTGACAAAAATAAGGTTGTAGAGGAAATTACTTTCCATGAGGCGAACAAGTTGGATTTTGGATTCAGTTCACGAGCATATGGTGAAGATGGTAATTATCATGGCAGTGGCAAAAGACTTAGGGAAGAAAATTACCCATGACTCCGATGAGACTTTTATGGTGCTGGGATCATAGGGGAAATCGAATGAGATATGGTTCTTAAATGGACCAGTTGTTCATAGGTGTGATTTGAGGTTTGACCACTTTTCTAAAACATCAGCCAATGCCAACCAGGGTATTATTAAATTTGAGGTTAAATTTATATTTTGAAGATTCAACTAGAAAAGTTCATCAGTTAAGCGATAACAAGCATGCTAACTACTACATGGGGCAAAAAAGGGAAAATGACGAAGAGTTTAGGATCCCGAAATTACTCGAGGCTACATTTTAAAGCAACACCTTGAGGACAATGTGTTTTTGGAGGCGGGAGTATTGATATGACCCATTATCATTATTAATTAGTATTTCTTTATTATTAAGTTAGTTTTCTTTTATTATATTGCTTGGTGAGAGAGCTAGGGTATTAGGATAAGTTTATGATATCCTCTATTATAAATAAGACATTAGGATTGTAATTCTCATTATGTCAAATGAACATGAAGTATTGATTTGTTAATCAATTGGGGAATAGGTTTATCTCACTCATATAAACCATTGGGGGGGGGGGGGTTCGGTCGGTTTATCCCATCAAAATTGATCATTTATCTTTGTTATTTCGTTCTTCTATCTTATTACTGACCCGGTTCGTATCGGTGGTTTCATTTTCTCTTTGAGTCATTTTGGACAACTCACGAAGAGTGTGAAAATACCTTTCGAGGGTCTTGGCCAACCATTAAGGCTGACAATCAACTACTTGGCATTAAGCACAATTTGTCTCACTATGAAAATAAACTTAAAAGATGGAGCCAAATTAGTTTTGGGAATAACAAACGCGAGATAAATGACCTCACCAGGGAAATTGAGATAGTTCAAATGCTTTAACATACACCTGAAAACTTTCATAGACAAAACATTTTGCTATAAGAACTCGAAGCCGCTTGGTTACGAGAAGAAATATATTGGCACCAATGAACCCCAGTTAATTGGCTCAACTACGGGGACTGTAATTCTCGTTTTTTTTCATCTTTATGCAATCTAGCGTGGTGAAAGAAAAAATATTACGGGGCTGAAAAATGCTCAAGAGGAATTGGTATATGACGATGGAGGAATTCAAAGTCTTCTTCGAGATCATTTTCAATCTATTTATATGACTAATGGTACTCGTGAATTTGAGGAAGTGATTAGCGTGCTTAATCGTGTTGTCTCTACGACAATGAACAACCATTTGAAATCACCGGTTATTTAGAGATTCATAAGGCTGCAAAGAAACTCAGGGGATTAAAGGCTCCAGGTGAAGATGGATTTGCCAATATGTTTTACAAAAGGTACTAGAATCCTCTAGGGGCTTCTGTATGTCAAGCAGTTCGGTATTTCTTTGAAACTAGGAGCATGCCGCCAGAATTGAATACAACACCCGCCGTCCTTAATCCAAAGACGCCTGCCCCGAAAAATCTAGCATTATCATTTGCAACTTTATTTATAGGATCATCTCTAAAGTTCTTTCAAATCGCTTGAAACCCTTAATGAGCAAAATCATCTCTCCCCAACAGTCGGCTTTCATTCCCATACGAAAAATTCAGGGACTCTGTGGTAGTAGCCAATGAGGCTTTCCATTATATCCGCAACAAAAAGTGCGGTGAACAAAGTGTTATGGCTCTGAAATTCGATCTAAACAAAGCTTTTGATAGATTGAAATGGGATTTCTTATTTGTTGTTTTTAGAAAATGGGTTTTGGTGTAGTTGGTTACGTGCTTGCATCACAACTTTTGAGCTTGAGTTTATGTTGAATTATGATTCAGTCGGGGTTATAAAGGCACAACGGGGGATTCGTCATGGCGACCCCATCTCACCTTATCTATTTATTATCGTTGCTAACGTTCTTTCTCATCAAATTTCCAAAGCAATGACTGTAGGTTCTTTATCATGTATTAAAATAGCACGTAATTGCCCCCTCATCTCCCACATATTTTTTGTAGACGACTCAAGTTTATTTTTAAAGGCTTCACATGTTGAGTGTACTCCTCTTGCTAGCATTTTAAATTCATATTATGAGGCTTCGGGTCAAACAGTCAACTTCGAGAAATCATCTGCCTTTTTTTCACCCAACACCCCATGTTCTCTTCGTGATGATATATGTTCGGCTTTTCACGTAAAACAAATGGACTTTAAAGCTAAATATTTTAGGTCTTCCCTCGATTTTTGGCGAAAAGAGAACAGAGATGTTCGGTTTCTTGTTGGACAAAGGGCTCCAAAAGATGCAAGGTTGCAAGGTTGGAAGCAGAAACTTCTTTTCCAGTTAGGTAGATAAGTTTTAATCAATCCGGTCATCCAAGCCATTCCAACATATGTTATGCAATTCTTTCAAATTCTGACAAGGCTTTTGAACAAACTAATGGTTTATGTTCGTTGTTTCTTTTGGGGAGGTGATTCCCATGAACAACGCATCCATTGAAAAAATTGAAAAAAACTTTCAGGGCCTAAGCATTAGAGAGGCCTAGGATTTCGTGATTTTGAAGCTTTTAACATAGCCTGTCTTGCCAAACGGGGGTGGAGGCCACTTATTAATCATAACGCTTTTTGGGGAAGGATTATAAAAGGCATATATTTTATGAATTCTAAATTTCTTGTCGCTAAGAAAGGATCTCATACCTCATGGCTTTGGAGTAGCTTGCTTCATGGTCGTGATTTGTTGTTACATGGTTTAAGATGGCAAATTGGAGACGGGTGAAGCATTTCTTTCTGGACACATTAGTGGGTCTTTACTAATGATTTTTACATTCATTCATCTCGCGGACCTTTCCATAATTGCAACACTCATGATGATTTTATTGAGAATGAAGACTAGAATGTTAGGCTGTTGCGTGAGCATATTTAAGCTACAAAATTTGAAATGGTCTTGCAAATTCCAATCTCATAAACTGGTTCTTCAGACAAGCTCATTTGGCACTTTGATCCTAAGGGTCAATATAGCTACAAGCATGCTATTGCATTGAAGAATACACGTGATGCGACTGGTGAATCAAGTACTAATTCATCATCAAAATTCTTTAAAAGTTATATGGCATATCCCGGTGCAACCAAAAATCAAATTATTTTTATGAAAAGCCCTATCAATTTCAGTTGCCACAAAGGAGAATTTATTCAGAAGACACTGCTCTCCTTCTCCAACATGTTCGATATGTAATGTTTGTGCCGAATTAGTGGAACATTAACTCTTTGAATGGCCCGTGAGTGGAACATTTACTCTTTGAATGCCCCTGGACCTCTCCTCTATGTTTTCGACCTCCTCCACCTGGTAGTAATATTTATGGTCATATAATAAGCTTTATTGATACCACACATTATGTTCAAGGTGTCTCTCGGTAACTATTAGTTGTTGCAACAATTTGTTGGTTATATGACGATCTCGTAATAGCTTTGTATTTGATAATTTGCCTCTATCCCAGCATAACACGTTAGCCTCCATTTCTACTCAACTTAACAATTTCCAGAAGTTTGTTACCTCTCGATCTATCCCTAGGGCTTCCTCAGCGGCCACCAACCTTGATTCCACCTCACATTCTTCTCCACAGTGGATACCCCCCACGGCTTTTTGGTGAAATTAGATTGTGACCAAGAATTTTAATGTCATTTTTAGAATTGTTGTTCGTGATTCTGCAGGTTGTTGGTGGTAATTCCCAGAACAGGGTGATAATCAACAACAGTAACAATGCAAGACCAAGTCAGGTTACCGGATATCACTTGGAATCGTGTGATCACTTTCCAATGTATACTATTCGACCCTATTCCTGGGTTACACGAATATCTACTTGGGATAAGACCAAATGTTAGTTATTGAATTAGGCACAATCAATAACCCTTGCGCATATAAGTGTTTTTTGCTTTATGTTTGTTTCTCCTAGTTTTGTATATATTCATGCTGATGATGACATTCTCTATATATAGTAGAGAACACTCAATCCTAATCAATGGACTTTATGAGTAATTAACGGCCAATTAATCACCCATAATAAGCCTCCATTATCATAGGAATAGTGGTTACATGACCAATTAAACGTGGTCATGAAGGCGATACTCTTGACCACTGAATGAGTTAAAGTCACAAAATTAGTCAACGCAACACTACCAAGAGGAACCATTACACTAGCGGCAGGAACGAGAACACTACCAAGAGGAACCATCGGTTACTACACTAGTAGTAGTAACCAATACACTAGCGGCAGGAAACAATACACTACCGGTAGAACCATCGGTTACTACACTAGCGATAGTAACCAATACACTAGCAAGACTAACCACTATTGAGTCAGGGTGTTCAGGGACCTCATGGGTGTATACTCCATACCTCCTTACCCAAAACCAGGTGTGAACTAATCCCACAAGTGCACTAAATTTTCCAACAATCCTTCCCAAATTTAGTTCACTTCCTTTGCATGAAAAACAAACATCAAACAAAACATGTGCATAAACGAAAATATCCTGAGGATTGAATTTCCATCTTAACACATTACACATTCAAATATTCGAGAATCAGGGTGTTCTAAGAATTGAACCCTTCAACCCATTTGAATACCTGAAGATAAAATACACACAAGTTTTCAAACACTTAAAAGCTCCTGACACTAAACAAGCCATGTGTCCATATCCAATTTCATAAATGTTGTAAGAGCCAAAAGTCCAAAGCTCCACAAGCGGCAAAACTTCAACATTCACATAGGTGGTTCCTCTTTATTCATGCTCACGCCAAGCACCTTTTCAAAGAAAATTAACCATTAAGAAGTAAAGACTTCATCCTCCTTTCAAGAGTTACGAGCACAACGTTGGGATGTATATAACATATGCTCCAACAATGAATGTTCAACTTTCCACATTGAACTCAACTCCCAAGTTTCCTTAGAGAGTTGGGTGTCCTAGCATTCGATGACTAAATTGGACTTAAACCCATCCCTTTAGCGAGACTTTATAACCAAGTCTCTAGCCAAACCCTTCGTCAGTGATCGCCTAAATTTTGTTGAGATCTAACAAACTCTATAGATACCACCCATTCATGATAAGCTCACGAATCATGCTATGTCTAACACCCAGTGTCTAGACTTCCCATTTTACATCGGCTATAAGCCTTTGCCAATGTAGCCGCACTATCACGACGGATAGAAATGGGTGCTATAGGTTTAGGCCACAATGGAATCTCAAGAAGAAAGTTTTCAACCATTCGACTTTCTTTACCAGTTGCTAAGGCCACAAATTCATATTCCATTATTGAGCGGTGATGCAAGTTTGCTTCTTGGATGCCCAAGAAATTGCACCTCCACCAAGTAGAATACCCGACCACCGGTAGACAAATTGTCTTGATTATTCTTGGTCCAACTTGCATCTGTGTATCCTTCTAATATCAAGGATAGCCGTATATGAAAGACTATAATCCATAGTTCTCTTGAAATACTTGATTACTCTCGAATCGCTTGCGATGATGAGCACTAGGATTGCTAGTATACATCCTCGGTTTACCCACAAAAAGCAATATCGTGTCTTGTATTGAGATATAGCCTTGCCTTTATTAGGCATCAACTTCTCAAGTATCCATAGGTGTACTCAACGGAGTACAATCAAAGTAATTGAATTTCCTCAACACCTACTCAATATAATAAGACGAGAGATAGAAATTATTTTACTTTCATGTTTAATCCTTATACCAAGGATAACATCGCCTCCCCATGTCCTTCATGGAGAACCTTGATGACAAAAATTCCTTTGTCAAGTTAACTCGATTTTGGTCGATGCAAAGATCAACATGTCATCAACATATAGACAAATGATGACTCCTTTACCGTTCATCAAATTTGTTATATACACATTTGTCGATCGGTTAAGTAAATAACCATTAGACAAAACTACTTCATCAAATTTTGATGCCATTGTAGGTGCTGCTTTAGTCCATAAAGAGACTTAATCATTTACACACCTTGTTTTCATTGCCGGAAAGATGAAGCCACGAGGTTGGTTCATATAAACCTCCTCATCCAATTCACCATTTAAGAAAGTCAAGCTTTCACATCCATCGATGAATAATCGATTGTGAATTGATGCCAAAGTAATCGACAATCTTACGGTCATCGATCGAGCTACGGGAGCATAAGTATCAAAATATTCTATTCGTGACTTTTGTTTAAAGCCTTGAATAACTAGTCTAGCCTTGAACTTTTCAATAGTTCCATCTACCTTCATTTTCTTTTGAAAATCCATTTGCAACCCAAAGGTTTGCAACCGTGTGGTAGATCGACCAACACCAGTGTTGTTGCCCATGATGGAATCCATCTCATCATTGATTGCTTCTTTCCAGAAAAGCAATATCCTGGGACTTCATTGCTTCTTCAAATGTCTTGAGATCATCCTCAACAATGAAGCAATAGGAGTATTGGTCAGAAACCTCACCCCTAGTACCTTCAATTAAATATAATTGAAACTCAGGTCCAAATGACTTTGATTCCTGACCCTTTTGCTCTTTATGAGCATAGGTTCAGGTTGTTGAACCACAACCTCATCACGAACCTCTGATGATAATTCATCAGGGACTTCTGATACACCAATGTCATGAGTTCCATTAGGAATCCTTTGACTTGGTCAAGGGACTGATGAGAATCTATTCTCATCAAATTTAGCATCCCTTGATTCAATTATGGAGTTAATTGAAACAGATTCATTAGGTTCAATAACATAGAACCTAAAAGCCTTGGAATGCTCAGCATATCCAACAAAGATGCAATCAATTCCTCTTTTACCTAAAGTTTTTATCTTTGGATCGTGGAGTCTTACAATGACCCTACAACCCCAAACCCCGAGATAGTCCAGTTGGGTTTCCTTTTAGTCCAGATTTCATAAGGGTAGTCTTGTTCCTTTGTTGGGAATCCTATTTAATAAATAGCAAGTCATTAACATAGCTTTACCCCGAACCCTTGACTCGATCTGAATAGGACAACATGGAATTAACCATTTTCTTGACACCTGTTTTTCCTTTCGAAATACCATTTTTCGAGGAGTATAGGGAGCGATGTTCATGGATTATACCAATGGACTAAAAATACATAGTATCCATGTACTCACCTCCTTATCGCCCTTAACCTTTTGATCAGAGACCCAAGTTGTAATTCAACTTCAGTTTTAAATACTCTAAATAATGCTTCATCCTTAGTATGTAACAGATAGACATGACAAAACCTAGAAGCATCATCAATAAATGTCACAAAGTACTTTTTATTCCCCAAGGAGGTAGTGGCATGCAAATCATACAGGTCACTGTGTATTAGCTCCAAGAGCTTAGTTTCACCTTTAACACCTTGAAAAGGTTTCTTGGTTATCTTGGTCAACATGCAAGTTTTACACTTTTTAGTGTCCATGTCAAATGCTGGGATTAACCCATCCTTAGACATATCTTGCATCTCTTTATAGTGTACATGGCCAAGTCAAGCATGCCATAGGGTAGAGTCAGTCAGGTCAATGGTGGTTATAAAAGCTGAATTATCACATTCATTAACATTATTAAGCATGAACATTTGGTTACACAAATAGCCCAAACCAATAAACAAACCATGCTTAGATAGAACAAATTTATCAGATTCAATAACTTGTTTGTATCCATGATTATTCAAAACACTACTTGAAACCAAGTTCTTCCTTATATCAGGAACATGAATAACATTAAACAAAGTTACAATCTTTCCGTAACTAAACTTAAGATCTACACAACCACGACCATGCACCAAGGTCGTTGACTCATTTCCCATGTGAAGAATAGAACTATCATTCGTAGTCTCATAAGTCTTGAACCAACTTCTATCTTTGCACACATGAACTGTTGCACGAGTCAACCCACCACGCAACATCATCATCCCGCACATAATAAGATTCGATACATATGTAACATAATAAATCGAAAAGACTTATTAAACATATTTCGACCTTTCAGTGAGTTGGTAGAACCACCACTCCCGAACCATTAATGCTCGATCTATTGGCTTTACAACCAACCTTACCACCTTTGCAATCCCTTTAATGTGACCGGTTTGCCACATTTCCAACAAGTAGGTGTTGCCTTTTTTTAGGATTTGCCCTTGTGTTATCATGATGTTTACGTTTGCCTTTGTTGTCATTGTACCTGGTGGAATTGTTATGCTCCACCATATTGACAACAGATGCACCAGTAGCATTGTTACTCTTTGGCTTGTCATTATCCTGCACCCTGAGAGATTCCTCAATGCGTAGATGACTGCCCAACTCAACCAGAGCCAATTCCTCCTTTTTATGTTTCAAGGTGTGCTTGAAATCTTTCCAAGCAGGAGGACGTTTATCAATGCAACAAGAGATTGAAATAGCCTCATCCATGTGCATATCGTGTTGTGTAAACCTTTCAAGTATACCAAGAAGTTCATTGTATTGTTCCATAACTGGTCTTGAATCAGTCATTTTGTAATTTGTGAAATTACTTACGAGGAACTTATTGCTTGATGCATCATCAGCCATATATTTGGCATCCAAGGAACCCCATAGTTCTTTGGAAGATTCAAAGTTTTGTAAATGTCAAATAGAGAATCGATATACCATTGAGAATTAAACCTCTGCAAATGTAGTCATCATTCTCTCATTTGCTCCTTCTCCCGATCCGCTCACAAGAGCATCATCCCCATCATCGGAATATGAGTGGTTAGCACATATACCACGCTCATCTTTGGAAAGCAAGAAGTGCATATTCTTCTGCCATCTCCTAAAGTCCACCCTTCAAACTTGTCCAGCTTGGCAAAGTTTGAAGCCATGTGTTTCATTGTAGCAGCAGCCATTGATTATCAATAATAGTTTACTTTGATTGTTGGTGGTAATTCCCAGAACAGGGTAAGAGAATCAACAGCAGTAACAATGCAAGACCAAATCAGGTTACCGGATATCACTTGGAATCGTGTGATCACTTTCCAAAGTAAACTATTCGACCCTATGCCTGGGTTACACAAATATCTACTTGGGATAAGACCAAATGTTAGTTATTGAATTAGGCACAATCAATAACCCTTGCGCATATAAATGTTTTTTCTTTTTGTTTGTTTCTCCTAGTTTTGTATATCTTCATGATGATGATGACATTCTCTATATAGAGTAGTGAACACTCAATCCTAATCAATGGACTTTATGAGTAATTAACGGCCAATTAATCACCCATAATAAGCCTCCATTATCATAGG
Organism: Chrysanthemum lavandulifolium; assembly: GCA_022545495.1. Classification (NCBI taxonomy): domain Eukaryota; kingdom Viridiplantae; phylum Streptophyta; class Magnoliopsida; order Asterales; family Asteraceae; genus Chrysanthemum; species Chrysanthemum lavandulifolium. Next base: position 184,609,763 of record CM040244.1, on the reverse strand, counting down.
AATAGTGGTTACATGACCAATTAAACGTGGTCATATAGCGATCATAATTGACCACTGAATGAGTCAAAGTTGTTACAAATTAATCAACGCAACACTACCAAGAGGAACCATTACACTAGCAAAGATGAACCGGACTACTATCATTAGGAACCATCGCCACTACACTAGCGAGTAACCTATACACTAGCAAAGATGAACCAATGCACTACAAGTAGGAACCATCGCCACTACACTAGCAAGTAGTAACCAAAACACTAGCAAGATACTAACCACTATTGAGTCAGGGTGTTCAGGGTCCTCATGGTGTATACTCCGTACCTCCTGACCCAAAACCAGGTGTGAACTAATCCCACGAGTGCACTAAATTGTGACCAAGAATTTTAATGTCATTTTAGAAGTGTTGTTCGTGATTCTGCAGGTTATCTTTATTATGTCCTTCGTAATCCTTGCTATGCCATATCTCCTCTCCATGCCGAGATAATTGTGGTACACTACGCTTGCTCACTAGAATTTAATCGAGGATGTTTTAATGCTACTATGGATTCTGACTCCCAACTAGCCTTATCATCTTCCGTAACACCCCCACCTTGAAATTTAGTTGGAATCTAGCTGCTCTTGTGGATTGCATTCGCTTATGGGTAAATAATATGCAATTATCGGTATCTTGGGTTAATCGAGAAAATAATCAAGTAACTCATTGGGTTGCTCGTCATGTGTTTTCTACCACTTCAAAGTTTAGTTGGGATGTTTATTTTTCTCAAGAACTTATGGCAAGGAGTGATTTGTATGGATCTTAAGTTTGGCTAATGCATGTTTCTGTTAAAAAAAAGAAGAAAAGAAAAACGATGTTAAAAATTTCTGTTGAGCCCTAATTGGGCCACCTAACCCCAAAAACAGGTGCTCAACTTAGTGTTTCCACATTTCCCGTATGGTCATTTTTCTTGGCACCACATGACAACAGGTGACAGCAGGTGGGGATGCTATTCCATGATGTTTGAACTAGATCAACAAGGAATTTATGAACAATCAATGGAATAGGAAGTGGCTAGATTGGACTATTGGAGGAGAAAATGGGAAGAGAAATATAATTTGATTGTTTTAGTGTGAATACTCATTAACACGTGATAATTATTCTTGAATATAACAAAACAGAAACTTGGTAGTTTCTTTAATTTGATTAGAATATATAAAGTGCTGGCCACCTTGGCCCAAATTTTTGTATCTAATGCCCTTGATCTAGACACCTTTATATAGACTGTAACTTTGAATTGGTGACCAAATAAGTGAGTAGGTAAACATGTTATTGACAGTTTGTTTAACTCCTCTTCGACCATAGTAGGCTCGGCCAGGGGCGGAGCTAGAAATTTTTTCTCGAGGGGGCATACTTTAATAATTTTTAGAAACTATTATTGGGTTTAACGTGGTTTCACCCTTTTAAATTTTTTTTATTGGGTTCAATGTGGTTCCACCCTTTTAAAAACATTTATTATTCGGTTCAACGTGATTTCGTCCTTTAGAAGGCACCACATTTCACCTGAAAATGGGTTGTCCGAGTCGAATGACTCGACAATGAAATAACTATTTAACATGCCAAAACATCATATAGTTGAGTTTCGTGGTAATGGGTGATCGCAATGAAGGTGGCTAAAATTGTTGTCAATGTCTGCCCTGGCTATGGGCAGTCCGGGCGATGGCCCAGGGCATCCAGCAAATAAGGGGCATCATTTTTATGGTTTTTGCGAATAGGTTTTACTCGATATTCTGGTGATTCACTTTCTGTGTTTTTTTTCTCATCAGAAGACTAAGAGAGAGAGAGAGAGAGAAGAATACATGTCGTACAAAAAGTAAAAGCATTTGGTTAAAAGAAATAATATACATTTTCTGGCTTTCTTATTTTTTTGTTCTATGTGTGTCTATTGATTTCTTTTAACAATTTTCTATGTTTCATCATTTGTTTTTTTAACTTAATCCTTTGTTCTCGTTTTAGTATTGTTTTTAAAGAAATATAATTCTTGTAACAAAATAAAAATGTAATTTATGATAACTAATTAGAATATAAGTTACGACTACTAAACGAGATTTACACTACCTTTTCAACTGTGAGTTTCTGGCATTCATTATTCACATTTTTTTGACTTAGGTTGCGTTTAGTTAGATGAAAACACACTTGTTTTCTGCAAAATGTTTTGTACAAACCAAGAAAAATAAAGAGTGCGTTCAAATCAAATGTTTCTCATCAAATTTTATACAAAACACAAAACTTGCATTTTCCAATTTAACAAGGAGAACTAAAAACACATTCTTTTTTGTTTCATTGTTTCCCTTTTAATCCCATTGTTTTCTTGAAAATATAAAACAATATAATATGAACGCATTTTCTATATTTTTCGAAAAATAAACCCCTTCATTTTCTTTGCAGATCAGAAAATAAAAACTAAGAATTTCTTTTTTCTAATTAAACACACCCTCAAATTTTTGTTTTATGTTATAAAACCGTTTGACATATAAGAATGTGATATCATGTTAACTCAATACATTTTGTAAATTACATTCAAAAGAATTAGTTGAAAAAATACAACAAAAAGTCACTAAAGCATTAGATAAGTAAAACAAAACAAAGAGTTGTTCTAGTTTTACTAAGTTGATATGCGGGTTTTGTTTCAGGGTTAAATCATTAAAATTTGCATCTTTTTTACAATATAGTCAATATTCAATTGTGTCATTTAGGGCATAAAAAACTGTCTCACCCAGGGCAGCAAAAAGTTTAGGACTGGCCCTGATTGCCGTCAAGGCATTAAGAGTTGGGCTTGAGCAGAAATGGAGAATAGAAATTAATGGTATAAATCCGAAATAAGAGTAGTTAGTTAACTTAGTTTAGTCCTATTCTAAGTTATGTTCTACTTTATGGCTCTTTTAGCAAGTACTTTTTCCCTTGTGTTCTGTTTTTAAACTATAAAAGTGAAGTGAGATTAACAAAGTCAATACTCATAAACAACATGGTTCGCAATATCTCACATTTACTCCTCCAGATATCTCTCATGCAATGCACTAAGTTTGCCTTCATATGCATGCATGATCCTCGAGAGCATCATTTTGGAGTTCTCAAGAGAGTTCTATAATATGTTCGTGGCACGTTGGACTTGTTGGAAAAATTTAGTGAACTTGTGGGATTAGTTCACACCGGTTTTGGGTAAGGAGGTGCAGTGTACACCCATGAGGTCCCCGAACACCACGACTCAATAGTGGTTTGTCTTTGGTAGTATTGGTTACTCGATAGTGTAGTGTGATGGTTCCTACGGGTAGTGTATTGGTTCCCCGCTAGTGTATTGGTTCCTGGCGATGGTTCCCGCCGGTAGTGTTGGTTCCTCGCTAGTGTAATGGTTCCTTCGGTAGTGTTGCAAGAATTATTTTGTAACGACTTTGACTCATTCAAGTGGTCATTATGGATCGCTTATGACCACGTTTAAATGGTCATGTAACCACTATTCCTATGATAATGGAGGCTTATTATAGATGATTAATTGGCCGTTAATTACTCATAAAGTCCATTGATTAGGATTGAGTGTTCTCTACTATATATAGAGAATGTCACCATCAGCATCAATACACTGAGAAACATTCACAATCAGGAGAAACAAACTAGCAGCTTTAACACTTATAAGCGCAAGGGTTATTGATTGTGCCTAATTCAATAAATAACATTCGGTCTTATCCCAAGTAGATATTCGTGTAACCCAGGCATAGGGTCGAATAGTTTACTTTGGAAAGTGATCACACGATTCCAAGTGATATCCAATAACCACATAGTGGTATTGCTACTGTCTTTGATTATCCTACCCTGATCTGGGCGAATAACCACCAACAATCAAAGTAAACTATTTGTGATAATCAATGGCTGCTGCTGCAATCAAACATATGGCTTCAAACTTTTCTAAGCTTGATAAGTTTGAAGGGGTGGACTTTAGGAGATGGAAGAAGAAGAAGAAGACGCCCTTCTTGCTTTCCAGCATGAGCGTGGTGTATGTGCTAACCACTCCTATTCCTGATGATGGGGATGATACCACTGTGGAACAGATAGGAGGAGGAGCAAATGGGAGAATGATGACTACATTTGCAGAGGCTTAATTCTCAATGGTATGTCTGATTCACTCTTTGACATTTATCAGAATTTTGAATCTTCCAAAGAACTATGGGATTCCTTGGATGCCAAATATATGGCTGAGGATGCATCAAGTAAGAAGTTCCTTGTAAGTAATTTCACAAATTACAAAATGACTGATTCAAGACTAGTTATGGAACAATACAATGAAATTATTGGTATACTTGGAAGGTTTACACAACACAATATGCACATGGATGAGGCTATTTCAGTCTCTTGTGTCATTGACAAACTCCCTCCTTCTTGGAAAGATTTCAAGCATATCTTGAAACATAAGAAAGAGGAGTTAAATCTTGTTGAGTTGGGCAGTCATCTGCGCATTGAGGAATCTCTCGAGGTGCAGGATAATGACAAGCCAAAGAGTAGCAATGCTACTGGTGCATCTATTGTCAATATGGTGGAGCATAACAACACCACCATGTACAATGACAACAAAGGCAAACGCAAATATCATGATAACACAAGGGTACATCCTAACAAGAAGGCAACACCTACTTGTTGGAAATGTGGCAAAACTGGTCACATTAAAAGGGATTTCAAAGGTGTTAAGGTTGGTGGTAAAGCCAATGGATCAGGCACTAATGGTTCAGGGAGTGGTAGTTATACCAACTCACTGAAAGGTCAGAAGATGTTTAATAAGTCTTTTCAGATTTATTATGTTACATATGTATCTGAATCTTATTATGTGCAAGATGATGATGTTGCGTGGTGGGTTGACTCTGGAGCAACTGTATATGTGCAAAGATAGAAGTTGTTTCAAAGACTTATGAGTCACTGAATGATGGTTCTATTCTTCACATGGGAAATGAGTCAACAGCCTTGGTGCATAGTCGTGGTTGTCTAGATCTTAAGTTTAGTTCCAGAAAGATTGTAAATGTGTTTAATGGTATTCATGTTCCTGATATAAGGAAAAACTTGGTTTCAAGTAGTGTTTTGAATAATCATGGATATAAACAAGTTATTGAATCTGATAAATTTGTCTTGTCTAAGAGTGGTGTTTTTATTGGTTTTTGATATTTGTGTAATCAAATGTTCAGGCTTAATATTGTTAATGATTGTGATAATTTAGCCTTTATGACAACCAATGACCTGACTGACTCTACCCTATGGCATGCTAGACTTGGCCATGTACACTATAAAGAGATGCAAGATATGTCTAAGGATGGATTAATCCCAACATTTGACATGGACACTGAAAAGTGTAAAACTTGCATGTTGACCAAGATAACTAAGAAACGTGAATCTAAGCTCTTAGAGGTAATACACAGTGACGTGTGTGATTTGCATGCCACTCCTTCTTTGGGGAATAAGAAGTACTTTGTGACATTTATTGATGATGCTTCTAGGTTTTGTTATGTCTATCTATTACATACTAAGGATGAAGCATTAAATAAATGCAAAGTATTTAAAACTGAAGTTGAATTACAACTTGGGTCTTTGATCAAAAGATTAAGGATCGATAGGGTAGGTAGTACATGGATACTATGTATTTTCGATCATTGGTATAATCCATGAAACGATCGCTTCTCTATACTCCTCAAAGAAATGGTATTTCGAAAGGAAAACAGGTGCTAAAGGAGATGGTTAATTCCATGCTCTCCTATTCGTGATCGAGTCAAGGGTTCTAGGGTGAAGCTATATTAACAGTTGCCATTTATTAAATAGGGTTCCCAAATAAAAGGAACAAGGTTACCCCTTATGAACTCTCGACTAAAAGAAAATCCATCCCTAACTATCTCAAAGTTTGAGGTTGTAGGGTCATTGAAGACTCCACGATCCAAAGTCGAAAACTTTGGGTGAAAGAGGCATTGATTGCATCTTTGTTGGATATGCCGAGCATTCCAAGGCTTTTAGGTTCTATGTTATTGAGCCTAATTACATTTCAATTAACTCCATAATTGAATCAAGGGATGCAAACTTTGATGAGAATAGATTCTCATCACCCCTAGACCAAGTCGAGGTTTCCATGGAATTCATGACACCGTGTATCGTGAGGTCCCCGATGAAGAACCATTAGTGGTCCCCGATGAGGTTGTGGTTCAAAAACACGAACTCGTTCTCAAAAGAGCAAAGGGTCGAATCCAAAATCATTTGGACTCGAGTTTCAATTATACTTAATCAAGGAACTAGGGATGAGGTCTCGACCAATGCTCCTATTTCTTCATTGTTGAGGATGATCCCAACACATTTGAAGAAGCAATAAAGTCTCGTGGATATTGCTTTCGGAAAGAAGCAATCAATGATGAGATGGATTCCATCATGGGCAACAACACTTGGGTGTTGGTTGATCTACCACCGGTTGCAAACCTCGGGTTGCAAATGGATTTTCAAAAGAAAATGAAGGTAGATGGAACTATTGAAAAGTTCAAGGCTAGAATAGTCATTCAAGGCTTTAAACAAAAGTCAAGAATAGACTATTTTGATACTTATGCCCACGTGGCTCAGATCGATTACCATAAGATCGCTGATTGCTTTGGCATCAATTCACAATCGATTATTCATCGATGGATGTAAAAATGACTTTCTTAAATGATGAATTGGATGAGGAGGTTTATATGAACCAACCTCGTGGCTTCATCTTGCCTCGAAATGAAAACAAGGTGTAAACCGATTAAGTCTCTTTATGGACTAAAGCAGAACCTAAGCAATGGCATCAAAAATTTGATGAAGTGGTTTTGTCTAGTGGTTATGTTCTTAACCAAGTCGACAAATGCGTATATAGCTAATTTGATGAATCTCGTAAAGGAGTCATCATCTGCTCATATGTTGATGACATGTTGATCTTTGGCATCGATCAAAATCAGTTGATCGACAAATGAATTTTTGTCATCAAGGTTCTCCATGAAGGACATGGGGAGGCGATGTTATCCTTCGTATTAGATTAAACATGAAAGTAAAAGAATTTCTATCTCGGTCTCATTATATTGAGATGGTGTGGAAGAAATTCAATTACTTTGATAGTACTCTGTGAGTACACCTATGGATACTTGTGAGAAGTCGATGCCTAATAATGGCAAGGTTGTATCTCAACTTGAGTATTCTAGGTAATTGGTCGCCTAATGTATGCCATGACTTGTACAAGACCCGATATTGCTTTTGCAGTGGGTAAACCGAAAGGTATACTAGTAATCCTAGTGCTCATCATCGCAAGCAATTCAGAGGGTATCAAGTATCTAAAGGGAACTAAGGATTATAGTCTCTTATATTGGTTTTCCTTCAAGATTGGAAGGATACACCGATGCAAGTTGGATCAAGAATATCAAGACAATTGCTCTACCGTGGTCGGGTATTCCTACTTGGTGGAGGTGCAATTTCTTGGGCATCCAAGAAGCAAACTCGCATCACCGGTTCAACAATGGAATATGAATTTGTGGCTTTAGCAACCGCAAAGAAGTCGAATGGTTGAAAAACTTTCTTCTTGAGATTCCACCGTGGCCTAAACCTATAGCACCTATTTCTATCCGTTGTGATAGTGCGGCTACATTGGCAAAGGCTTATAGCCGATGTACAATGGGAAGTCTAGACACTTAGGTGTCGTATATAGCATGATTCGTGAGCTTATCATGAATGGGGTGGTATCTATAGAGTTTGTTAGATCTCAACAAAATTTAGGTGATCACTTGACGAGCGCTTGGCTAGAGACTTGGTTATAAAGTCTGCTAAAGGGATGGGTTTAAGTCCAACTTAGTCATCGAATGCTAAGACACCCAACTCCTCCCGAGGAAACTTAGGTCTTGAGTTCAATGTGGAAAGTCGAACATTTAGTGGACTGGAGCACATGTTTTATATTACATCCCAAGGTTGTGCTCGTAACTCTTGAAAGGAGGATGAAGTCTTTACTTCTAATGGTTAATTTCTTTGAAAAAGTGCTTGGCGAGCATGAATAAAGAGGAACCACCTATGTGAATGTTGAAGTTTTGCCGCTTGTGAGCTTTGGACTTTTGGCTCTTACAACATTTATGAATTTGGATATGGACTCATGGCTTGTTTAGTGTCGGGAGCTTTTAAGTGTTTGAAAACTTGTGTATTTTATCTTCGGTATTCAAATGGGTTGAAGGGTTCAATTCTTAGAACACCCCGATTCTCGAATATTTGAACGTGTAATGTTCTAAATGGAAATTCAATCTCGTGATATTTCGTTTATGCACATGTTTTGTTTAATGTTTGTTTTCTTGCAAATGAAGTGAACTAAATTTTGGGAGGATTGTTGGAAAATTTAGTGCACTTGTGGGATTAGTTCACACCGGTTTTGGGTAAGGAGGCACGTGAGTGTACACCCATGAGGTCCCCGAACACCCGACTCAATAGTGGTTTGTCTTTGGTAGTATTGGTTACTCCGATAGTATAGTAATGATGGTTCCTACGGGTAGTGTATTGGTTCCTACCGCTAGTGTATTCGTTCTTGCCGATGGTTCCCGTTGGTAGTGTTGGTTCTTCTCGCTAGTGTAATGGTTCCTCTTGGTAGTGTTGCGATGAATTAATTTGTAACAACTTTGACTCATTCAAGTGGTCATATGATGATGGCTATGACCATGTTTAATTGGTCATGTAACCACTATTCCTATGATAATGGAGGCTTATTATGGGTGATTAATTGGCCGTTAATCACTCATAAAGTCCATTGACTAGGAGTGAGTTTTCTCTACTATATATAGAGATGGTATTCATCAGCATCAATACACTGAGAAACATTCACAATCAGGAGAAACAAACTTACAGCTTAAACACTTATAAGCGCAAGGGTTATTGATTGTGCCTAATTCAATAACTAACATTTGGTCTTATCCCAAGTAGATATTCATGTAACCCAAGCATAGGGTCGAATAGTTTACTTTGGAAAGTGATCACACGATTCCAAGTGATATCCGGTAACCACATAGTGGTATTGCTATTGTCTTTGATTATTTTACCCTGTTCTGGGCGAATAACCACCAACATGACTTTGGCCTCCAACTGTATGCCTGCACTACAAGTTCTCTTGTTGCCTACTCCGATGCTGATTGAGCTGGTTTCCCTACTACAAGTCGGTCTACTCTCATGGTCATCCAAACGGCAACATACTCTCTCTAGATCAAGTGATGAAGCTAAGTGCAGGGGTGTTGCTAATGTAGTTGTTGAAACTACATGGCTTTGCAATCTTCTTTGCGAGCTTCATGCACCTTTATCATCTGTCACTCTTGTCTACTGTGAAAATGTTAGTGCCATCTATTTGACTAGTAATCTTGTTCAACATCAACGAACGAAACACATTGAGATAGATATACATTTTGTTCGTGATATGGTTGCTCGGGTTAGGTTCGTGTTCTTCATGTGCCATCACATTACCAGACATCTTCACAAGGGGTTTCCGTATGCACTTTTTCAAGAATTTTGTACCAGTTTGAGTGTTTGATCCTCTCTAGTTCAAACTGCGGGGAGTGTTAGACGGTTATTCTATGTACAAGCCATTGAGCTTTTTGATATTTCTTGATAGCTTAGCCTACTTGTATTTTGGGTTCTAGAATAATCCTCAAAGGATACATTGTAATAATAAGTTAATCAATGGACAAGCCATCCTTCAGGTTTAGGTTCAAAAAAATAAGTACTTTACTGTCCCCAAATAACATTTCGGAGTATACAGAAACTTGTTTTGCACATAGCCTACTTTTATCTATCATTCGTGTAAAAAAAAAAAAAGTACAAAATGACATGACATAAATGCATACCTGATGATGGTGATGAACTGACTCGAGTCTTGTTATCTGATAAGCAACTATCCGCCAAGGAAGGCGGTTCAGGGCAGGCACATGTGGTTCGGCTTGTAACATTACTGTACACGCAGTGGCCACCCGATTGCATGCAGTCGGTGCAAGGCCCGACTCCCACATTCCACTTGACCTCAAACCCTTGGTGGACAACAGGGCCCAAATCACTTGGCGCCATGAACCTATCTGGGACCGGGACTATAACACTAGTCTTACAACTCCCGGGACCTTGTATACCATACAATAAAAAAACATGATCAACCCCATTATTATTGCAGAAGACTGAGCCAATACCTCCCGTGCTATCAAAAGAAACCGGGCATCCAAAGAGGTAACTGATGTTCATATAGCTTGAAGCATGACTAAAAAGATTGTTATCGATAGTGGTGTTGACTTGAACTTGTGGACAGATTGAATCAGTCATATCTTCTCGCATGATTCTCAGAATCTGTGATGTTGGATCAATGCTCAGAACACGGTAATTAATGTTTGTGATGTTGATAGTGGGCGGATTCTGTTGATCACAGTTTAGCTCAAAACCGGGGTAACCACAATATACAGGATCTTGGTGTCGACGGAAAGGGTAGTTGAAGCCAGAAATATTTCCGCAACTGAATGAATCATCACAGGTACCATAAAGTTCCTCTAGGTTGCTTGAACATTCTCTAATTAGAGCTAATATGAGTAAATTTACAACCAAATATCGGGATTTCATCGAGAATTACCTGGAGAAAAGTCTTTTGTTAAAATTCTTAAAAATGGAAGATATTTCTTACTAGTGTTTTAAGTCAGCATTGCTTATGAATCACTCAAGCAACTACTACCATTTTTAAAAGTTGTTGGTGGATTATTTGATTAGATAAGGTGATATTATTAGATTAAGGTTAGCATGTAACCGACTTATTGGTAAACTAGCTTTGAGTCGTTTTTATGTCTATTTGACTATTTCAGGTAGACTTTGAATCAATCAAAGCTTATTAACTTTAGGGAGTATTAGTTTCTATGTAGTATTGCTACTTTTTTTTGTAAGCCCTAAAACACTATATAACTTCTTACAAAGATTAACACGAACGGATCAGAGGCATTTCCAATGACCCAGCTTTAATCATTCAGCTAGTCCATTCTTTAGAACTATATACATTCGTGAATACAGGATCTTTTATACTACCATTCCACCACACTATAGTACATGACCACCCAAATTCACCCTTTCAACAGGGGCTACATTTCCCTCATCAATGCACTTATCCAGTACCAAATGCAGCTACAATCTCACAAGAGGAAACTGGATACTTACACATGAAGGCCTCACCCACTATACCTCCAGGTTATAGAAGTAAACCATATTTCCCCCAGCATTTATATCAGACCAACAAACCAAACATGCAGGCCTCTTATCCTCACAGCATGGGCATCAATCAAAGGAAGGCATCATCTACTTCCATAACCTATTCAATCTCCACACTTCATTCCATTCAATCCAGATGCCAAACATCACAATTCATTCAGAACTACCAAGTGACTATGCATATTGCATCTTAACTTTCCATTCCTTGGCCACTTTCTTAACTTGAGCAGATTTCTTCACTCTAAGGCCCATTAGCTGCAATCTCACATTATCAGTGATGACCTTCAATAGGGTATCTTCATCTCTTTTGTCTTGAGTGAAGATCCTTGTATTTCTATGCTGCCATACATAGTATACCACTATAGCCAAACTTATCCTTTGCAGAACCCTTTTTATGCTATTAGAATAGTTACTTGCGGCCACATTTCTAATTATATCTCTGCTGCCATACATAGTATACCACTATAGCCAAACTTATGCTATTAGAACAGTTACTTGCGGCCACATTTCTAATTATATCTTGTCAATCATTATTCAGTCTTGTAAGTTCCACCTTTCCCTTTTTAGAGTATTCACAGTTAAAAAAGAGATGACTGTGAGTCACTGCATACCTTACGTAAAGGGCATTTGAGAGAACCAGACAACCTTCTTCCAGCTGACATCAGATTGATTAGGCCTCATATCATTCCAGACATTACTAACTGTAAACTTTTATACTTTCGTACTGCAACTCTTCCATTTCACCATGTCACTGATATCTTCTTGCAAATTTGGGGGGTTGAATCTGTTGCAATATAGGTTTAGAACACTTTTTATGTAGTATTGTTACTTCACTAAGGACTAACACAACATCTTACTGAGTTTGAATCAACTTCCTGACTTTTCGTTATTTTTGTCCAATTTGTTGCATGCCGAAATTCAACTTCTTGAGTTTTCGTTCCATTGTATCGTTGTTTTTGGCTTTACAAACATAACTATTCTCCCAGATAGTAAAGTTATCTTTATATAAACTTATGCCATGCCTTATAAAGAAAATGAATGATAGCAGGTAAAAATAGCTAAACTTAACTTTGTACAACCCCATTCCACTAGCTTAAAATGAATAAAATTTACCTAATTCATATGAAAACATTGTTTTGCATAAAGTTTATCGAGTACCTGATTAGGCCATATTATAAAAGTTCGTTTACAAGCTACCCCAACTACTTGATTAGTCCATATTTTAAACTCAAGTCTTGAGCTATATAACTATTAGGTAAAATGTCATATCAAAACTTATTTGAGGGGAAACACAGAGTAAGGGTAAGACAACATAGGTTTGAAAACTTATAGAACAGTTAGATGATTGAGTAAATTGAAAAAGACAACCAATTTACAAACCTTTTTCCCCTGTTTTCATTACATTCAATATAATACTTTACAATTCTGAAAAGGGTTAAAAAGCCTTATTTCTGGACTTTTTTAACAAACAAAATGGCATGCAAAATGACATCATTATATCAAGAAGCATCTAAATCAAGAAGATTGATATTACTAACGGCATCTTGAAGCTATATTCCAACACTTCGGAACATATGGTCCCCATCATTTGATAAAAGAAAGCGAGAACAGGTAACTGTTTCTACTGCCATTTTCCCCATCACAACCCGTTCAAGTTTCTCTTTTTCTTCACTTATGCTTCATTCTTTCCATGTATGAAGACACATTCCTTACTGTTGCTCCCATTTGCTTCAACCTCGTCTGTTGCTGCATACTCAACGCTTTGTGATATGGTAAATAATGCTAGTGTCATAAGATAACACATACTCAATGTTCAGCATTAACCGCTGTATATATTAAGGTGACAACTTTAGTCATTAAAGTTAGGGAAGAGTTGCATTTTAGTCATTTTCTATGTCACGAAAGAGCATTGTGCAATTCTCAGCTGTTCATACCTCAAGAAATTCGGCTCCTGGTTTCAGATCAGACTCTTTTGATTGATGAAATTTATCGCCGGATGCATATATATTTCTCGCAACAGAGAAGCTATTCACAATAACCTTCCTCCTTATTTCCAACTCTTTATTAAGCTTTAACGAATTTGGTACTTTTTTGATGAAAATGTGAATTAATATATTAATCATCAAACGTTTAAGAGTTACAATGGAATACAAAAAGTATAGGATCAAAACAGGCTAAGATCCATATAGACAAACAATACTAAAAGAGATCAGGAACATACTAATTCCATCTATCCATACTTGCACATATTCATCTAGTAATCGCTACATCCCATAACAACCTTCTGAACTTAAGCATTACTCCATTGAAGAGAAATCCAAGTCCACAAAGTTAATGGGCCACATGACTACTAAAGGCACTATAACACATACTACATCCTTTATGAAGGCAAGACATGATCCTACTGCACCTATACCTCACAGGAAAATCATGACCTTGGCATCCATAGAAGGCATCATCATGTGCACAAACCTTGATATCCCACGCAAAGGACTACATTTCCTTCATGAAGGCAACCATTCAACTATTCTCCAGCCACCACCTCACAACCTCACAGAATGGAAGAAGATTGGCATCCATGAGAGGCATCATCTCTATACACCTGGGACCCAACCATCTCTGTTGATCCCAGTAACACTAGATCTCCTTCTTTAGCTTATATAAAGAACTAGTTATATTAGATAAATCTAACACAACTAATGATAGAAACTTTGCTTGAATGTATTAAAGATTATGCGAAATGTAATCTTTAATCTTTAGAAGAATTATGAATGAAACAGTAAACACAATGAACACAATTCAACAAACAAGCCTCAATATTATTAATGACTAGCAGGGTACCGGCGCGTTGCAGCGGCGGGTACACTGAAATAAAAATTTTCGATGAATAATGTATTTTAGTTTATTATGTTCTTTTTAACAATAAAGTTACGGATATCAAGAATTTCGTATAGCCTGTGCCCGTTCAGGCTCGAACCCGTTGGCCCGTGTCTGCTAGGGCTCGAGCCCTTTTGGTCCGCGCCCGTTCAAGCCTATTTGGCCCGTTGCCCGTTTGGGCTTGAATATTTGTATAATGTACTTTATTATTTGTAATAGTGAAATTTAATGCAGGTTTTGTGTTTTATTTGGTTATACAATATGCTTGATAATTTGAATTTTTTATGTAAGGGGTGTTTTAATAACTGTATTAATTGTATTTATTGACTAGTTAAATAATTGACTACATTAAATATCATTAATTTGGTGTTTTGTTATACACTATACTTCTTGTCTTGTACGTCTGAAAATTATGTGCATTAAAGTGTTGTACACTACGTTTCTTTTCTTATAAGTAGTAGTCATTATAGTCATTAATAACATTAACCACTTTAATAGCATTAATGTTGTAAGTTTGAAAATTACATCATGCTTATTTTGTTTTACACTATGCTTATTTTGTTGTAAATCTGAAAATTAGTTGCAGCTATTGTACATTGTGCTTAAATGGTTGTAATTTTTGGTGAATGGGTGTTTTTAATAGCATTAATGTTGTTTGATAGAATTTTGGTCTTAAAATGACACCACGCTTTATTTTGTTGTACAATATGCTTACTTTGTTGTAATTCTGAAAATTGGGTGCATTAAAGTGTTGTAAACCATGCTTAATTTCTAGTACGTCTTGAAGTTAAGAGTAAGGTGCCTTCGTGCATTATAAGTAGTATAGATAATAATACGAATACTCTAACAGTATTAGAGTTATAAAAACCTTGAAGTTAAATGACTGTGTTTTTCTGTATGTATTATGTACATCTAACTCTATGCCCTAGGATCTCCTTTTATACACCAAGGAGTCCTAACCGGCTTACAATACTTTCCTAAGTATATCAAATCTTTTCTATACTTATCAAATACGTATCTTGTATCAAAAGTTATCTTATACAAATCTTATAAGTAGTACTAACATCTAGCAGTACTAACTTAAGTCTAATAGTTGTAACTTTAACTCCAGCAACAGTAACTTTGCTCTGGCAGTCTTAACCTTTACACCAGCAGTTGTAAACACTTAGAATATTTTCTTTGAAGTTCATGAGCAGTAGTATCTTAACCTAAGTAGCAGTAACATTAACCTTAGCAGCACTAATACAAACAACAGTAAGTAATCTTTGAATCCCAACAATCCTCCCCTAAACTTGATATTCCTCTTCAAAATCATCAAGCTTCTTCATTCAAAGCTTAATCATCACCAAGCTTCCAAACACTTCTTCACTTCTTAAGCTGTTGTATGATAAACCAAAGAAGCTCATAACTCATTTCACTATCAGTTGAAGCTTTTCCTTCAGCATCATTGTCAGTGTAGACTTATAGAAGGGATACTTCTTCTCCACCAACATGTAGATAATACCAGACTGCATCATTAAGGCATGAACTCCACAAGAGTCATATAACTTCGAGCTCAATACCTTATAGCTATTTTGTATCTTCCATATTTCATCTTTTACATATGGTTCAAACATTGTCTTCAGATCACCCCACAACACATAATCATAGTCTGAATCTGGTTGCTTCAATGGCCTTGTTGACCCATACTTGGCTTTAACAAGTTTCCATAGAGTTTTCAAATACACATACAAACACACTCATAATTGTTTTCCTACTTCAAGTATTTTAAGAATATTAAAAGCCAAAGTAAACTACATCAAATCACTACAACCTTTGGTGATCTTCTTGAGTTTAGATCCACTCAAGTCATCCAGGTTCCATCACAAGTCTTACAAACAAGAAAAGTTGAAGGATTCTAAAGGAGTGGAAAAGAGTTCTAGTCCTTGTCCTTGTTCCCTTGTTTAAAGGCCAAAAGTTGTAAGCCAAACCTTGTACTCATCACATACTCTTGTTTCTTTGCTTATAGGTCTATATGCATGCTTATTATGTTGATCATATGGGTACATGGCCAAAACTTATATAGAAAACCTAAGTTAAAACCTACTTGTGCAAACTAGTGTGACTAGGCTATTTGTGTAATAAGATTATTCCAAAATAGGTACATATAACCTTGGGTAAACTTAGGTAATGATATAGGAACTCAAAAGAAACCTATAGAAATTTGAATCACCCAAAACGGACACTCGAGTCAAAAGTTGTGATCAAAAGAAATTAGCGAAACCAAAACACTGAAAAACTGAATCTATCACAAACCTAATGCACGTATTTCAAAAATTTTTGAGGCACTTCTGGTCCAATTCATCAAAAAGTTAAAGAACGAAAGTTGTCCGGAATGATGTTTTATGTCTTCCGCGAGAGAACTCGGCCCGAAAACATCAAACAAGGGCAGCTTTCTGCCTCAAATAAAAAGACAGTTTTTCGGCATCAAAATTTGGTTTTCACTTGTCAACTAATTAAGAACCATGGTATTTTAAAAACTAATTACTTACTAAACATGATAAACTTTGTAAAATAACAATCTCCATTCAAATAAATTATCCTAAGTTTATTCGATCTTTGGAATAGTGACTTTTGTAAATTAACAAGAACTTATAAACCATTTAAGTTATTTACCATAAACCAAGGACCATATAAACTCTTGTTAGACATTTAAATCAACCAAAACTCACTTGCGGATTATGACCAAACTTATTTTGCAAACCATGTAACCACTTAATCTATATGTTACATAAACAATAAGCAAAACATATGTTTTTCCATGTCGAGCACTACCAAACTAAGGAGCTTCATGTGAGGGGTTTCATTTGGGTAAACGTATCGACAAGTTACTCGATTTACAAATTAAAGTGTCCTATCTCCTCGGACGTTTACTGCATGACATCTGAATTATGATGGCCCGAACAGTAGTACGATATATATAAACTAAATGCGTTTTCACAAACTAAAACTGTTTCTTTAAAAAGACTCACATGATCACAACAACTTACCATGTACTACATCATAATCAACATAATGACTTGTTCAGATTCCTTATCGGTATTCTAAAAACCTAAGTCTTGTTATCATACTTTAGGTTGTACGTAGAAGTTTTCAAGGCATATTCATCAACTTCGTTATCTACTTATCATCTTTAACTCACGGTAAGTTCATAGCCCCACTTTCTATTACTTAATTATTTTACAAAACCTTGGGGGGGATACATGATATTTTTAAACTGAACACATTGTTTTGAAACTATATGCTATATCTGAATGTTTTTATTGGCACTAAGTAACCACTTCCATGTTTGAAGTCCCTATATCATGAACCATTAATCACGAACGAGTGAATGTGAATAATGTGGATAGATCTATCGGGATTCACGAATCTCGTTTGTTTGACCAAGTCTTGGAAAACAAATGCACTTTATTTGAAAACTGTAGGTATAATGGCAAATTACCTACTAGGGCCATTATTACTATTATATCAATTTCTGTTGATACACTGTTAACGTTTTGGTTGTTATGAGTTTAGTGCAATAATAACTGCTTCTTGCCTAAGATGTCATGAAGTCCTTTTGTGATTAACATATTTGTAGTCATGTGCGCATGAAGTCCATCTGGTGTGTTAACACATTTGCAGTTATGAGCTTAGTGCAATAATAACTGCATCTTGCCTAAGATGTCATGAAGTCCTTTTGTGATTAACACATCTATAGTCATGTGTGCATGAAGTCCATCTGGTGCTAACACATTTGTAGTCATGAGCTTAATGCAATAATAACTGTTTTGTTTTCAACAATTAGATGTGAGATCATAACTCACACTGTAAATTATGTATTCAACTGATTAACTATATACTCTATGAATATCACTCAACCTTTGTGTTGACCGTTTTAAGCACGTGTCTCAGGTGCATAATGATCAAGGATGGCACGGAGGGGCACATAATTAATCAAGAAGGCTATAACTTATTTTATCATTTGATAAACATCAAAATACTTTATATTGATGTATTTTGTAAACATGGAACCATCTGGACCTGTCTTTGTAAACTCTGATATATTTTATATAAATCGAATGATAAGTCTTTTAAACGACTCGTTTAGAGATCGTTTTCTGTTATTATAACTAGTATACCATGAAGTGACACCCAGTTTGAATTCTGTTGCATTCACAAATTTGGGGGTGTTACAGATTGGTATCAGAATACATTTTTGGTTGCTCTGTCCATAGTCTTATGGTTATTGAATTTCGAAGCCAACCATTCATTGAAATTAACGTCATTAGGATCAAACTCAACATTAGTATCAATTCCGGACTTCAGTAAACGTCTTTTAATCACCATGTATTCATCAAATTGTTGCTTAAAACTTCTAGTCAACCAAGTCGTTATAATGCTTCTCAATTCATCTTTAGCAATATTATTACGATTCACATATTTGATGTCTAACCATTGTTCCAAAGTTAAGTCCATAAGTCGCACCAACCTATTGTTGCACAAAATCTCAACTTCAGCAAACATTCGTTCATCATCAAGATCATCCTTGTCCAAAGCATTCGCTTGCTCATCAAGGGGAAAATAGGAAGGTGTCGTGGTTTCAACATGCTTATCATGGTAACTTATTCTATCTTGAGATGGAAGGCGTGGTTTACATAAATCATTAAGTTTCTTCATATATTCTATTCGAAACCTGCCTTCGTCTTCTTCAATAGTCGTCCAAACAAGTCCCATTGACTCGATTATTGGCCATAGAAGGAGTAATTCATCTTTGATGTAGCTCATTATCAAATTATAGGTAAACAAATCATCCCTAATGCCGCTTAAACGTTTACATTCATTTAATGTAGTTTCAAGAGGGGTTTCCCAAGTAAACATATCAGCTTTGATTGACAGTATATTGGATTCCACCTTCTCAGTATCATAAGCTCTTTTAATAGTCTTAATTGAACAAACTGGGATAGTATTTTGAGATTCAAACAGATAGTTCAACATGGGTGGAAAATCACAAATGATAGCATCATAGGTATCATTGAAGTCAGAGTGCATAGATTTGTTATTCCATGCTGATTTTTCCGAGGCTTGATCATGAATGCGGACTGCAGGGAAGTCACTCAAGTCAATCTCATAAGTATCACACTCATCATCATCGTTTCTTTGAAACCATAGCTTCTCTATTGAACCACCACTGCTTTGCAAAAGCTTCCCTTGCTCCACAGCTAAATAGTCATCAATAGTGATATCTTCCATGATTGTACCTGCGAATGGAGACAAATTCTTCAGTAGGATGGGCCCAGGACAAAGATGGTACAATATACCAAGCACGAATATGGAGTATGAAAAATAAAAGTTGATGATATCTGTAGACGATACGCCGTATCCAGTTTTCTGGATACGCCGTATACTCAAGATAAAAATAAAATCAGCCTTTTAATTAGATAGAATTATACGCCGTACTGACAAGAACCACTGCGCCGTATATTTAAATTTTCTAAAATAAAATTGCTTATTTAAAGAATATACATACGACGTATAAGCGAAAGCTTATGCGCCGTGCTACCGTTACATATAAAAAATTAAGCCTTTAGATTTAGAAAATAGATACGCCGTATCGAGGTTAATTGATACATCATACTTTATTATTTAAAAATTCGGATCTGTTTTGAAAAATAAATAATACGTCGTATAAGCAGAAGCTTATGCGCCGTATAACTTTTTAGGGTTTAATTAATTCTGATTAAAAACAAAATACGCAGTATCTATGATATTAGATGCGTCGTACCCAAATATTAAATAAGATATGTTGTACGAATAATAAAAACGCACTACGCCGTATTCATGAGATTAGATACGCTGTATCATTCAGATCAACAAATTACAGCAAACAGTAAATATGCATAAAACACAAAAATACAAAAAGTAATAATAAAAACAATGCATAAATCAAATAAAAACAAGAAAAAAAGCAGTAAAATAAAAATACAAGCAATACAAATATATAACAAAGTTAGTAAAATAAAAAGAAAAAGAAAAATATTAAACTAAGGTTAAAAATCTAAATACTAACAAATATGCAAGTATTAAAAAATTCACTTCCCGGTAACGGCGCCAAAAACTTGATGTGTTTCGTTGTGTATAGGTAAATTATTATTATCAAGTTTTACATTTATATTTAGCTGACTTAACCTACAACAAACACTAACGAGCAGTATACCCGATTTGTGTATAGGCATATCTTCCTTCAGTTTATCAGACTTTACCAATATAATTCGTTTTGCTCCATTTTACATCCAAAATAGCTAACTTTCCCCAAATGCTTGTTTTCAACTGAGATTTACAAAAGTAAGCGATTAAGTATCATGTGAAAAACTAGAAGGGGGTTGAATAGTTTTTATCGTTTTAAAATCAATTTGCTTGTGAGTTAATGTAAATAATGACAATAAGTAATATGCAAGTAAAGAGAGAAACGATCAAACCACAACACGATTGTTTATAGTTGTTCGGTCTACAAGGACTCTTTTTCCTTGCCCTACTCTACTCCCCGAGTCTCCAACTCGAGATTTTATCTTCACTAATCAACAAGCTCCTTTAACCGGCGGAGAAAACCTTTACACTTCGCTTACACAATATTTTCGCCACAAAGCTAAATGTCGAGTTCTTTTACATGGATACAACCACTCCCGT
This sequence comes from Chrysanthemum lavandulifolium, assembly GCA_022545495.1. Classification (NCBI taxonomy): domain Eukaryota; kingdom Viridiplantae; phylum Streptophyta; class Magnoliopsida; order Asterales; family Asteraceae; genus Chrysanthemum; species Chrysanthemum lavandulifolium. The sequence goes on along the minus strand of CM040244.1, from coordinate 184,588,930 downwards.
CACACTATGTATTTTAAGGACTAAAATACTAACTGAACACTATCAGAGGTTTATGATTGTTTGGTACAAACAATGATGTATGAACTAACTATAATTCACACTATGATGAACTAACAAGAATTTGCAATACACTGTTGAAGCTTGTAAATCTTTTGATAATATTTTGATCTTCTTGCTACAAAAGAAGCTCACTAAAATGAAATATGAATGGGTTAGAAAGAATGAATAATGAATGAGAGAATGTATGATGTTTTTATGCTAGTAAGTGATGAAAAATCAACATGGTGTGGCTTGCTATTTATAGGCAAGAGCCTTCAGCAAATCACGGATGGGACATATCCATAAACAGGGATCCGTCTGTGTAGTCATTTGGTTCCGTGGGGACCTGACATAAAATCTCACAAATCTTTACCAAATATAACCAAAATATTTACCATATGTTTCCAAGATTCTTTGAGTAACAATCTAAACAAGATATTCACCATATCTTTCTAAAGATCCTTAGAGTGAAAATCTATCCAAAATATTTACCATATCTTTCAAAGATCCTAAAGAGATATGCAATCATGGAATGATGTAAAAATACATTTTCATTTTGATTAAATTATTCTACAAAGTAAACTTGTAGTTTGAATGTTGTAGCTAATAAATGATGTTGTTTAAGAAAGACTTGTAACTATATATACAAAGGACTTAACTAGATTTATGATTTGCTAAAATAAAGTTTATAAGTGTTGTTAACAAAATATAGCAAAGATCATAAAAATATAAATAATGTTTGTTGGACGATATCTGTATTAACAATCTCCCCCTTTTTGTTGAGGACAAAACATAAAGTTTATTTTTAAGCAATGAGATAAATAAAGTATAAGTCTTTAAAATATAGATTAAACTTGTTTTATGCAAATTTTTAATTTCATTTAGATATTCAAGTTGTATAAAATAGTGAGTTTGATTATAATATTGTATCCCCCTTTTTGTCGAAACAAAAAGAAGAGAAGCGTAGCGGAAGGTAGGTAAGCCCAAGCTTGAGTAGCTCCCCCTTGGCCTATACTCTCCCTTGTTGGGGTGCCAAATACAATATACATGGATTTTGAATGCTACAAAACAAAGGTTAATGATAAATAATCCAAACCAACCATTCATACAATGTACAATATAAATATAACAACAAACACATAAAATTAATAAACATCATTCATTAGTAAAAATTTTATGACTAAAAAGTCATAAATGGAAACAATAATGATGATGTTGTGAAAGAAATGCAAAGATTAACCAAATAACTTAGAGAAATAAAATCCTAGAAAATCAGAAGAAATAAAATCATCTTATCTTATCTATTGCGTTGGAGGATGTGAAAGAGCATTAAGACGCTCAAGAATGTGATTGAGGATGAACCTCATCTCATCTTGGAGTTGATGAACCACTATCTTGGTTCTTTCACTTATTCTTGTGGTTCTTTCACACATGGAACAACCATGGTGAGGGAAGTTAGGTGAAAGTGATAAGACTTGATTGTTATTTGGTTGTGGTGGTGGATTTGTTGATTGAGTGTCATGACCTTGAAAGATGTTTGGTGGTGGTATGTCATTTGCGGTGCAAAACAAGACTTCTTGTAAATGCATGGCTTCTTGTATGTGGGAACTTATCATGTCTTTGAAAGTGAGAAGACCATTTATTTCATTGAGGATGTTATTGGTTTCTTGTGTGTTTGGAGGATCAATCCACATTGATTCATCAATGTCCCTAAAACTAGGGAAAAAGGATTGAGGTTTTTGAGGTTGAGGTTGTTGTGGAGGTTAATCATCTTGGGTTTCATGATGGTTGTGATCTCCATAGAGTGGCCCATGGATTTCCCTATATAATAGGTGAAATTGTAGAGGTTGAGGTTGAGATGGTTGAGGTGATTCACTATGTATTGGCTCATTGGGCATGAATGAAGGCCGCGTTGATTTGTGAGCAATACGCTCGATAGACTCAAAGGATGGTAGAGGAGGTGGATTTGATGGTCTTGGTGGCAAATCATTCAAGTTTTCAAAGAATAGATGAGGAGAAGTGGTTGGTGTTTCAAAAAGCTCAATGGGTTCAAGTTTTGGTGACTTTGGTGGTGATGGATATTTTGGTTTTTGTGTTGGAGCGGGAGGTGGTGTGTATGCTATCAGAGTCTCGGTTGGTGGTGGAGTAGTTACCAATGTTTGTGTTTTTTATGGAGGTGTTGGAGTACTTAGAGTTAAGAAATTCTCATCTCTTATGGGTGATGAGATGGTAATGGGTGAAGAGTCTGACGATGATGAGGCTAAGTTTATGAAATAACGAGGTCCAACACTAATCCTTGCAGTTCTTTTAGGTGGCTTATTTGAAGGTGATGAGTTGGAGGATTTTGTCATTTTGATTTTGCTTAGAAGATACTAAAATGCACAGGTTGTTTGTGATGAAGATGTGAGGAATGATCATTCTGGAAGTGCTAATTTATAGAAATGAAGATTCATGGAAAAATGTGTTGATTTGATGTTAATCCATACAACAAATGTGGTTTCTAATGATATGGGAGAGTTAAGAGATCGTCAAATCATCCAAAGTCAATCCAATGGATGTTTGTTGAGTGAGATAGGAAGGATATGCAGTAAATGTGTTGCAATCATTGCAAGATCTTTGGGGTCAGAGACCCACGGATTGCAAGGAACCAAATTTTTGGTTCATTCCTTTATGTAGAAAGGTAACTTGAGTGATTTTTGAGAAATTTCAAATTATGGTGGGAAATGCATATCCTATGGGTGCAAGTGAGTAGACATGATCCTAATGTGAGTGAATATCAGTAAGAAGTATCCTAATAACAAAAGTGAGTGAACTGGAGTGCGAGAAAAGAAAATTTTGAAAAATTCTAACTGCAGGCGGTTGAATCCTGAGACATCTGAGATGGAACCCTATTTTTGGTTCCGTCTGATCCGTCAGATGATTTTTGGCGGAGCCAAAATATTATAAGGATGAAACCAAATTTTTGGTTTCGTCTTATCCGCCGGCTCAAAAATGTTAACAGAGGGCATTTTTGAAGCCCCGAACCCCGTTCAAATACCGTAATTTTTCCTAAAACATGTGTAATTAATTACTTATGATTAGAAAATAACAATAAAACATATATTAACATACGTATGGGCATAGATTGAGCAGGGGCTAATGATTTCACTATTAATGTGAAAAGATGTGAAAAATGATAACATCAAGTTGTTATCTCCCTGCATGGCATGGTTAGTTCACATAATCGTTCAAATTTTAGTTATCATCCTAGGAGAAGAAACATACACCATACATCATTGTTTTAAAAAGATTGTACCAAACACTCATGAAAGCCTCTCATTGACTATCCAATTTCTTGTTCATCTTCGTAAGTAACATGCCAATGCACTTGAACATTCCTCTTGTTTGCTTGAATTCTTCGGACTCGTTTTCCAACTCCGAAAGCTGTCGTAGGTAGTCAAGAGGAGGAAGCCTAGAGTTGGAAAGTCCATCATCCTCGCTCATCAATGATGATGAGAAAGAAGGAGGTTGAAGACGTTTTTATTGATTCTTTGCTACCCTCTTATCACTTAATGGCACAAAGATGTGATCAATGAGAGAGTAGTCAGGACAAAACCTTTTAGGGTTTGGTGGAATGGGTGCAAAGGCCCTATAAAGACGGGTGAGAAGCATCCCGTAGGGAAGGGTGGTGGTTCCTAGCATGGGTATGTCCGCTATCCTTTCGGCAATGTAGTAGGCTAAGTTAAATGGTTGGCAGGTTGACAAACTATAAAGCATGTGACAAAGACAGACATTGATGTGATCCCGATTACCTATGGTACAAAAGACATTTGCCCTAAGAACTTCTTCCTACTTTTTGAATTGTGGCTTAAGCTCATTGAGCTCCAAATGGGTCTTTATTGATTTCATTATTGATACGGGTTGTTCTAGTGTTTGAAGTTCTAGGAAGGAAAAGATGTTATCGGATTATTTCTTTTGAAACTAGAGGAGTGTCATATGGAGGCATACAATCAACAATTGAGTCAAGGATTGAAAGGGACCACTTATCCATGTAAGGCATGTACCTTCACATGGAATGCCAAGGACTTCCGCAAATTGACGGAGAAGAATGTTGAGGTCATGTTGGTTTACTTTGAATCGAAGTGACATAAGTCCACGATCATTATTGTGAGCATTACACTAGCATAGAACTCTAGAACAAATCTAGAAAAAATTTGTTCATTGATGTTTAGGAGACAATCAAAGTTGATGGTTGCAATTTCTTGGCGAATGTTTGTGCCTTCTAGAAAAGATGGGTTAATGGTTCTACCCTCATGGAAATATCATTTTTCTAGTACCTTAAAGATTTTAACTTCAGCCGAAGTAAGACCCTTAGTCTTGTGATGTTTGGGAATGTAGTTGAGAGTATCTTTGTGGTCATAGAAAGTTGCGGGAGGCATGTTTGATCCTAGATACAAAAAAACCCATTTTAGTCAAAACGAATGAGAATTTTGATATTGTGTTCTATATATGAAGTCAATGTGGAGGTGCGGTTATCTCGACTCCTTTTAATGCATAAAAAGAAATTATTTGGTATTTTTGTAACAAAACCGAAGATATTCCAAAAGCTCCTAATTCAATGTCGCTTTGGTTGAATGTATCCAAAAATACATATTAGTTATGTACTTCCTTTAGCATTCAAGAAGCATTATGCAAGTGATGTTTTTAAATATAACGTTTTTATTTGTCTGAACAATGTGAAAAGTTATTTTTCCTAATTGTGGGAAGCTTTTACAAAATTTTAACATGGGTTTTTAGTAAATTATGATAATGTCTTATAAGATGCAATTCCTAACTAAGGGAAACATGATTAGTTATGTAATCTAACAAATGTACTTCATGATTTCTCTAAAAGGATGCATAATCCCAAGTTTTGGTTTTGTGCAAAAATAGAAGCCCTAGACTCAAGATCAAGAGTATAAATGTAATTAGGAGAATTACAATGTTGATTGGAGAACAAATTAGTTGAAAAGAAAGGCCTAGTTGTGATTATGATATGGTGTGGAGAAGTTTGAGTCGTTTATGAGTTTTGGTTATGTGAAAAGAGTGTTTGTTTGATATAATTTAAAAGCTGGCCCAGGAACCCACGAATTGGGCGGAACCAAACTTTTGGTTCCGTCCTTGTTGTCACAGGGTTCCGTGGGACATGCTGTAGTTTTTATAGTGTTTGGTTTAAACTAAAATTTCAACTATAAGTTAGGTTCCATGATCTGTGCTGAACACAGTCAAGCTACCTCACTCAAGCCGACCACTTGTGAATGGCCGACCGTAAGGAACTTAAAACAGTTTAAGCACGAATGCAATGAAGATCAGAGAATAGAATGAATTCCCGGGTCGTTTAGTCCCACGGAGACTCAATGGTGTGTCAAAACAAATTCAGATGATAGAGTGATCACTAAGGATAGTGATCAGTAAAGGATTATACCTAAAGAAAAGATCTACAAATTACAGCGACTTAAATGCAAATTAAAGGAAATAAAAGATAAAATATATTAAATAAACGCTATCACTATTTTTACAATGATGTTTTGTGATTTTATAAAATAAAATAACTTAAATAAACTATTTTAACTAAAACGTAAACTCAAATTATCTAAAAACTAGATTTAAAATGAAAGCGAGCGTTATTTCTAAAAATTACGCAGTCATAAGCAAAAACGTAAAATTTATGAAATAAAAGTCCTACAAGTGTAAAAACAATTTTTACGTACTATATGATAAAAGAAAATTTTAGAAAAAGATTTATATTTTTGACTTTTATATTTTTATTATGAATTAATTAAGATTTTACACTAATTAAATGTTTAAAAATACTAAAACTATTTGGAAAAATCAAACTTTTTATAAAATACTTAATACTAATACAATTTTATAAAAATACAAAACGAAAAACTATACTAAATAAGCTCGAAATAAGCTAACTTAACCAAATAAGCTAAACAGGACAAGAGGTGTTATGTATTAAATTGTGCACAATATGACCAATCAAAGACCCAAGGGCAACTGGTATCCGGTACACTCTAACACTCTCAAACGTGGGAGGTCTCGTGTTCGAGCTGCCTCCCACCTTTTGCCAAACATTTTATTTTTTGATTTTCTTTTGCAACTTATTAAACACAAGAAAATAAGCACTTTTGTTAACTACAACTTTTCTCAAAATGACTAATAAGCTCGGTTTGAGCTTATTTTCTTAACAGCTAACAAAGTAAATGGAAATAAGCACTAGATTAAGTTAAAATGGCTTATAAGCTCAAAATAAGCACAAGGCTTCTTGAGAATAAGATAAATAATGATAATAAGCTAGTACAACAGCTGAATAAGCACAAGTAACTAGGAATAAGCACTGAACAAGCAATAAATAAGCACTAGCTTATCTGATTTTGCACAGGACACTTTTTAAGGAACCTAGGTATTTTCTAGCTAAAAATTAAGCACTGTAATAAGCTAAGAATTAAAAACAAACACTGCAATCAACAAGTTGACCAAGTGAGTTTTCCAAAGAACTAATTTGCAAAGATTGGCTTTCACAAATGAGCTTGTGAGAAGCTTTTCAAAAACTGGTGAATATTGACTTATTTGTACACTGAGTAAAAATGGACAAAAATGAAAGCAATAAGCAGACCAACTAAATAAGCTTCAAAATATAAAATAAGCACAGGAATAGCTAGACAACTAGGTTAGCTACACAAAAAACCAAAGTACTCAAGATTTGACCAACTAATAAGCTTTTTACAAGCTTAGGAAAAACTGGCTAAGACTGTGCACAGGGCACTTGTTGACTTTTTAAGAAAATGAAACAAAGTTGACTTTTATGAACTTGTGATCAAATCTACACACTGATTATGATGAATTAAGGTATATTAAGACTTGTTTGATCAATGGTAACAACTTCTTAACACAAAATCATGATCACGTAACCTTAAAATCCAATGTTAATGCACAATATGAGATTAAAAGGATTTTTGACTTTTATTCTAACAAGGTCCGGTTTTAATGTTTGAGATGAGTTATTTAGACCTAATGAGACATGAATCAAATAAAAACAACAACTATAACAACCTATAATACGTTGATGCAATCAAATCCAAACACCCTTTATCAAGCTTGTTAAAAGCTTTTCAAAGCAAATGAATGGTTTAGATCATGAAATTGATTGCGCACTGATATTATCACTAAATAAGACTAAATAAGCTTTAAACAACAACCATAACAACATAAAACTCACTAATGATCCTTATGCAATTAAAGCTGAAAAATGAGATTTTTATCAACTATGAATTAAAAAGAACAAGTTCTTGATTTTATCACTTAATTTAACTTAACTACAACTAATAAACATACAAACACAAAGATTTGAGATAATGACCGTTTTAACAAAGAAAAGGCCAAATTGGATCAAAAGAGCTTACAAGTGATTTCAAGTGAAAGATGAGAACCAAGGACCGAGAACATATCCTATAGCTTCCCGAGCACTAAACCAATAAGCAATCCAAAATCGCCTCGCTTGGTCTTCTTGTACCTTCTTCATTGATTTTTATTTTCTCACTATTTTTTAGTATTTTTATGATTTTCCTTTTTGATACTAGACAAAGTTTTAGAGTTTCTAAAAGCTTGAATAAGCTTTCTAGGGAGCTTATGTGGCTTACTCATCCATAAGAACAACTACAAACAACATTTAATCATTCATGATATTTTCAAAATAAGGAAAATTTGCATAATCTGAATTATAACTTGATACTGGATTTGATGTTTCACAAAAGATTAATTATGCAATAAAAACTTGAAATACAGAGTTTGATAAGCTAAAACATACACTGAATTTGAAAATAAGCTAAAACGACTTAATAAAATGAAAATTACACTAGATATCTTTTTACATAGCTTCCTTGCTCCTCTTTATAGCCTTTTTGGAATCCTTGTTGACCTCTGATACAATCCCACCACTTCTGAGCCATTGGATTGGCTAAAATCATCAAAACCGTCCACTTGGATTTTGGCGCCAAAATTCTTCATGAGCAGGTTTGTGATATTAATGGTTTGGTTTGAGTCAATTAAGGATTTTTGGTGTTAGTGGAGGTGGAGGGGACAAGGTAAGGGGGTTGAGTGTTGAAAAAGTGGGAAAACCATTACTGGTTTTGGGTTTACAGGGTTGGAGAGGGAGGTGAACAGTAAGGGTGGTTTGGGCGCGATTGGGTGTTTTTTGACTTTTGTTGACCGGCTAATATTAATAAAGGGAGGGTTCACAATGGGTAATGACAGGGGGTCAAGTGGTATATGGCAGGGTTCTTTTTGGTTTTGGATAGGGTTCTAAATACAAAAGGGGGTCCAATTGGTATTAATAAAGCATAAGGACCATTTTTGTAATTCTCGCAAACTTGAGGGACCAAACCGAACTTTTCCAAATTATCAAAAGGACCAATCTTGACAAACTTTGATAGTACAAGGACCCTTTTGCATAAAATTCCATTTAAAACATCCAAGGACTATTTTTGCAATTTTTCAAAGTTTAAGGACCTTTCACGCCATTTGACCAAAGAATCATTCAAGGACCATTTTGACACTTTAGAATATTTCGTGGACCTTGAATGATTAAATTCCACATTTTGAATTCCGGGGACTAGATTTGACAACTTTTAAAACTTGGGGACTAAAGCGCCAATTTTGCAAACTTGAATCATTTTTCATCGATTTTGATATTTTGCATTTAAAACACATAAAACACCGATTTGTGATATTTTCATCATTTTGATGCGTTTCGAGTGTTTTCGGATGATTTTGCGTTTAGATTGTACAAAATGATGAGTATTTAGACACTCATCAATCCTCCACATCGAGATATTGCTAGTCCCTAGCAATGATTTAGATCTTTAATGGATTTTAAAACTCTTTACCAAAAGCCATCACTACGGAGTAGCCAAATGTTTCAGCTCAAGTAAGAACTATGGTACATCGATAACCATCGATTTATTGGCAAATCATAAACCATATAACGGATTTGATGTGTCTTTACGTGTCGTTTGCTCGGACTAGCCAACTCTTAGATAAATTATCGAATTATCTTTGGTGAGTCAATACCAATTATGGTTTTTCCATCGCTTTACCACAAGCCATAACCTTGCGGGCTAGCCAACTCTTCACTAATTAAAGATATGGTGAGTTGAGAACCATACAATTTTGGGCAAATTGCAAGCCATATAAGCGGATTTGAGAAATCTTTACCAAGAGCCGTTTGCTCTGGATTAGCCAATCTTTTGTCTATTAGACAAGGCGGATCGATAACCAATTGAGTAAGTGCAAACACTTACTCCCAAAAAAAATTTGGCCAAAACGGGAATTGGGTGGATAATATATGATAAAATTCGTGAGAATTCCCCCACACTTAGAAATGAATATTGCCTCAATATTCAAAGTACCGCGCGTTATGCGAAACATAGAACGTAAAAGGGAAATACTACGGCCATTATTTAAAAGGTTTTTTTTTTTTTTTTTTTTTTGAGAAAACTTATATACACAACATGTGGGCAACCCCCACACTAGGGTGGTAGAAAGGGGTAAGAAGACGAAATATGGGTGAAAACCCATATGGTGTGTGTCTTAATGTTTTTGATTACCGAGTCACTAGCTTGACTCGATCCCCGCATTCATTGGTTCATGGGAAAGTTTGTAGATCCGGGACAACACGGGGGAATGTCCTCTCCAAAGTAATGCTTCACTCGATGACCATTCACTTTAAAATTAGGACCATCGGTGAGATAACTCAATGGTACCATAAGGATAAACCTTAGCAATGGTAAATGGACCGCACCAACGGACTTGAGCTTTCCAGAAAATCTTCAATCTAGAATTGAAAATAAGGACTCGATCACCAACGTTGAAAACGCGGTTCTTGATTTTAGAGTCATGAATCTTCTTTGTCTTTGCTTGTAGATCAAAGAGTTCTCGTAAGCTTGATCACGAAGTTCATTTAATTCATTCATTTGAACTTTTCTATGATCACCACCGTCTCAGTATATCGAAGTTTGCATGCTTCAAGGCCCAAGATGCCTTGTGCTCTAGCTCAATCGGAAGATGACATGCCTTCCGCACACTAGCTTGTATGGAGTACACCATGGGTGTTTTGTAAGTCAGTACGGAAGGCCCAGAGCGTCATCAAGTTTATCCGACCGGGATCCACGATTTTCGCCCTCTTGTCCTTTCAAGGATTCTTTTAATACCACGGTTTGAAACTTCCACCGCCCACTTGTTTGGGGTGGTATGCGATAGAGACGGTGGTAACACCATACTTTTGCATGACTCTTTCAAATTGGTCATTGCGAAAATGTGTACCACGATCACTAATTATCGCTCTCGGAGTTCCAAACCCGGCAAAAGAGATTTTAAAACTTCACAACAACTCGGGCATCATTGGTAGGTAAAGCTTTTGCTTCAACCCATTTTGACAAATAGTCAATGACCACGAGTATGTACTTGTTTCCACGAGACGAAGGAAATGGCCCCATAAAATCAATACCCCGGATGTCAAATATCTCACAAACTTGAATGGCATTTGTGGCATTTCATTTCTTTGAGATATATTTCCATGACGTTGACAAGCGCCACGAGCTTTGACAAAATCGTGGGCATCCTTATAGATTGTGGGCCAATAAAACCGGAATCAAACACCTTTTGGCGGTGTAGTTTGGACTATGATGGCCCCAGTGGGTCCAAAGATGGCAAGTCTGTGAGAATGTCAATAGCTTCACGTCCATAAACACACCGTCGGATGACTTGATCCGCACAGATTTTGAACAAGAAAGGGTCGTCCCGAAATAATGTTTAACATCTTTGAAGAATTTGTTCTTCCGTTGGGTCGACATCCCTTTCACAATGAAGTTACCCGCATGGTAATTTATAAAGTCAAGAAACCATGGGGTGGTAGAATTTCCACGAAGGAAACCGCATTGAGTGTCTCGAGAGAAATGTTTCATTTATTTCCTTTTATCGAAAACATCTTGGTGAGGGTTTTCTAATCGACAGATGATGATCGTGACTAGATTCTCGGCTCCTTTTTATCACGTATGATGATATGAAATTCTTGGAGGAGGAGAATCCAACGGAGCAATCTCGGCTTTGCATCTTGTTTTGCAAAGAGATATTTGAGAGCCGAGTGATCCGTATACACCACGCATTTGGTCAAGATTAAGTACGGTCAAACTTCTCAAATGCATACACCACGGCTAATAGCTCTTTTCTGTGGTGGTGTAATGAGTTTGAGCTTGATCATAGTCTTACTTGCGTAGTGGATAGGCTGAAAATGCTTGTTTCTTCGTTGCCTAGGACCGCACCGATAGCAAAATCACTTGCATCGCACATGAGCTCAAAAGGCAAGTCCCGTTGGGAGCAACGAGAATGGGTGCTTCAGAAGCTTTTTCTTCAATGTTTCAAAAGCTTTGATGCACTCGGGTGAGAAGATAAAAGGAGCATCCTTTTCAAGAAGATGGGTCATAGGTCGGGCGATTTTGGAAAATCTTGTATGAATCTCGATAGAAACCGGCATGACCTAAAAACTCCTAATACCTTTGACGGTAGTAGGATGAGGCGCTTAGCAATAACATCGACTTTTGCTCTATCTACCTCAATCCCGTTTGGAAATCTTATGGCCAAGGACAATGCCTTCTTTGACCATAAAGTGGCTCTTCTCCCGCTTTAGACAAAGATTGGTGTCTTCACACCGTTGAAGCATTTTTCTAAATGGGAGAGACATGTTTGAAACGAATCCCCAATGACCGAGAAGTCATCCATAAACACCTCCATTGTTTCCGATCATGTCGTGGAAAATGGCCATCATACATCGTTGGAACGTGCGGTGAGCATTGCATTAGCCAAAAGGCATACGTTTGTAGGCAAAAGTTCCGTATGGGCGGTGAATGTGGTCTTCTCTTGATCCTTTGGATCAATGGGAATCGAAAATAACCCGAGAAACCATCAAGGAAACAATAGTACTGCCCTCGCTAATCTCTCAAGCATTTAGTCCATAAAGGGTAGAGGAAAATGGTCTTTACGGTAGCGTCATTTAACTTACGATAGTCAATGCACACACGCCATCCCAGTAACCAATCGAGTTGGAATTAACTCGTTATCTTCATTTGTGATAACAAGAATGCCACCCTTTTTCGAACACAATGAATTGGGTGACCCAAGGACTATCTCGAGATAGGGTAAATCAATCTCGCATCAAGAAGTTTGATAACCTCTGCTTGATAACATCATGGATTTTGGATTCACTGCTCTCGATGTTGAACTACTGGTTTGAAGTCATCCTCCATTAAGATTTTGTGAGTACAAAACTCGTGGTTGATACCCTTAATGTCGGAGAGTTTCCAAGCAATTGCACCTTGTGTGACTTCAAGACCTTTATGAGAGCGACTTTTCATCTTTACTCAAATCTTGAGCAATAATGACCGTAATTTATCATCACCTTCTAGAAATGCATACTCGAGATGAGGAGGTAAGTCCTTAAGCTCAACCTCGTGAAATTCTTCGCTTTTCTCAACCGATTTGACTTCCTTGTTATGAAGTTTGATGGGAGGGAGGAGGAGAAGTGTCTGATTTAACAATTTCTCAAGAAGAATATCTCCTCCGTTAATCTCATTTTGATTAATCTCATCCGGGATTGAATCACTAGGGTGAGGGGTTGATGATGGATCACCATTAAGCAACTTCTCAATGAGAAGTATGTCCCCTCAATATCAATTGGAGCGTGATCAATTTCCCATGGAATGTAATCACTAGCCAAGTATGCTTCAATCTCATCTAAGATGAAGTCGCTTCCTCAAACGGAGTGAGAGAAGGAGTAGAATTGGCTATGATAGGTTGAGAAGATGTGGTGGGATCCCCACTCACGAATTATGAGAATAACCAAGAACTTCTTGAGAGTACTATTCATAAGCAACATCGATGATATCTATCCGTTAACCGACTCGTAATCATAATTTGCGGAGTACCTCAAGTTTGATCAAGGTTAAAGGTGATGACTTCATTACCAACACGTAATGTGATTTCTGCTCAAATACATCAATGAGAGCACAAGACGCTCGTGAATCCTCGACCAACAATGAGAGGAACCCGATGATCGGCATCAAAATCAACAACCACGGTTAGTGGAAAATGGAACTTTCCTACTTTTATAAATACGCCCTCGGCAATGCCAAGAGGACGGATATGGAACGATCTCGCAAGCTCGAGAGTCATGCATGTAGGAGTAAGTTCGGAAGAGAAAGTTTCTCCAGATCGAATAAGGCATCGATTGATGCTTGCACCAAGATCTCGCTAAGCAAAGCATTCAACCATTCCAGGAATACACAAGGTAAGAGAATTTCCGGGATCTCCAAGTTTTTCTCGAAGCTTTAGGATAACCTGCAGAGCAATTCTCTTTAAGAGGGTTTTGCCATTTCAAACACTTTTCCTTATTGCTTAACATGTGTTTGAGAGTCGATGCGAACTTAGGCATCAACATGATAGCATCCGCAAAGCTTATGTCAAAATGTAGTTCTTGGAAAATTTGAAAAATTTGTCCGTTTGATGACCGGCTTTCTCGCAGCTTTTGCTCATTCAAACGTGATGGGTAAGGAATAGAAGATTTGGATTGATTCTCAACAGAGCTACGGAGGTTCAAAACAACTCCTTGATTTGACTTGGGTTTCGGACAACTTGAGGTTGGACTACCAAGGTAGGATGTGTCTTGTACTTGGGCTTGAATAATGCACCTTGTCCGTTGTTTCCTTGGTAACTTGACTCATTGCCACAGTGGAGGAGGCATTGGAGTCGAGGTCCATTGTGTGTCGGAGGTTCACTTTCCACTACCTTTAGGAGAGAAGAAGAAGAAGAGTAGTAGGAATAGCGGTCCATCATATGAAACACCACTTACGGTTGTGATCGCCTTTGCATCGCCCCTCGGGTTAGCGATCGTGTTGCTCGGAAGTTTTCCCGAGCCCGAGGGTTGATCATTTAAAGACTTCTTAAGATCGAGAATCGACCGACCAACAACCTGCTCATTTCATCTTGGGATTTCATGAATTTCTTCAAGAACTCATCGATGATGGTCCCGGAGGAATAATGGCGGAGGAGTCGGAGGATAATTTGAGGTCAGATGTTTTGATTATAGCCAAAATTCCTTGATTAGGATTCATATTCCCATGAAATTGATTCCTCGATTGAAATTGTTTTGATTAAGGTTCCTTGATGTTGGAAACCTTGATTGGGTCCAGGATAGAAATTACCTTGGTTTTGATAACCTTGGTTCATTCTGGTTGGTTCGATTCGGTTTTGCATGTTATGATTCTCGTTAAAACCGGTGGTGCACGATTAGTGTTAGCACGTAGTGTGGTTCATTTTGAGGACGGTATTGATTACCTCCTTGCCGTGAACTACCGGCTAGAGCATTGGCTTCAAATGGACTACCATCGTGGCGGTACAATTGTAGTATGCATGAGGACCACCACAAGTAACACAACTCTCGACTTTCTTCACTTCACCATGTGTTGGTGTCCGAGTGAAGGTCACTTTCTTCTCGGTTAGCAAGAACCAAAGCTCGAACAATGTCTCGTGAGTTTGTCAATCTTAGCATCGGTGCTAGATGTACTCACGGAGATGAAGAAGAAGAAGATCCAACATTAGACGATATGTCTTTGCTCGGAAAGGACGGACCGAGATTTGTTCTCAATGATCTGCAAGGCCTCTTTTGTGGTCTTGCTCAGAAATTACCTCCGTGGAGGCATTCAAAGAGTCTTGATTAGCCTGATTGAGACCATTATAGAAAGTATCCATTTGCATTAATTCGGTAAAACCGTGATGCGGACACTCATGAAGCAACTCTTTATAACGATCCCATGCCTCCCGAATGATTCATCAAATCTCGAGAAAATTTCATTATCTCATTCTTAAGACTTGTGGTTCGAGATGGAGGATAGAACTCGTTAACTAATTTGGTGACTAGATCTTCCCATGTCTCAATGGAACGAGGGGTTGTTTCTCGCCAATTCCGGCTTGTCCTCTAGAGAAAATGGGAATGTAAGAAGCTTGATAGCTTCATGTAGGACATTCTTGTACTTGATGGTAGATGCAATCTTGTTAAACCATCGAATGTGTGCATGAGGATCATCCCGCCAAAACCATAGAATTGGCTTTGGGTTACTAGATTAAGCAACCGGTTTGAGCTCGAAAGTGTCACCACGATGGTGGGACAACAATAGCATCTCCGTAACCCTCGATGGGTGCTTGGAGAAGCTCATTCATGGGTTTGTCTTCGCCATTTCGGCGGGGGTGGTGGTGGTAGACGCCTCGATCACGGCCAAGGAGCCGAACGCCCTCACGCTCACGAGGAATCTTTCCAAGTTCGAAAGTGGACTTGTAGAACTGGAAGAACGAGTGCGCATGCACTAAGTATAAAAATCAATTTTCAAAACAAATGCGAGGCAAAACGACAAGTGAACTTAACCAATAATCACAAATGAAATGGCTTCTTTGAAAAGGTACACCAAATCACAAGTGACACAAAGGCAAGTTTTAAATCGATGTTCGGGAACTTATTATGGTCACACCCCGCTAGTAGGTGTACCGCCTTGATTTGCGGTGGTTGATTTTTATGTATATATTAAGTACCACCGAAAAGACGTAGGTAATGATTTGTCTTGATGGGTTTAAAACTTTTGGACAATATTTTGGTATCGTCCCGTTTAACCAAATCGTATTCCTTTAAGAATCACCTTAAAAGAAACACAAGATAGAAAACGTTCGATTGTTTTGTTGTTTTATATTTTTTTGGTGTTTTTAACACTTTAGGAAAAGTGCTAATGAACTTTTGATTTTCTTATAACTTTACAAAAACTTTTACAAATGATGGGGTATGTGCAAGAATGGGTCCGAAATGGCTAAACACACGCTAAAGCTTCCCAATAAGCGCCAAAATTTGATCTGTCTTGAACACAACAAGCTACTCACTCAAGCCGACCACTTGTGAATGGCCGACCGTAAGGAACTTAAAACAGTTTAAGCACGAATGCAATGAAGATCAGAGAATAGAATGAATTCCCGGGTCGTTTAGTCCCACGGAGACTCAATGGTGTGTCAAAACTAATTCAGATGATAGAGTGATCACTAAGGATAGTGATCAGTAAAGGATTATACCTAAAGAAAAGATCTACAAATTACAGCGACTTAAATGCAAATTAAAGGAAATAAAAGATAAAATATATTAAATAAACGCTATCACTATTTTTACAATGATGTTTTTGTGATTTTATAAAATAAAATAACTTAAATAAACTATTTTAACTAAAACGTAAACTCAAATTATCTAAAAACTAGATTTAAAATGAAAACGAGCGTTATTTCTAAAATTACGCGAAATGCATAAGCAAAAACGTAAAATTTATGAAATAAAGTCCTACAAGTGTAAAAACAATTTTTACGTACTATATGATAAAAGAAAATTTTAGAAAAAGATTTATATTTTTTGACTTTTATATTTTTATTATGAATTAATTAAGATTTTACACTAATTAAATGTTTAAAAATACTAAAACTATTTGGAAAAATCTAAAACTTTTTTATAAAATACTTAATACTAATAAAATTTTATAAAAAATACAAAAACTGAAAAAGCTATACTAAATAAGCTCGAAATAAGCTAACTTAACCAAATAAGCTAAACGGGACAAGAGGTGTTATGTATTAAATTGTGCACAATATGACCAGTCAAAGACCCAAGGGCAACTGGTATCCAGGTACACTCCTAACACTCTCAAAGGTGGGAGGTCTCAGGTTCGAGCCTGCCTCCCCACCTTTTTGCCAAACATTTTATTTTTTTGATTTTCTTTTTGCAACTTATTAAACACAAGAAAATAAGCACTTTTGTTAACTACAACTTTTTCTCAAAATGACTAATAAGCTCAGTTTGAGCTTATTTTCTTAACAGTTAACAAAGTAAATGGAAATAAGCACTAGATTAAGTTAAAAATGGCTTATAAGCTCAAAATAAGCACAAGGCTTACTAAGAATAAGATAAATAATGATAATAAGCTAGTACAACAGCTGAATAAGCACAAGTAACTAGGAATAAGCACTGAACAAGCAATAAATAAGCACTAGCTTATCTGATTTTGCACAGGACACTTTTTAAGGAACCTAGGTATTTTCTAGCTAAAAATTAAGCAATCGTAATAAGCTAAGAATTAAAACAAACACCGCAATCAACAAGTTGACCAAGTGAGTTTTCCAAAGAACTAATTTGCAAAGATTGGCTTTCACAAATGAGCTTGTGAGAAGCTTTTCAAAACCGGTGAATACCGACTTATTTGTACAATCGAGTAAAATGGACAAAATGAAAGCAATAAGCGCACCACCTAAATAAGCTTCAAAATATAAAATAAGCACAGAATAGCTAGACAACTAGGTTAGCTACACAAAAACAAAGTACTCAAGATTTGACCAACTAATAAGTTTTTACAAGCTTAGGAAAATCATAAGACGTGTACAGTGGCAATTTGTTGACTTTTTAAGAAAATGAAACAAAGTTGACTTTTATGAACTTGTGATCAAATCTACACACGATTATGATGAATTAAGGTATATTAAGACTTGTTTGATCAATGGTAACAACTTCTTAACACAAAATCATGATCACGTAACCTTAAAATCCAACAGCTTAATGCACAATATGAGATTAAAAGGATTTTGACTTTTATTCTAACAAGGTCCGGTTTTTAATGTTGAGATGAGTTATTTAGACCTAATGAGACATGAATCAAATAAAACAACAACTATAACAACCTATAATACGTTGATGCAATCAAATCCAAACACCCTTTATCAAGCTTGTTAAAAAGCTTTTCAAAGCAAATGAATGGTTTAGATCATGAAATTGATTGCAGACCTGATATTATCACTAAATAAGACTAAATAAGCTTTAAACAACAACCATAACAACATAAAACTCACTAATGATCCTTATGCAATTAAAACTGTGAAAAATGAGATTTTTATCAACTATGAATTAAAAAGAACAAGTTACTGATTTTATCACTTAATTTAACTTAACTACAACTAATAAACATACAAACACAAAGATTTGAGCTAATGACTGTCTTGAACAGTAAAAGGCCAAATTGGATCAAAAGAGCTTACAAGTGATTTCAAGTGAAAGATGAGAACCAAGGACTGAGAACATATCCTATAGCTTCCCAAGAAGCACTAAACCAATAAGCAATCCAAAATCACCCTGCTTGATTCTTCTTGTACCTTCTTCATTGATTTTTATTTTCTCACTATTTTTAGTATTTTTATGATTTTTCTGTTTTGATACTAGACAAAGTTTTAGAGTTTCTAAAAGCTTGAATAAGCCTTCAGGGAGCTTATGTGGCTTACTCAATCCATAAGAACAACTACAAACAACATTTAATCATTCATGATATTTTCAAAATAAGGAAAATTTGCATAATCAATTATAACTTAATACTGGATTTGATGTTTCACAAAAGATTAATTATGCAATAAAATCTTGAAATACAGAGTTTGATAAGCTAAAACATACACTGAATTTGAAAATAAGCTAAAACGACTTAATAAAATGAAAATTACACTAGATATCTTTTTACATAGCTTCCTTGCTCCTCTTTATAGCCTTTTTGGAATCCTTGTTGACCTCTGATGCAATCCCACCACTTCTGAGCCATTGGATTGGCTAAAATCATCAAAACCGTCCACTTGGATTTTGGCGCCAAAATTCTTCATGAGCGGTGTTTGTGATATTAATGGTTTGGTTTGAGTCAATTAAGGATTTTTGGTGTTAGTGGAGGTGGAGGGACAAGGTAAGGGGTTGAGTGTTGAAAAGTGGGAAAACCATTACTTTGGTTTTGGGTTTCTGAGGTTGGAGAGGAGGTGAGCAGAAGGGTGGTTTGGGCGCGATTGGGTGTTTTTTGACTTTTGTTGACCGGCTAATATTAATAAAGGGAGGGTTCACAATGGGTAATGACAGGGGGTCAAGTGGTATATGGCAGGGTTCTTTTTGGTTTTGGATAGGGTTCTAAATACAAAAGGGGGTCCAATTGGTATTAAGAAAGCATAA
Source organism: Chrysanthemum lavandulifolium (assembly GCA_022545495.1). NCBI lineage: Eukaryota > Viridiplantae > Streptophyta > Magnoliopsida > Asterales > Asteraceae > Chrysanthemum > Chrysanthemum lavandulifolium. Next base: position 184,569,771 of record CM040244.1, on the reverse strand, counting down.
GGACCATTTTTGTAATTCTGCAAACTTGAGGGACCAAAACTGAACTTTTTCCAAATTATCAAAAGGACCAATATTGACAAACTTTGATAGTACAAGGACCCTTTTTGCATAAAATTCCATTTTAAAACATCCAAGGACTATTTTTGCAATTTTTCAAAGTTTAAGGACCTTTCCTGCCATTTGACCAAAGAATCATTCAAGGACCATTTTTGACACTTTAGAATATTTCAGGGACCTTGAATGATAAAATTCCACATTTTTGAATTCCAGGGACTAGATTTGACAACTTTTAAAACTTGGGGGACTAAAACTGCCAATTTTGCAAACTTGAATCATTTTTCATCCGATTTTGATATTTTTGCATTTAAAACACATAAAACACTGATTTGTGATATTTTCATCATTTTGATGCGTTTCGAGTGTTTTCAGATGATTTTGCAGTTTAGATTGTACAAAAATGATGAGTATTTAGACACTCATCATTCCATTAGTCCTAATCCAAGTCTAAGAAGATTAAATGGTTCTCGTTTAACGGTTTTTGTTAGGATATCGGCAATGTTGTCTTTTGAGGATACTTTATCGATTGAGATGTTTCCTTTTTGAACATTGTTGCGAAGGAAATGACGACATATTTCAATGTGTTTGGTTCGAGCATGTTGAACCAGATTTTTACTAAGATCGATAGCTCATTTGTTGTCGCAAAGGATGGAGATGTCATTAAGTTGAATTTCGTAGTCGATGAGATCTTGCTTCATCCAAAGAGATTGTTGACATGCTTTTCCTGCTGATACGTATTCGGCTTCGATAGTTGAGATGGCTAAAGCCGTTTGTTTCTTTGAAAACCATGAGGTAAGACAATGCCCAATAAAAGTACAAATACCACTTGTACTTTTTCTATCGACATAGTCACCGGAATGGTTCGAGTCAGCATACACTATGGTTTCAACACCCATTCCTTTGGGATACCATAATCCTAAGTGTGTAGTACCTTTAATGTATCTAAATATTCGTTTTACGGCTTCAAGATGTGATGTTTTAGGATCTTCTAGAAAGTGAGCACATAGACAAGCACTAAACATAATGTCAGGTCTACTAGCCGTGAGATAGAGTAGACTACCAATCATTCCTCTATATTTAGTATTATCTACATATTGACCTTCTTCATACTTGGTGAGTTTAGTTTTCAAAGACATAGGTGTTTTAATAGGTTTATAATATTCAAGTCCAAATTTCTTAAGCATATATTTTATATATTTAGATTGGTTGAAGAAAATTCCGTCTTCTAATTGTTTGATTTAAAGTCCTAAGAAAAAGTTTAGTTCTCCCATTATACTCATTTCAAACTCGTCATGAATGATTTTTGAGAAATCATCACATAGTTCTTGACAAGTTGATCTGAATATGATGTCATCCACATATATTTGAAAAATGATAATATGTGAATCCTTTTTCTTAGGATTTCCGACCAGTATTTAAATTTTGAAGGTCTCGTCTACCTAAGGTCTACCTATTGCACTAACGAGCAGTGAACCCGATTTTGCGTAGTACAGAAGGTGGTAAAGCCGAGGTCGTTCCCAAGAGCTATGTAGATGAGGATCCTAATTAAGTCTAATGTCACAGTTTTTAAAAGATTAATTATTGAAAGATTAATTATACTAATAGACAAGAAATGAAATGCGGAAAATAAATTGAGGTTGTGAACATTGGAGAGAAAGTGTGCTAATCTAATTATTCATCCTATCATGTTATGTCTATGTTTTCTAATTACTTCCTATTGCTTCAAGTAGGGGTTCAATTCGCTAGACTCCTTTGGTTAATTCGTCATAGCCTATCAACAAAGGTTTCTACCCGTCGTCAAAGGCCTACCCTTTGGGGAGACAGGGTCTCAAGCAAACTAAGCTAAGTCATTAAGTACCCTACATGCAAGATTCGAAACAGTGTGTGCCCGGGCGCTAGCATCTTAGACACACATCCCTAACTTCTTAAGTTTCTCCTTCTTAACGGTGTTCCTTTGGTCAATTCGCACAAGATGGATTGATAGTCCTTTGGTCAATTCTTACCAACCCTCTCTACCTACTTCCCTATGGTCCTTTAGTCAATTCTCCCAAGCAGGTAAATACGACCGCAACTCAAAACTACCGAAGCTAGGGTAACTACCAATGAACTATGCATGCATACACTAGAAACAATTATAGAAGAATGAAAACATAAACAATACAATCAAGGTATCATAACTAGGCTAGCACCAAAGGTGCTTAGCCGATCATATTAAAAGACACAATCAATTCAATGTTTAACATAATGAATAAAGACATGAATTAAAGTGTAATGAGATAGGAATCGCTAAATATTATCGATGATATGGTGTGATTTCTCCATTGGAAATAACTCCGTATGTTGAGTATGATCTGCCCTTGGAAGCCTCTTCACGTTCTCTGCTTTTGTGTGGTGAGTGAATGATGAATAATGCAGATTTTAGGGCTTGTACTTATAGGCCCAACCATAATTACAGCGTAACCTAATAATGTGGTTATGCCGTAACTTAATTATCCTCCAAACTCAATTCTCATAGTGGTGATTACGGCGTAACTTAAAGAATAGTTACGCCGTAATTATAAGCTCTGCCGTAAATTAATAGTGGATTACGCCGTAACTTAATTATCCTCCAAACTCAAGTCTAGTAGTGTTGGTTACGTTGTAATTCATGCTTGGAGGTTACGGCGTAGCTGATGGAGGTGCAAAATTCCACATGACCTATATAGTTACGGCTTATCTTAAGTTGATAGTTACGCCGTAACTGCTGTTGACTTGGTCTTCACAAACGTAATCCTAGCTACGGCGTAATTGAGAGTAGGATTTATGCCATAGCTTCTTCAATAAGAGCATACTAAGGTGAAAACAATTAATAATATCTCCAAAACCGCGTCTCTAAGCTCCAATGCTCATATATTACTTGGAAACGAAATATAAAAGAATAAGAGTATATATCCATATAAACAACATAAAATATGAGCATAAACGGGGAAAATTGACACTTAAAAATCATGGTTATTTGATGTTATCAAATATCCCCCCACTTGAACTCTACTTGCCCTCAGGTAGACCTTATTAGAATAATTTCGAAAAAGATATCCCCCAAATTACCTGGAAGATATGAGATTAAAAAGTCCTTATGCTAGAATAAATCAAAGCCGAACACCTCACAAAATGGGAACTAACACTCGTACTCTATCTCTCTAATCTAAGTGTCAATTTTGGGGAGATCACTCAAAGCACAGTCATAGCATGTATTCTGTTATATGCTTGGTGGTTACAAAAATCTCCACCACTAGAGTTAAGGACTAAACAATCTTAAAGGTAATATGGGTGAACACAATATTAGGTTAAGGGTGAAATGTCATTACTAATGTGTCACGGAAAAGTGGACAAAATCAATGATACATGACCAAATCCATGCCCAAGACACCAATGATTGCTCGCTTCATCACCTAGACACGCTTCATGACTAAAGGGGTAGGATAAGACACGGGAAATAATTGGTATAAAATGAAAAATAACAAACAAATAGTCTTAACCTATAACAAAGTTCTCACCACCCATCGTCCATCCAAAGTTTAAGCTTCAAGATGAAGAAACCGGATCATGATGTATCAAGTAAATGTGCCATTAGCAGACGTCGTGATGAGCACATTACCTGTTCTTCATACTATTGGTGTAATAACGTCACCAACTCAAATCTTCAAATGTGACCGAGGTGGCCTCCTCGATGCTAATATCTAATAAGCTCATAACATAGTGCTTATAACATTGCACTTTTTAATAAAAAAATACTAATAAACAATAATAATTTTTTTAATCATAACTATTACAATAAATAGATAAACATCCCCCCACTTGAGATGAAAATATATGGAGAATATGGGGTCTTCAATGATCTTTAAATGTATGTCTTTGACGTAGGCGTGATTCCCTAACCTTTCTACTCAAACCTCAAACTTGGGCAAACAGTGACTTCCTGACCATAAATTAAGACTAGACGGTAGGCTAAGGTGAATATGTGTAACGAAACAGACATAATAAGGGTATGAAATGAAAAGAATTGCTCTAAAGGGTGTATCTAGGGGTATCTTGCACTAAAGATGATTGCAACAAAAGGGTTGAACATGGGGATCGAATAGTAGAGGTGACTAATAGATAAACACACATATATAGGCTATTTGGGTGATAATCCTAAAATATTGCCTTCTCGAATTGATTATTCGATATATATCAAGCTAACTCGACACACCTAATTTATGCTCTCCAAATGATGCAAAGGCCAAGTTCTAAAGTTTACAAGCTACCGGCACACTCATAATTTGGTGGATTTGGGTAAATAAATGGAAACGGATAGGCTAAATCTCACCATGGAATTCAAGGGTTATAGTGTGCTCGACTAAGGTCTAATCTAGTTAGGTTAAGAAAAACATGTCAAAAATTTTAAAAATGGCATAATTCTTCAAAATAAACTAGAAAAGAGAGGGCAAATAAGTTCAAGTAATAATTCTACTCCCGTCCCCTCAATTGAGATGTACAAAGTCCCTTTTGTACTAAACATGAAATAAAGGTGAAGAGAAAGTGGAATTAGAGCGAGAACTTCCCTGAAATTTGCTCCTAAAAAGAGAGAAGGCCCACGTTGAAAAATCATGCATTCGTTAAGTATCCATGAGCAAACTCCAATCCCTGAAATCACAACTTACCGACAAGCATAAATCTAAAAATAAAAAGGAAAAACAAAAACAAATAAAACCTAACTCACTTTCATTGGAATCACGGTTGCATTTAGCATATGCAACAAGCCTTTTAAACCACTTGGTGTCCCAAGCGGACGAGTGTAGTCTCGTGAGGGCTTACAACGAACATACCCACAAAGTTCATTTAGAACTAATACAAGGTTATTGTGCAAATAAAAATAAAATTTTAAGTTGCAGGATGAATTACGGCGTAACCAAATTAATGAGTTTCGCCGTAATTGGTTTGAACCTGGAAATCTGCTATACTGAAGAAAGGTTACGGCGTAATACTATAGGGTAGTTACGCCGTAACTGGTCGAAACCTAGAGTGAACTACTACTGAAGAATGGTTACGGCGTAACGTAAGAGAAAATTACGTCGTAACTTACTAACGGGATGGAATCCAAGTGCCCTTAAACGCCATACATTCAACTCCAATTCCTGCAAAAAAAATGTTACGACAAAAGCACAAAACCCAACAATACAAAATAAAAACAGAAAAGGAAAGGGATAATTTGGGTTGTCTCCCGAAAGAGCACTTTTGTTTATTAACGAGTCTTTAAGTTAAGCTCAAAGCCATGGGGCTTTAGAAGTGGTTGTTGGTCATTTCGTGGATAAAGCATTCTCTACGTTGAATCCATTCGATGAGCGTTTCGTCCTTCTTATATTCCTCACCAAGCTTTAAGCACCCCATGTAAAAGTTCTTGATCTTCTAGTGCGGGTGTTTAAGCCCGTTGACTTTATCTTCATCGCTTATATCAAGAAGCGGTCGGGCGTGACTTAATTGCATCTTGGTCCAGTTTCAAAGTTTAGAACGGTTCTTGGCATTTTAAAAAATATCTTATCTTGGCCAATTTTTAGCCAAACTACCCCCTCTTCGGCATTCCCACCTAATCCAGATATATTCTTGAAAAGCTTTCCAAGAATCACACCGGGGAGTCCATTCTCCATGAATTTACTAGTGTCATCTAACACCACAAAGTCGACCAAGAAGGTGTGCATATTGAAAAAAACATGAATATTAGCCGCAATCCGGAGGAAATTATTTCCCTTATACTCTAACTCTTTCTTCATAACCTGGTTGTAACATTCTTTGGATATGAAATTTACCGGAGAATTCATATCAACAAAAGGATGGAACTTGATGAACCCGATCTTGCAAGAAATTTGAAAATTATAGGATTTCGATGATGAATTCGAGTTCCCATCCCAAAGAACATTGGTTGATTCGGTGGTGAAAAAGTTTTTCCATGATCGTCGTGCCAAGGGACCATGTCAATGTCGCTAGAAAAATCATCAGGACCAATGCCCAATCTCTCCTCATCCTCTTCATAGTTAACAAAAACATCAAAATCTTCTCCTAAAGAAAGATTTCTATGTTTCGAAGGAGTTTTAGGAGCTTCATTCAAAAATTATTCCAAGACATCCCCCAAGTCGCCATTATCTTGAACATGATTTACCATACAAACCTTCTTTAGGACAGAAATAAGTTCATTGGCTCTGAAAGTAATAATTTTCCATTAGCTTCCAATGTCATCTTTCGAGCGAAGACATCAACCTTAGTGTGAGCCATTGCGAGCATGGGTCTTCCTAAAATGCTTCGGATCTGGTTGTCTTCTGCAATATCTAATATAAAAAAAATCCACTAGGAAAAGAAACCTTTTAATTTTTACTAAGACGTTTTCTACAATTCCCTTAGGCGTCTGCATGGATTTATCTGCCATCTCGATATCCATCTTGACCGGCTTTAAACTCCCAACACCCATACGCAAAAACATAGAATGGGGCATGATACTAATACTAGCCCCTAAGTCAGCCAAAGCATTGCAAATGTTGAGATTACCTATTAGGCACGGGAGAGTAAAACATCCCGGGTCTTTTTCCTTATGTGGCAATTCATTTCTTAATATGGCTGAACACCAAGAATTTAGTTTAACCGATGCTATTTCTTCAAGCTCACTCTTCTTATCACTTAATTCCTGCATAATTCAAATTTCATTAGATTTAATGGAATTATTCAAAGGTAAATTCACCGGAAGAGCCCCTAAGTCTTGAAGTAGGAGTTTTTATTTGTTAAGCCTTTTCTTAACCCTCTAGGAGAAGGTAGTTGGTTCATCTGAAACTTGCTCAATCGTCATCGAGTTGACAATTTCTTCATTAGCTTTCTTATCATGTTTATCCATATAATCAGTGATGGCCAGGGAGCACAAGTCCACTTTCTTCTCTAAGCTTTTGATTCGGTCATCATGAATCTTAAGGGAGGATATTGTGCTATCAACAAATTCCTTCACCATATTTTCCTCCATTTCTTCTCTCTTTTTGGATTCCTAAATGTATTTAAAAACAACTTCTTCCAAGTCAACTCTCACCTTGGTGCTAACCAAGGTTTTTACCTCTTTCATCCTTCGAGCTTCGTCCTATTTAACTTTCTCTTGTCTTCTTGACTCTAATTTGATTCATAATCTTCTTCCTTCTTGGTCATTGTTTTGATGGCCTTGTGTTTAAAATTGTCTTTAGGTCCATATCCCGTTTCTACATGCCATTTGTGGTAGTGATCAGCCATCCTTTGAATAGACTCCAAAGCTTTGTCAGGCGTCATTCCTGGAATAGGTCTTTGTGAATCAAGAATCTGACGGGTCTCGATATTTATTCCCCTATAAAAAAATGTAGATAATTTGATGCTTATTGAGGTCATGTGTAGGACAACGATAGAGAAGATCATTATATCTTTCCCATGCCTGCTATAGAGTTTCTTCTCTTTCTTGAACGAACCTATAGATGTCTCCGAGAAGCTTAGCGATTTTCGAGGGTGGACAAAATTGTTGCACAAACTCTTTTCTGAGTCGATCCCATGTTCCCTTAAATTCGGTTGGGAGTTTATTGAACCACCTTCTAGCTTCTTCGGTGAGAGTCATAGGGAATAATTTTACTATGATGGAGTATCTTGAAATATTCCGGATGTCAAAAAGAGAACATAAGTATAGTACTTCCTCAACGTGCTCCTGAACATCTTCATTCTTCTCTCTTGAAAATTGCAAGTCATGTAGTTCTCGGAATAGAGAATTCCCCGATTTCAGGGTTAGGTGTGTTGAAAGCCCCCTTTGGCAGCTTGTGTTTGTTCTTTCCAAATATTGTTCCACAGTTAGCCCGTCAATACTGATCTCCTCATTTGCTTGGCTCAGAATCAGAATGATCGGACTCATAAAATGAGAAGATATTGTGGATTGGGATAGGAGAGTTGTCTCTTCTCATCCAAAATTGCCTTTCCGGATTATCGAACGGGGTAGCCAAGAATGGTTTAGAGCTTCGAGTTTTGAATCCTGAAATAAGAAAAGAAAAGAAAAATATCAAAAAATAAAAATAGACTTAAATAAGAAATCCTAATATAGCTCCCCGGCAGCGGCGCCAAAATTCTGATGCGGGATTTCCTACAAATATTTAAATTTCTAAGGTCTCGTCTACCTAAGGTCTACCTATTGTACTAACGAGCAGTGAACCTGATCATGCGTAGTATAGAAGGTGGTAAAGCCGAGGTCGTTCCCAAGAGCTATGTAGATGAGGATCCTAATTAAGTCTAATGTCACAGTTTTTAAAATATTAATTGTTAAAAGATTAAATATACTAATAGATAAGAAATGAAATGCGGAAAATAAATTGAGGTTGTGAACAATAGAGAGAAAGTGTGCTAACCTAATTATTCATCCTATCATGTTATATCTATGTTTTCTAATTACTTATTGCTTCAAGTGGGGTGTTGGGATATGAAAGTCTTTGAAGATATGAAAGTCTTGTGGTCGCAGCATCTTGGAAGAAGTCAAAGAGTCAAAGTAATCGCTAAAGACAAAGTCAAAGCATCGCACTACTGAAGTCAAAGTACTGCAAGAACAAAGAACTGTTATATTTGTTTATGGAAAGTATTGTATTCTATGTTTAGATTACTTGTCGTACAAGAATACAAATTGTAAACCGACTAGGATATCCTTGAGCCTATAAAAGGACTCCTAGATTGGCATTAGAGTTTACGAGTTTATGATTTTAGAGTTTACGAATTCACAAGTTATTTAGTGTTTTAGAGAAAAGTTCGATAATATTAGAGTTGTTTAGAGTATCTGCATAATAAGCAGATTTAGAGTTTTATAATAAAAGTTATTCTTCTTAGCTTTGTTAAGTAAATTCCATACTTAATAAAGATTGCTCGTGTTCTTTGTTAATAACTTAAGATTTATCCGAGGTTATTAAACCTTAACAAGCTAGTTAAGTTAGTTTGATTATAGTATATCGATCCAACAAGTGGTATCGAGCTTGTGTGGAAACTCCGACTAGGAAGAAACCCTACTTCAACAATATTCAAGATGTCGATCAAGTCGTTCCACCACCCTCAATCACCTCACTCGTAATTCCAATAATCAAGAAGGGATAATATGATCTACGGTGCATGAAGATGAGGCGATATTGCCATTCTGCACCATGCACTATGGAATGTAATTGTGAATGGCAATGAAGTAGTTCCAACCTATTAATGTTCCCGGACAACCAATTGCACCAAAGGCGCCTTACCACCGCAACCCTAAGGAATCAAGAAAAGGCACTTAACATTCTCTTATCGCCATTCCGGATGGTCATCTTCTCAAATTTCATGATGCTAAAGATGCTAAGCGACTTTGGGGCTGCTCAAGACCGATTTGAGGGAATGAAGCCTCTAAGAAGATGCACGTAAATTTGTCAAGCAACAGCTTGAAACTTTCACAGAGGGTGAAAGAGAGTCTTGATGTTGCATATGATAGGTTTCAAAATCTCCTCGACATGTTGGAGTTATACAAGGCGTAAGTGTCGAGTTGAGGATGCTAATTTGAAGTTTCTAAGGAGTTTGCCATCTACATGGCATGTGATTGCTACAATGATCGAGAGACAACAAGGTTTGATGTCATGGACTTTGATGATCTCTATCATCAACGAAGGTGTATGAGCATGAGATGAGTGGTCAAACAATTTCTAAGTCTCACAAGATAGCTTTTCTATCATCCGAAAAGAAGGCGATTTACATCAAAGTATTGCTTCTCCTCAAAGTACTATCTCTCAAAGTCTGCTTGTTACAACCCCTTCATATGCTCAGCAGCCCCACCACCTACCAATTTGCACTCGGATGAAGTTGTGTGCTCCTTCTTTGCACAACAAGCCGGTTTACATCACTTATGAAGAGGATCTAGCATGTTGAAGAAGATGCACTTGAAGAAATTGATATCGTGGCAAGTTGCTATGATTATCGCAAGGATCAAAAGTACATGAAGAAGACAGTAAAAGTATTGATTTCAAACCAAAACAAGGAATAACTTTGACAAATCCCAAATTGAATGCTTCAATTGTCAAAAGACCGGTCACTTTGCAAGGAGTGCGGGTTTGCTAAGTATCAAGCAAACAGAACATCCGAGAAGCCAAAACTTGAGCTCAAAGAAATTCCACCATCAAACAAAGGCTTTGGTTGCTCAAGAGAAGTTATCGAAGTTGACCGGAGTGAAGAGTTTCTTGATGAACCAATAACTTCTCAGTATGGTAGCAATGGAAGATGTAGTTGCAGACACGTGGAAGCATTGACCTGGAGCACCGCTTTTGATGAAGAACCCGAACATGCCGCTTTGGAATCGATGATGGCTTTGGAGGATTTGATTGGAGCAAAGAAAGTGAAGATGATCCTGTTCTTCTTGCTATGGTGGCTACTTCACCAACTCGGTCTCCTATCTCTGAGGTATGCTCAAACTGTTATAACTTTTATCTAAAATTACTTAACAGTTATGTGATTGAAAGAGATAATTGTGTTAAGGCTAGATCTGAAGTAGTTGGTTATCAAATTACTTTAGAGTCTATGGAAGCTAAAATTATAACACATGAAAATAATGAAATGGCTTGGGCTGAAAAATATGAACAACATGATTACCAGTTAAAACTTAGTGAATGGAAACTGTGGAAAACTAGAAGGGGGGGTTGAATAGTTTTACCAATTTAAAACTTCCTTTTAAATATTTAGATCGACTTATGTCAATCTATTTGGTTGTTTATGTTGGACGTTGATAGATAGATAGATAAACGTGTAAATGAAAGATAAAGGGTAAGAAGCACATCACCATGACACAAGTATTTATAGTGGTTCGGCTACAAGGACACCTTCCTTACCCTACTCCACTCCCGAGTCACCTACTCGAGAGTTCGTAAACACTACACCAACTCCTTATGGCGGAGAAGCCTTCACAACGCCGCTTAACCTTTTTCCGTACAAAGCTAAATACCGAGTTCTTTCACACCAAGGCGAACCACACCTAACACAACGTCGCCACCCTTTATACTGGTGCTAGGCTAACCACCGAGTTCTTTCACACCTTAGGAGAACTAATCCTATCACAACGTCGCCTACCCTTTATTAGGTACTAGGCTAAGCACCTAGTTCCATTATGGAGGAACTACTACCCTTCACGACACAACACCTATTATCAAGGAGATCTACTCCTTGTTACAACACCATCAAGGATATCACCATCCTTGTGAATAAATAAACACTTATATGTATAACGATGCACCTCATCGATTATACGACCTAAGCATTCTTCCCAAATGCTACTTGATTTGATTCTTCGGCATCTTTCACTAATGCCTTTGACACAACGCTTGGCACCCTTCACTAATGTCTTCGTCTTGACACCTTAAGCATTCTTCACTAATGCTTTGACGCGGATGATGAGCACCTTTCACTAATGCTTTGATCTTGACACTTTCGGCATTCTTCACTAATGCCTTCAACCCAACATCTATGGAGAAAGGAAGAACTATCAACAAGAGAACCTTCGTTGTCTTGATGATAACGAAGCATGGCAACTCATGGACTTGAGCTTGCAAGTCTTCAAGATGTGGTGATCTTTCCTTTAAGAGGAACCTACAAGATCACCCATAAACAAAAGAGAAAAGCTACATAGATCTCTTGGATCCGAGGTTAGAGGTTAGAATACTTGGGGAAGTATGTGTGAAGGGATAAATAGAAAGGAAGAAATGGCTCTCTATTTATAGAGGAAATTCTCATCGCTTTCCCGGATCCCACGGATCCCTTCCACTGGGATCCGGCTAGCACAAAGCTAGGGATCCGTGGAACACCTCTTTGCCCATGGGTATTTTTGGTTATGGGTCATGGGTCATGGGTTATGGGTTGATCCATGGTTTTCTATCTAGATACAATGTACCTTAAGGATACATTGAACTTGTGTAAGTGGTATATATAAAACCATGGGTTATGGGTCAAAAACCATTTGATAGTTTTTATCTATTTAGTATATACTTGCTTTTACCCATTTTAGTATATACTTGTTTTTACCCATTTTAGTACACTTAATATAAGTATGTATTAACCCAATATGTAAACACTAGTTGTTGTACATATGTATCTAACTCATAGAATTACTTAAACTTGTTAAGCCAATATGTAAACACTAGTTGTTGTACATGTGTATCTAAAATATAAAATCACTTAATCTTGTTATAGTGTTTTATGTGAAAACGTAAGTGTGTTATAAAACTATTAGTTCAAACCATTTACGTATTTTATTTGTTTCACATAATATGATTTTACTTTTGTAATCGAAAAAACATTTGAAGATCGTAAAATATAAATAAACGTTTTACGGCTTATTTGTATTAACAATCTCCCTTTTGTTGATGACAAAACATAAAATTATTTTAAGGAAAAGCTAAAATTTGTAAATGTTTGAATTTGTATTTTTACTTTCTTCTCCCCTTTTGTCGAAACAAAAGTGTTTGAAGAAACTAACACAATTTTATAAGAAAAATTATAAAAGATGTAACGAGAGCAAGTGACGGAATGGTACTGTCTTAACTCCCCTTGACGAGTCCATCCCTTTGAAAAAGGGCGTCAAGGACATAATGTAAAATAAGCTACTTGTGTTTGCAATTAAGTTTGCAAATGGTTCATCTAAGTGATGAAAACGTGCTCCCCTAGAATATTGCAAAGATGCAATGGGTATCATGAAGTGTAATCCAAAATGGATTAAGTTGCAAATGATTTTGCAATATTGTTTGACACAAAGCTCCCCTAGCTTTTACGGTGTCAAAATCTTCATGTGTTATTTTGAAAATCTACAAAGTAAAGGTTAGAAAACAAGAGTATAGTGCATAATTTCTGCAAAAGAGACTCAAGTTAGTAGAAATTTGTGCTTGCATCACGGATCCCACGGTTCCCTTCAAGGAGGATCCGTCTAGTTATTAGTAAGGATCCGGCTATTCTTATAGTTTCTTCAAGAAGAAGAAATGTCAAGGAGTGCTATTTGAGGGAATGAGATAAATGTACAATAAAACAAGCACAACACATATAATAATCATGGCATAAAAGTATTCATTCAATAAAACAAGAGATACACAACCAAATCTCTAAAAACTAAGAGAATGAACTTTAGCCATATAAGTACTACTAATACTAATCTTATTTCGAGATTTAGAATGTGACAATGTGCTTAAGTCTAGGGATGGGTGGACTTGTTGAATTGATCCAACTTTGCAAGAAGATGATTGAACATGAAATGTATCTCATTTCGTACTTCTTGAGCAAGTCCTTGAGTTTTTAGACAATTTGGGCAAGTATTGTCTTGGTTTGGCCCCGAAGGAAAAAGGATGTTTTGAGGGGGCTCAATGTGTGTTTGAGGGTCTTCATTTTGAGAAGTACGTAGAGGTTCTAAAAATGAGGGTGGTAATGGAACTTCTTCCATATGATCAAGGTTGTTCTTTTCTTCCCATGATGGGCTAGTTGGTGTTGTAGGTGGTTCCCGATTCAATGAAAAGGTTGGTGAATGGGAGGTTCTTGGTGATGAATGAAACAATGAATATATGTTTGGATGCGGAAGAGGCTCATTCAATGAGTGTAGTCCATTCTCAATGAATGAAGGTTTTTATGGCTTGCTAGAACTATCCATGTTAGGTTTGGAACTAGATGATCCCTTTTCTAGTTGGAAGGATTTGATGCTAATCCTTGCGGTTCTCTTAGCTTTTGTTGGATGGGTTTGATGAGGTGGGATTCTAGAGTCATTATCTCTAATAGGGATGTTTCGTGGATGAAATTTCATGGATCATTTGGCCCTTTCTTTGGATGATCCTATGTTTGAGGAGTTGTTGCTAAGAGCTTTAGTCATGGTGATGAAGGTGCTAATGTGAGCTTCAAATTTCGATTTTGAGATGTGATTAAGAGTGGTAACTTAGTCCTAAGGTTTGTTTGGTTATAAAGGAAAATTTGAAATAGGAAATTAAATCCTTGACCACTTAGAGGATTAAGCATGCTCTTGAGATTTTGATCACTCTAGGAGAGTAATTAATGAATGCTTAAAGGTGGTTAGAGAAAAGGTAACTTGAATTTGAATTAAGGAGGCTAATCCTTATTCTTTCGTATGTACGGATCCCGCGGATCCTCTCGAGAGGATCCGCCGGTTATAGACCAGGGATCCGGCTATCAGACAGGTTCTAAGTGAAGTCATCATGCCTTTGAAAGGTTTTAAGTGATGGATTTCGAGGTTTTGACTTAACTTTGAAGTTTATAGTTGTTGGATATCTCAAATCCTTAACCATAACAAGTAATGGTACTTAATGATGGTTAGACTAAGAACACTTACCTTGGGTAATCTAACTATTTATTTGTCAAGGTTTCCTTTCAATATGTTGTGAGAAAAATGATGATACTAAGTCCTAAAAAGTCAGATGATGTCCTAGAATAGATTTACTAAAATCTATAAAAATAAAAAGAAACTTATTTTTGGCTCTAATTTTGAGTCAAAGGAGATTGAGATCAATTTGCTAAAATTGAAGGACATTTCAAACTAAGTGCTATCAAATGTGATGGATAATGTGTGAGTGTTGGAGCGGAATTATGGTGAGTTTTGACTAGTTGGAAGTGTTCTAGTGGACTATTTTGATGAAGCTAAATATGTTTTTCACATCGCTTGCACACGGATCCCACGGTTCCCTTATGGGAGGGATCCGGCCAGTTGAAAATCTGGGATCCGCCAATCAGAGATCAAGGCTTGCAGGAAATGTGCAACTATGTATATTATAGAAGATGCTTTTCTTAGTTGTTACTAAGTAGACTAAGTGCAAGAACATAACTAATAAAACTTGTATCAAAGTGGGAAACACTCGAGTTCCTAGAATGAGTGACGACGACCATACCAAGAGGTCGTAAAATATCTTTTTCAAATACCTAAGCTAGAATGTTTAGTGCCAAGATATGGCAATACCTACATACTACAAGCATAGTTAAAATTGTTTACAAACCATTGTTTCGAAATTGTTCATCAAGTACTTAAGCCTTAGGACTTTACCTTTCTTCACTTCTTCACCCGTCCTTTATCAAACCATCTTCACTTCTTCTTCCTTAAGAAATTGGCGAAGCATTTGAAGATTCCCTTGGTTTGTTGCCATTCGGGCGATTCATTGGGGATGTTTGGCAATTGGTTATTGTAGTCCAAAGGGTCAAGATCAATATTCTCAAGTGGGTTGCTACTACCCTTCACCTTCACCTTCTTCTTGCCTCTCCCTTTCGTCCGAGGAATCGGTGGGTGGATGTGGCCTTTGCCTTCTACCATGAACCTTGTTGTTCTACCCTCGGTTAGTGGGACCATGACCTTATTGCAAAAGTTATGATCAAGGGATTGTGGGAGGATCTAATGCAAAGATGAATTTGGCAAGACGGGTTAGAAGCATTGCATACGGGAGTACCATCTTGTCCATGCTTCTCACACTTGCCATTCTTTTGACCATGTAGTAGGCAAGGTTAAATCTAGTATTGGTCACTAGACAATATATCATGAAGCTTAGGCAAGCATTGGGGTGATCCTTGTTTCCTACTAGACATACCACATTTTCTCTTATCACAACTTCCCATTTCTTATATAACCCATACATTTTAGAAAGCTCCATTTGAAAAGGATCCCTATAGATCACTTTTGACTTTCTTGTGACTCTTGATGGTGATGCTTTGGCATAAATACGGTGTCCTCACCGTGGTTGCTTCGGGATCAAAGTGTGGTAGATATCATGGTGATCAACCATTGTGTGTAGTTGTTCCAAAGACCATTCATTTGAGTACATACAAACGCCATCATATGTAACCCTAGAATTCTTCCAAGCTCCACAAGTGAAAGAGTGTACTTATGTCCATTTATGGTAAACTCAATTGAGATGGACCCATCATCATTTCTAATTATACCCATAGTCTTGTAAAACTCAAGCACAAAGACCGCAAATTTGCTCGCTTATATCCAATAAACAATCAAACCCAATAGTTCCAAATACTTCCTCATGTCGGTATTTGCAAGAAATGATGGATCAACAACTCTACCTTCATGAAAGAGTCTCCTTTCAAGTAACTTAAAGGCTTTCCTATCGTCCGGATTTAATCCATTTTCCTATGGTACATGGGAATGTAGTGAGTGGTGTCTTGGTAATCTTGTTGCTTGTTGCTTGGCATGATGTTCCTAAACAATGTAACCACAATGTGGTGTTAATGGTGAGTAGTAACCTAGAGGGTTTCATCACAATTTTTTTCTCATCATCTTTGTTGGGTTCAAGAAATGTGTTTAATTTGTATTAACAATGTTGAATCTTTGATTTAGATTATCTTAGAAAACAATGTGATGACAAATAATGGTAAACCCATTTGAACCCAACTCTTAAAGATGAAGTAATTGTAATTCTAAGAATCAAGGAATTAGATTAACAATGTAGTGAAGATTAAACTTACACACGTGATTGTTAGGCTTGAGAAAATGATCAATTAGCTCCTATGAACAAAGAATGAGTCCTTGTTCGTGAGTCCGTGAAATGAGTGATGGTGAAACATCCACGTGATCATTTTTAGCTTATACGATCTTCGTTGCACGGATCCCGCAGATCCTCTCATTTGGGATCCATCTAGTATAAACTTAGGGATCCGCATGACAAGAAAAGTCACTCAAGAAATTCCTTGATAACTTTGGTTTGGGAGTTCTAAGATACCTAGTATTTTGGTGTTAATGTTCTAAAACTTGTGGTTTGAGGTTTTGATGATTCAATACTATTCCTATTAGACAAGGTTCCCTTTTTAAGAATTAGTAGTGATTCTTGGAAGCTTTTCAAACATTATAATAAAATCCCATTTTATTATAATATAAGAAGTTTCACATGGATATTTATTGATGTGCATGAGATGTCAATAAATCCTTTGTGGTGAATAATGATTGATGTTATCATATAACCAGAAATCATTATTATGAGTTGGTAATAAAGTCTACAAAACAAGATCGGAGAACACTAAATAGAAAATTACTATAAAAGAATAATTACTAGAATTATTACTACTAAGACATGCAATCAAGATACTAATAATAACAAATAAAGATAAGTAATTAAAGATCATACCTTTGCCAAATATTCTTTTAAGGAAGAGAAATATTTAGATGTTTTTTGGAATCTCCAGATTAATGTTGTAAGGATACTTAAACATTCTTTTGCGAGAGGAACAATTAAGATGAATTCTTCATGATCTTTTGGTAGTTCCAAATCCAAGTATGGATAATGCTAAAAAAATGTTAGAGCATTCTATCATTGTCCAACAATAAACAATATATTGATTTTTAAATTATGACAAAAATAATCCTTCTTTGTAGTTTTCAAACATACATGGATCGTATCAAGTTTTTAAAGTACAACATACTCTAAGAAACTTGGTAACGAAGCTCGATGCCAATTGTGGAAAACTAGAAGGGGGTTGAATAGTTTTACCAATTTAAAACTTCCTTTAAATATTTAGATCGACTTATGTCAATCTATTTGGTTGTTTATGTTGGACGTTGATAGATAGATAGATAAACGTGTAAATAAAAGATAAAGGGTAAGAAGCACATCACCATGACACAAGTATTTATAGTGGTTCGCTACAAGGACACCTTCCTTGCCTACTCCACCCTCGAGTCACCTACTCGAGAGTTCGTAAACACTACACCAACTCTTTATGGCGGAGAAGCCTTCACAATGTCGCTTAACCTTTTTCCGTACAAAGCTAAATACCGAGTTCTTTCACACCAAGGCGAACCACACCTAACACAACGTCGCCACCCTTTATACGGTGCTAGGCTAACCACCGAGTTCTTTCACACCTTAGAGAACTAATCCTATCACAACGCCGCCTACCCTTTATTAGGTACTAGGCTAAGCACCTAGTTCCATTATGGAGGAACTACTACCCTTCACGACACAACACCTATTATCAAGGAGATCTACTCCTTGTTACAACACCATCAAGGATATCACCATCCTTGTGAATGAATAAACACTTATATGTATAACGATGCACCTCATCGATTATACGACCTAAGCATTCTTCCCAAATGCTACTTGATTTGATTCTTCGGAATCCTTCACTAATGCCTTTGACACAACGCTTGGCACCCTTCACTAATGTCTTCGTCTTGACACCTTAAGCATTCTTCACTAATGCTTTGACGCGGATGATGAGCACCTTTCACTAATGCTTTGATCTTGACACTTTCGGCATTCTTCACTAATGCCTTCAACCCAACATCTATGGAGAAAGGAAGAACTATCAACAAGAGAACCTTCGTTGTCTTGATGAAACGAAACATGGCAACTCATGGACTTGAGCTTGCACGTCTTCAAGATGTGGTGATCTTTCCTTTAAGAGGAACCTACAAGATCACCCATAAACAAAAGAGAAAAGCTACATAGATCTCTTGGATCTGAGGTTAGAGGGTTAGAATACTTGGGGAAGTATGTGTGTAAAGGGATAAATAGAAAGGAACAAATGGCTCTCTATTTATAGAGGAAATTCTCTATTTCCCGGATCCCACGGATCCCTTCCACTGGGATCCGCTAGCACAAAGCTAGGGATCCATGGAACGCCCTCTTTGCCCATGGGTATTTTTGGTTATGGGTCATGGGTCATGGGTTATGGGTTGATCCATGGTTTTCTATCTAGATACAATGTACCTTAAGGATACATTGAACTTGTGTAAGTGGTATATATAAAACCATGGGTTATGGGTCAAAAACCATTTGCTAGTTTTTATCTATTTAGTATATACTTGCTTTTACCCATTTTAGTATATACTTGTTTTTACCCATTTTAGTATACTTAATATAAGTATGTATTAACTCAATATGTAAACACTAGTTGTTGTACATATGTATCTAACTCATAGAATTACTTAAACTTGTTAAGCCAATATGTAAACACTAGTTGTTGTACATGTGTATCTAAAATATAAAATCACTTAATCTTGTTATAGTGTTTTATGTGAAAACGTAAGTGTGTTATAAAACTATTAGTTCAAACAATTTACGTATTTTATTTGTTTCGTTAATATGATTTTACTTTTGTTATCGACAAAACATTTGAAGATCGTAAAATATAAATAAACGTTTTTATGGCTTATTTGTATTAACAGAAACTAAACTGTAAAATTGCTGAAATTGAGAAATTAACTAAGGAGAGAGATGATTTGTTAGAAAAATTTGATGCCTGGAATGAATCTGGTTTGTCCCATGTTACTTATGTTGAAAAACAAAGAAGAGCATACATTAGAACTGGATTAGGTAAACACTAGTTGTTGTACATGTGTATCTAAAATATAAAATCACTTAATCTTGTTATAGTGTTTTATGTGAAAACGTAAGTGTGTTATAAAACTATTAGTTCAAACCATTTACGTATTTTATTTGTTTCGTTAATATGATTTTACTTTTGTTATCGACAAAACATTTGAAGATCGTAAAATATAAATAAACGTTTTTACGGCTTATTTGTATTAACAGAAACTAAACTGTAAAATTGCTGAAATTGAGAAATTAACTAAGGAGAGAGATGATTTGTTAGAAAAATTTGATGCCTGGAATGAATCTGGTTTGTCCCATGTTACTTATGTTGAAAAACAAAGAAGAGCATACATTAGAACTGGATTAGGTTTTGGTATGAATTTTGATAATATAGAAGAAAACCAACCTAGTGATCAGGATGTAGGTGATTTTGAGGACATAACCACTAGTTATGATGAACTCATTAACTATGTAGATACATCTAGTAATGAGGGCTCAATAAGTGAACCACCTCCTGAGTATAAGAAAGACAAGGGATATAATGTTGTCCCATATCCCATTAGTCATCAACCCATAAGGCCCGATGTTTCTCGATTTGGAGTAGACAGGTCTAGAGTTTAGGAAGAAGCTTGTTGCTCAATCTAGATCGAAAACCCAAAGAAGTCGTTGAAAATAATGTTCAAAATCAAGCAATACCTTTAAATCAAAGTATCGCTCAACAAGCAGTACATCTCGCAAAACCTTTTCAAAACAAGATCGCTAAACCTTTTGGAATAACTTTGGTCAAAACAGTTTTATCATTCACCAAAAGGCAAAATAATTTGGGCATAAACATAGAAGAAATCACTTTGGACATATGGGTCAAAACCTGTTTTTGTGTTATAGTCCTAATCACTTAATCAAAGATTGTGATCGACACTCGTAATATCTTAGCAAATTTCCAAAGAACGATCACAACCACAAACCTAGAGAGCACAAACCGGTTTGGAATAATTCAAATAGGGTTAATCACGAAACTTCACACCGGATCATAGATACCCACATCGAGAAGACCTTTTTCAAAACCTTCAAGATCTCACAAGATTTTCCAAAACCGCTTTAAACAAGGTAATCGGTCACACGACTTGGAATAGGAATCCTAGGAGATCTTACTATCAACCTAAAAGGTATTACAATTCACATAGGGATCTAGATCACAGAACCACATGTTAAACCGAATGGGTTAAGAGGAAGGTCTTCTTGAGGGACAAACAGACTTTCAACAAAAAGTGAATCGATGTTTTGTGATACAAGAAAAAGCTAATAATCTTGTAAAAGAGATTTATGTTGAAAAACCGAAAGTTTTGAAAATCCACATGCTCAAGGTCAAAAGATAATTTTGGATCATCATTTGAAAGATAGTGGGAATTACATACTCAAAGAATTTGAGTTTGTAACTCTACAAGGGGACCACAAGTCAAGAATGGCTTGGGTTCCTAAAAATCACTAACTCTTTTCTTTGTGTGCGGGCAACCCGGAAGAGGAGCTTAAAGATCATTTAATTGTGGATAGTGGTTGCTCGAAGTATGACAGAGACAAAGAGATTCTCATCGATTCTAGAAATATTAGTGGAGGAAGAGTTGCATTTGGGAATGATCCCAATGGAGGGAAGATTACTTGGAAAATGAACTATCAAGGCAGGCTTATTGACTTTGAGAATGTTAGATATGTGAAGGAGCTTAAGTTCAACTTGTTATCGCCTCTCAAATTTGTGATAAAAGCATCCCGTGTTATTCATCGACACGTAATGTTTCATCCTTTCCTCTAATTTCAAGCCTGCTGATGATGAATTAGTAGTCCTTAGAGTACCAAGGACAAATGATGTATAGTTTAGACATGAAGAGTCTACATTCTTATGGAAGAGCCACATGTTTGGTGGCTAAAGCAACATCTCAAGAGGCATATCAATGGCATAGAAGATTGGGCCATGTTAATTTCAAGAATATCAACAAACCGGTCAAAGGCAATCTAGTTAGAGGTTTACCTTCAAAGACTTACAAGAATGATCAATCTTGCTTGGCATGCAAGAAGGGTAACAACACAAAGCTTCTTGCAAGAAGCTTGAGGAAAGAACTATTAGAGAACCATTGAGCTGTTACATATGGATTTGTTTGGACCGTCTCGGGCAAGTTTAAACAAGAGAAAATACTGTTTGGTTGTTATGTATGACCGCAGAGATTCATTGGGTTTTCTTTTTGGGTTTTAAAGATGATACCTTTGATGCTATTTAGACACTGATTATAGCACTTGAAAACCAATTAAGACTCAAGGTTAGAGGTATTAGATGTGATAATGGGACTAAATTCAAGAACAAGCTTATGGATGAATTTTGTGCCAACAAAGGCATAAAGAGGGAGTTTAGTATTGCTAGAACACCACAGCAAAATGGTGTTGCAGAGAGAAAGAATAGGACTTTGATTGAAGCAGCAAGGACAATGCTAGCAGATTCTCATCTACCTATTCAATTTTGGGCGTGTCGTAAATCGCATGTTATGTACTTATGTAGTCTTTGTCACCAAACCATGATGAAGACACCCTATGAATTGCCGATGGGCAATAAACCCAACATTCGCTTTATGAAGCCTTTTGGATGTCCTCTTACTATTTTAAACACCATTGATAATGCTGGGAAGTTTGATGGCAAGTCCAAGAAGGATACTTATTGGGTTATTGCACTAACAAGAAAGGCTTTAGAGTCTACAATGAGTTACTAAAAGATTCAAGATTGTCTTCATGTTGACTTTTTAGAAGATCAAGACAATGAAAAAGGTAAAGGTCCCGATTGGATGTTTGATCTTGAGGTTTTAACTCCTTCAATGAACTATGTACCTGTTAGAGAAGAAAATCAACCTATGCACAATGGAGAAGATTTACAATATGTTGTTCATGGAGTTCATATTAGACCGATGTTGTTCATGATGAAGATCCCGTCACCCAAAACAAAATCTTGAAGTTCCCAAGCAAAGTACGATTCTCCAAAACAAAGTACTATTGCACCACAATCCTCATTATCACCGAGGATCAATCTATTCAAGAGGAACTTAATCGATGCTTCTTCAAGATGTATTAGCACATTCTTACACCGATGAACAAAGGAGAGCTTATGAAGAGGCAAAGAAAAGAACAAGATCTGCAGAGTACTCTCACGAAGACTTTGGACATTACTTTCGACCAAAGCATCAGTAACTATTGATGATACTTTAGATGATTTGGATCATCCTACCATGCCTGGATTAGAAGAAACTGATGATGAGCTTGAAGATGAAGGTATTTTCTCAGATTCTAATAAAGGTGCTGATTATACTAACTTGGATGATGCATATGGAGTTCCACAATCTCCAATCTTACGTATTCATAAGAATCATCCAACTGATCAAATCATTGGTCCATCTACTTCTGGAGTTATGACAAGACACAAAGCTAAGAGTTTCACAAAACCTCATAATGCTTTACTTAGCTTTGTCTACAAACAAAACAGTGAATCATAAGGACCATCAAACCGCCTATTTACTTGTTTTATCTCTCAAGAGGAACCCAAGAACATTGCTCAAGCTTTGACTAAAGAAAGTGGGTTGAAGCTATGCAGAAGAACTTTTCAATTTAAACTTCAAGAAGTTTGGGTTTTATGTGATCTTCCGATGGGAAGAGAGTTATTGGAACCGGATGGGTTTTCGTGAGTGAAAAGAGATGAAAGAGGCAATGTTATCAAAAACAAGGCAAGGTTAGTAGATCAAGGCTATAGACAAGAAGAAGGTGTAGATTATGATGAAGTATTTGCTCTGTTGCAAGGATTGAGGCTATTAGAATATTTCTTGCTTTTGCTTCATATATGGGTTTTCGTGTTTACCAAATGGATGTCAAGAGTGCCTTTCTATGGCACTATTACGTAAGAGGTGTATGTGAAACAACCTCCGGTTTTGAAGATCCTAAACACCCAAACAAAGTCTACAAGGTGGTTAAGGCTCTTTATGGCCTTCATCGTGCACCTAGAGCTTGGTATGAGAGGCTCTCTACTTTCTTATTGCAACATGGATACGGAGGGAGCTATAGACAAGACTTTGTTTATCAAGAGAGACAAGAAGGATATCATGTTAGTACAAGTCTATGTTGATGATATCATCTTTGGGGCTACCAAACAGTCCATGGTTAAGGAATTTGAGCAACCGATGCGTATGAATTTCAAATGAGTTCAATGGGAGAGTTAACTTTCTTTTGGGACTTGAGTTAAGCGATCACACGAAGGAATTTTATCATCAAGACAAGTATGTTACGAGACATACTTAAGAAGTTTAATTTTGATGATATGAAGGTCACATTACACTATTAAATCTATCAATTCATTGGGCAAAGATGAAGATGGACAACTGTTGAAGTCAAGTTATCTGATCAATGATTGGCTCTCTTATGTATCTTCGCATCAAGGCCCGATATCATGTTTGCGCTTGTTTATGTGCAAGATATCAAGTCTCACCAAAGATCTCTCACATGAATGCAGAAAGAGAATCTTCGTTATTTGAAGCAACAACCTAAGTTGGGGTTGTGGTATCCAAAAGAGTCACCTTTTCACTTAGAAGCTTTTTCGGATAGTGATTATGCGGTGATAATTATGATAGAAGATCAACAACCTGGGGATGCCAATATCTTGGAAGAAGGTTAGTCTTCGGCAATGCAAGAAAGCAGACAATTGCAAGAACATCATCTATCAAGGTAGAATATGTAGTCTGCGCAAAGTCGTTGTGGACAAGTTTTGTGGATGCAGAATAAACTCTTGGACTATGGGTTCAATTTCAAAAATACTCCTATCAATATTGATAATGAGAGTACCATTTGTATTGTGAAGAATCTTGTGTATCATTCCAAGACAAAGCATATTCAAATTAGGCATCACTTTATCATAGATTGCTATGAGCACAGGCTCATTAATGTTGTTAAGGTTCACACAGATGACAATGTAGCTGATTTACTCACCAAAGGTTTTGATGTTTCAAGATTCAATCACTTGGT
Source organism: Chrysanthemum lavandulifolium (assembly GCA_022545495.1). Classification (NCBI taxonomy): domain Eukaryota; kingdom Viridiplantae; phylum Streptophyta; class Magnoliopsida; order Asterales; family Asteraceae; genus Chrysanthemum; species Chrysanthemum lavandulifolium. Next base: position 184,545,328 of record CM040244.1, on the reverse strand, counting down.
GGTGAGTATTGGCATGATTAACTACTAAGCTACATTTGAGGGAGGACTATAAGGTGTTAGTATAGTCCCGTATTGCTGAGGGAGGATAATTGTGTATACTTAGTTTCTATGGAGCAATTTGGAAAAATCTGCTTTTTCCGAAAGTACCGCTTGGAAAGTACTGCTTTGGGAAAGTACTGCATACGTGGAAAGTACTGTTTGTCATATTAAAAGTACTGTTCCAACGGTTATATTGAGGGGTAATTAATGCTAACGGTTGTTTTATTTTGGGCAGTGATTTTTCAAATCTCTCCTATAAATAACTACTTTCCGATTTTCCCTCTTATATTCTATTTCTCTCATTCTTATTCGATTTCAATTCTTATTGTGCTTATATAATCACTCATGGCGAATCGACCTACTGTTTCAAAGCACAATATAGTAGCCAATTTAGACAAGACTGGAGATAATGAGGCGTTTCATGATATTATTGATTATCTAACTGGGTCGCCCATCGCTTATGCTCTTCTAGTGGAGCCGGATATTATTGAGCCTTGGATTCAAGAATTTTGGGCTCTGCAGAGAAAATATGGAGAATGAAGAATTTATATTAGGGCTACGCTTTTGGAAGAAGCATGCAGAGACATCAAGCATCTATTAGAGAAGATTTGTTGTTTAATGATAATGATGGTGCTATTCGCTTTGCCAAGGAATTGATTCGGAAACTTTTGGGCATATTGGTTATGAAGGTTCTTTAATGAACAAACATTCGAAAATAATTGTTTTGTCCTCAATGGAAGTTTTAATACATGTGTTGTTACATCGTATTAGTGCTAAAAGTACTTCTTGGGAGCAGTTTGGGTCTAATATAGCATCCGCTATGGTGGGATTAGCTACGCATCGTATTTTTAATTTTTCAAGGCTAATTCTTGATGGCATGCTTTCTCACATCAATCATGGATCAAAATGGTTAATGTATCCTGTGTTTGTATAAGTTTTTCCGAACAAACAACTTGTCGATGTTCCTAAGCCTCTGGACTTGTTGCTCGTTATTGTTCAACAATCCAAGATTTTTACTTTTATGGCTAGAAGAAGTGATTTATTTCAAGGTCCGGATACACCATTAACTACTTCTATGATGGAAGTTGTTCAGTCATTAGAGCAGATGATGAAGATGATGCGACAAAGGAAAGTATCGTGATCCGAAGGAACGCAACCTGCAGTATCGTGCATCTCAAGGTAATCTGATCTGCCAAGATCGCTTCGCATGAAGGTATCGCATCTCCACAGGTCTGCTTTCCAAGCCCCGAGGTTCAAGAAGAAGTTGAAAGATCACCTTCTCCATCTCCACCACGATCTGCTCTCGCTTTCTCAATCGAGGAACATTCACATATTCGAGTGAAGATCCACATACTATACCTCGTGAAGGTTTATCTTTGGATAATTATACTTTGACAAGGAGATTGTTAAGTTGCAAAAGACAACTAAGGTTCAAGCTAAGCGAGATAAAGAAATTGAAGATCAAATTTAGAAGGCTAAAAATTTTGTCCGCCTTTGATTAAAGAATTTCAGATTTGGGTCAAATCAAAGAAGAAAGCACAAAGGCGCCTAAGACAAGTAAACTCCCAAAGGTTCATAAACCATCTTCTCAACTTGGGAGGAATTTTGAAGAATGAAATTGAAAGAAGATATAATTAAAGAGAATGAACCCGAAAGTTCTAAAAGTCGAAGAAAAGATCATTCAAGATCTTGATGAGCAAGTTCAAGTTCAGTATCACGATGTTCAAGGTACCGAACAACAAAGTCTTGGTTTTCGTGATACTTTCGGACAAGAAGTAATTTCTCCAAGAGTGTTAAATTTTGAAAAGGAAGTCGGACCTTCTACAAGCTTTTCAAGAGGAGGAAGCTATTCTCAAACCTATTCATTCGCAAGTGATGATGAGTTTATTGCTACAATTCTCGATTTATCACAACCAAGAGGAGGAGTTACTATTCGAGATGTTCAAGAAGAAGAACAACAAAGAACTTCTCAACTGAAATTGATCCTAAGGATAAAGGAAGGGTGTTTTGGTAGAAGTTAAGAAGAAGAAACCAACTTTAGCACGCTTAAGAGCTGCTCAAGATGCTTTAAATGAACAAGCAGCTAGAAAGATTCAAGAAGAGTTAAATGCTAAAGATAGAGAAGCTTAGGAAGCTCAAGAAGCTCGAATAGAGAAGCGACTCAAAAGGTACAAGATGAATTTGATGTCAAAATGCCGAACCATTACAACACTGTTCTGTTAGATTTATGCCAAGAAGACTTAATAAAGCTAAAGACGTAAATGCTATGATGGCTTATCCGAAAAGTCAAGGGTATAAAGGATTGCGAAGTTTAATTATTTTGAGATGAAAAGATTGTATGATGTCGCTAGGGAGGATTATAAGAAGGATGTTGCGGCATTAAAGACTTTAGAAGAAGCTACCGGATGAAGCCGAAAGAAAGAAGAGCTTGAAAAGAAAAGGAAAACGGAAGTTCTGGATGTTCGGTTCTCAAAGAAAGAAAAGTTGAATTAAGATCCGAGACTAGTGATGAATTAAGGAATTATCTCAGAGTAGTAGATTTTGATTATTCAAAAGAAGATGCTGACATGAAGATGAACAGATCACAGATTAGTATTTTTGAAGTTGTGAAATCCAAAGATGGAGATTATATGATTTTTCATAAAGAAGATGAAAGCTTCAAAGTTTTCAAAAGGCTATGGGATTTACTGCATAGTATAGATAGAATAGACCTATTCTATTTATATCATGTGGTGAAAGCTTACTTTGAACATAATCCATTAGAAGGGATTGGTTTGGTTTACATGGTGATCTAATAACGCATGGGAAACCTGAAGAAGAGAGCATCGATGATGTTTGGAAGAATCAAGAAAGTCGAGAAATTGTTTCTTGGAGATTCTTTGAAGAGTCCGAGGTTCATGTTTTAGAGTGGAAAATGGAACAATGATACACATGTTTGCGAAAAGAAGATATCCTCTCACAGTTGAGCTCATGAGAAGAATGCTAGAGCATGGATTGGAAGTAGAAGAGGATAATGAAACTTCTTGCATGGTTATTAACTTGTTTATCAACCGGACTACTATTGCTGAGAATGATCAATAACGGTATGAATTTTATTTGAATAAATACTTTTTGATATATCGATATTTTATTCAAAGTATCTGCGATCGACAAAGACTTTCATCAAAGTCTTGCTTGCGTAAATAAACCGCTTAAAAGAATTTTAAAAGAAACCTTTTGCTAAGTAATACATATTTTGAAATAAAGGTTGAATAGATGGTTTTTGTGATGATAACATCAATAGGTGATAAATCCACCATGGTTCCAAAAGGATTGACTAATCCATGAGCAAACGGCTCGGTAAAGATATATCAAATCCGTTTTAGTTGACAACTTGCTAATAAGTTGGATGGTAATCAACTCACCATATCGATGTGTGAAGAGTTGGCTAGCCCACAAGAAAATGGCTTGTGGTAAAGGCGTGGAAAAACCATTATATGGTAATTAGTTCACCATTAGATAGAAGAACTAACTAGTCCGTAAGGTACTTTTGGTAAAGACAAATCAAATCATTGATAGTGGTGGTTTGTTAAAAATCATATGGTTATCAATGTACCATGGTCTTACACACCAAAACATTTGGCTACTCCGAGATAATGGCTTTGGTAAAGAGATCTAAATCCATTAAGTTTTCAATGATTCACCTTTCACGGGAGTTAACATACCGGAAGTGATGAGAATAGTATGCAACTTAAACTGAATTAATGTACAAAATTGTCATATGTTCTTGTGTTCTTTGAAAAGATGGAGCTTCTTGGATCTCTTTGTAAAGAATAATTCTAAGAGATACTTTGACAAGCACGGACACTACTGAGATACAATCCAAAGACTAAGAAACAATTTGTCCTTAAAGATGAAGTTGTTAAAGATATATTCATTAAAGGGAACTTGAAGTCAAGCAAGTAGAATTCAAGTTAGGGAGGATTGTTGGGATATGAAAGTCTTGAAGATATGAAAGTCTCAAGATATGAAAGTCTTGTAGTCGCAGCACCGAAGAAGTCAAAGAGTCAAAGCAATCTTGCTAAAGACAAAGTCAAAGCACGCACTACTGAAGTCAAAGTCTCGCAAGAACAAAGAACAGCTTATATTTGTTTATGGAAAGTATTGTATTCTATGTTTAGATTACTTGTCGTACAAGAATACAAATTGTAAACCGACTAGGATATCCTTGAGCCTATAAAAGGACTCCTAGATTGGCATTAGAGTTTACGAGTTTATGATTTTAGAGTTTACGAATTCACAAGTTATTTAGTGTTTTAGAGAAAAGTTCGATAATATTAGAGTTGTTTAGAGTATCTGCATAATAAGCAGATTTAGAGTTTTATAATAAAAGTTATTCTTCTTAGCTTTGTTAAGTAAATTCCGCATACTTAATAAAGATTGCTCAGTGTTTCTTTGTTAATAACTTAGGATTTATCCGAGGTTATTAAACCTTAACAAGCTAGTTAAGTTAGTTTGATTATAGTATATCGATCCAACATGGGGGTTCAATTCGCTAGACTCCTTTGGTCAATTCGTCATAGTCTATCAACAAAGGTTCCTACCCATTGTCAAAGGCTTACCCTTTGGGGAGACGGGGGTCTCAAGCAACCTAAGCTAAGTCATTAAGTACCCTACATGCAAGATTCGAAACAATGTATGCCCGGGCTCTAGCATCTTAGACACACATCCCTAACTTCTTAAGTTTCTCCTTCCAAACGATGATCCTTTGGTCAATTCGTACAAGAGGGATTCATAGTCCTTTGGTCAATTCTTACCAAACCTCTCTATCTACTTCCCTAGGGTCCTTTGGTCAATTATCCTAAGCAAGTAAATACGACCGCAACTCAAAACTACCGAAGCTAGGATGACTACCAACGAACTATGGATGCATACACTAGAAACAATTATAGAAAAATGAAAACATAAACAATACAATAAAGGAATCATAACTAGGCTAGCACCAAAGGTTCTTAGCCGATTATATTAAAAGACATAATCAATTCAATGTTTAAGATAATGAATGAAGACATGAATTAAAGTGTAATGAAATAGCAATGGCTAAAGCTTATCAATGATATGGTGTGATTTCTCCCTTGGAAATAGCTCCGTATGCTGAGTATGATATGCCCTTGGAAGCCTCTTCACGTTCTCTGCTTTTGTGTGGTGAGTGAATGATGAATAATGCAGATTTTAGGGCTTGTATTTATAGGCCCGACCATAGTTACGGCGTAACCAAATAATGTGGTTACGTTGTAACATAATTATCCTCCAAACTCAACTCTCGTAGTGGTGATTATAGCGTAACTTAAAGAATAGTTACACCGTAAGTATAAGCTCCACCGTAAATTAATAGTGGATTACGCCGTAACTTAATTATCCTCCAAACTCAAGTCTCGTAGTGTTGGTTACGTTGTAATTCATGTTTGGAGGTTACGGCGTAGTTGATGGAGGCGCGAAATTCTACATGACCTAGATAGTTACGGCGTAACTTAAGTTGATAGTTACGCCGTAACTGCTGTTGACTTGGTCTTCACAAACGTATCCTAGCTACGGCATAATTGAGAGTAGGAGTTACGCCGTAGCTTCTTCAATAAGAGCATACTAAGGTGAAAACTATTAAGAATATCTCCAAAACCGCGTCTCTAAGCTCCAATGCTCATATATTACCTGGAAATGAAATATAAAAGAATAAGAGTATATCCATATAAACAACATAAAATATGAGCATAAACGGGGGAAATTGACACTTAAAAATCAGGATTATTTGATGTTATCACCCATGGTAACTTATGTTTAACTAAGAATTTTTTAAGTCGATCATACCTTGCTTTTGGTGCTTGCTTAATTCTGTATCAAGCTTTTTTAAGTTTATAAACATGATTTGGTTTTTCAAAGTCAGCAAATTCGGGAGGTTGTGCAACATACACTTCCTCATTTATAAGACCATTTAGAAATGCACTTTTGACATCTATTTGAAAAAATTTAAAATCATGTGCACATGCATATGCAAGTAATATTCTAATTGACTCGAGCCTAGCAACCAGAGCATAAGTTTCATCATAGTCAATGCCTTCTTGTTGATTATAACCTTGTGCTACTAGCCTAGCTTTGTTTCTAGACACGACACCATTTTCATCCATTTTATTTCGAAATACCCATTTTGTTCCAGTTATAGTTTGGATTTTTGGTTGAGGCACTAATGTCCAAACATCATTTCTAACAAATTGATTTAATTCTTCTTGCATAGCTATGACCCAAGATTCATCTTTTACAACCTCATTTATATTTTTGGGTTCAATGGTTGATATAAAACAATAAGTTACTTTGACTTTGGACTTGTGATTTTAAGGTTTTTTCATTAGTTTTTTCTATGACGCTATCTAATGGATGACTTTTAGATTCTTTGATATTGACAATATCATTATTTTATAGTTCATCTTCCTTGATGTTATCTAGATTAAATTGGTTTTCAACAAGTTGTCTTTCAACTAAGTCATCATCTACCAAAGGTAATGTCTTAGAGGGAGTTGGACTTTCGTCAAACGTTACATTTAACGATTCCTCGACTCTTAAGGTTTCTTTGTATAAAACAATGTAAGCTTTGCTATTTTGAGAATATCCAAGGAATACACCTTCATAAGACTTTGGGTCAAATTTGGTGAGATAATCCTTAGTGTTTAGAATAAAGCATTTACTTCCAAAGACTCTGAAATATCCTATCGTAGGCTTTTTACCTTTGTATAGTTCATATGGTGTTTTGTTCAAAAATGGTCTAATTAATATTCTATTTAAAATGTAGGTCGAAGTGTCAACCGCGTTACACCAAAAATTTTGAGGTATGTTTTGTTCATTAAGCATTGTTCTACTCATCTCTTGAAGAGTCTGGTTTTTACGTTCTACTACACCATTTAACATCACAAAAGTTTTCAAATTGTACTTCATCATCAAATTCCTGACCATGATCCGTTCTTATTGATGCAATGCGACTATCTAGTTGGTTTTGAATTTTCTTACTAAGAATTTCAAATTTATCAAAAGTTTTATTTTTAGCTTTTAAAAAGTTTGTCCAAGTATATCTAGAATAATCATCTACTATGACCAAATTGTAGAAGTTGCCTCCATAACTGTGTGTAGCAGATGGACCGAATAAATCCATATATAATAGCTCTAGACACCTAGATGAAGACACCATATTTTTAGCCTTATGGTTACTATGAACTTGTTTTCCAATTTTGCAAGCATCACAAAAGTGTTGATCATATTTCAACTTGGGTAAGTTCCTAACGAGATCTTTTGATGATAGAGATTGGATGAGTCTCATATTAGCATGCCCTAAACGCCTATGCCAAAGATTCGAAGAATCATCTAACTAAGTGAGACAAAGTATTTCTCTTGATGTGTTGTCAATTTTCATGACTTATATGTTGTTTTTCAAAACCCCTTTAGCTATGGATATTCCATCTTTTAGTATTTTACTTTCGTTTTCACTAAATAGGACATTATACTTTTTATGACATAGTTGACTAATACTAAGTAGGTTGAATCCTAGGTTATCAACATGAGCAACATCATCAATAGAGAGGGATTCATGAGAGATAGTACCTTTTCTGATGATTTTGATTTTCAATTTTCTGGTAGGAAGAGAAGAGACTCTTGTTTTCCGTCATGTGTCTTGAACAACTGCTATCTTTAATCCATTCATCATGTTCCAATACGGCTTTCAAGCATACCTAATTTATTTGAAAACTCAAGCATTTGGTCCCCAATATCTCATGGGTCCATTTTGGTTAAACATTTAATTAATTTGGTTCATGTATGGAAATTGTGGAAAACTATAAGGGGGTTGAATAGTTTTTTCAATTAAAACTTCCTTTTTAATATTTAGATCGACTTATGTCAATCTATTTGGATGTGTGTGTTGGATGTTGATAAACAAACATATAGAAGTATGTAATGAAAAGATAAGAGTAAGAAGCACAAAACTACAACGCGAGTATTTATATTGGTTCGGCTACAAGGACACCTTCCTTGCCCTACTCTACTCCCCGAGTCACCTAATCGAGAGTTTGTAATCACTACACGACACCAACTCCTTATGGCGGAGAAGCCTTCACAACGTTGCCTACTCTTTTTCCAGTACTAGGCTAACCACCGGGTTCTTTCACACCAAGGTGAACCACACCTACAAAACGTCGCCTACCCTTTATCCGGTACTAGGCTAACTACCAGGTTCTTTCACTCCAAGGTGAACCACACCTAACACAACGTCGCCTACCCTTTATCTGGTACTAGGCTAAGTATCGAGTTCCATTGCAATGGAGGAACTACTACCCAACACAACACAACACCTAATCTCAAGGAGATCCACTCCTTGTTACAACACCATCAAGGATATCACCATCCTTGAAATAAACTAATACTTATATGTATAACGATGCACCTCATCGATTATACGACCTAGGCATTCTTCCCTAATGCCACTTGATTTGATTCCTAGGCTTCCTTCACTAATGCCTTTGACACAACGCTTGGAACCTTTCACTAATGCCTTCGTCTTGACACCTTTAGCATTCTTCACTAATGCTTTCCACACTACACTTCTTAGAAAGAAAAGAATCATCAACAAGAGGACTTCAGTGTCTTGATGATGAGGAAGCATGGCAACTCATGGACTTGAGCTTGCTTGACTTCAAAGGTGGTGATCTCGCCTTTAAGAGGAACCTAGAGAATCACACAAAAACAAAACTACAAATATAGATCACTTGGATATGGGGTTAGAGAGTTTTAAACTCAGGGAGAAAGTGTGTGAGAAAGGGGTGAGAAACAATGAAGAAATGGCTCACTATTTATAGAGGAAAATGTCTACAGTTCCCTGGATCCCACGGATCCCTCCCACAAGGGATCCGTCTAGCGTAAAGCTAGGGATCCGTGGGACGCTCCTCTTTACCCATGGGTATTTTGGTTATGGGTCATGGGTCATGGGTTATGGGTTGATCCATGGGTCTTTTACTAGATACAATGTATCTTAAGAGTGCAATGCACCTAGTCACATGGGTATGGGTCAATACCATGGGTTATGGATATTATCCATATATGATATAAGCATGATGTCATGCAATGGGTTATGGGTCAAGCTCCATGGGTCATGGGCTTTGGGTTGTGCCCAACTACATTTAATGTATTTGGTCAATGGGTTATGATACTTAAGTTTCTACCCATTTTATATTACCCAATATACTACATACTAGTTATGTGTATATTTTGCCCAAATATGTAAACACTAGTTGTTGTACATATGTAATATTAAATCATAAAATCACTTATACTTGTTTTAGTGTTTTATGTGAAAATGTGAATATGTTAGAAACTATTAGTTCAAACCATTTACGTATTTTATTTGTTTCGTTAAAATGATTTTACGTTTGTTGTCGACAAAACTTTAGAAGATCGTAAAATATAAATAAACGTTTTACGGTTTATTTGTATTAACAATCTCCCTTTTGTTGATGACAAAACATAAAATTATTTTAAGGAAAAGCTAAAATTGTAAAAGTTTGAATTTGTAGTTTTTACTTTCTTCTCCCTCTTTGTCGAAACAAAAGAGCTTGAAGGAAACTAACACATTGTTTTGTAAAACATGTGAAAGAAATAAAAATAGAGAGCAAGTAACGGAAAGGATCTCGTTTTTACTCCCCTTGACGAGTCCATCCCTATGTAAGGCGCCAAGAGAATAATACTAAGCTAGTTCATTTGCAACTAAGATTGCAAAAGATTTCGTCTATGTGACGAATGTGCTCCCCCTTGATGATTGCAATTTTGTAAAGGGAAATCATGAAATGTAATCCTAATATTGCAAGTAATTTGCAATGTATTGCTTTGACACAAAGCTCCCCTTAGCTTTAGGGTGTCAAAGTCATCATGTGTAAATTGAATAACTACAAAACAAAGGTTAGAAAATAAGTATAACGCATAATTTCCTGCAAATATGATCCAAGTTAGTAGAAAAATAGTTTTCTGAATCACGGATCCCACGGTTCCCTCCTTATAGGGATCTGTCTAGTCAAATATAAGGGATCCATCTGGCTGATGATCAATTTCAGCAATGATGATATAACATATTATGTTAATATCAAAGTGAGATATGTGTTATACAACATACTCATATACTCAAAAATATAGCAAGTAGCATGTATTTTCATTTAATAAAACTAGAGATATGATATACATGACTCTAAAAACTAAGAAAATGATCGATACATGACTTGGAATTACTAGACTTATCTAAGTAACGCTTGAAACTAGGACACCACTAAAATCCTCTAGCTCAAGTTTGTTTAGGTTTAATCTCGTCGAAACATTCAAGGAGGTGATAGAACATGAAACGTTGGTCTTCTCGTACTTCATGTATCAAACTTTCAACATGATGACAATGATAACAATATTTTTCATGGCTAGGTAGTGGTGGTGGAAGAAATGAAATTGCTTGATGCGAAGGATCAAGTGAAGCGGCTTGTGGAGCCTCAAACTCCGAAGGGATTGGTGGAGGCACATTTGAAGATGGCTCGACCAAGAATGATGGTGGTGGTAGAGAAGTGTCAACTTCCATATGGTCGGGTGGTTGACTTTGATGATTTCTCATAATCCAAATGGGATTATATGATGGAAACGGCGAAAAGAAAGCCGGAGCTAATGTTGACTCAACACCTTGATTTTGTACCATCATTCCTCCTAATGAGGAGAATGTTGCCGTCGGAGGAGGATGAGACGGCCTAGGAGGTAAATCCTCTAAATTGTAGAGGTGTGGTGATGATAGTGGAGATGTAAACGAGATAGCTCTAGGAACCAATGGTGATGGTTTAGTGGAGATGATATTGTTTGGCCTAGGAGGTATGGTGGTGTTTGGCATAGGTAGTTTTGTCGGTACTATCCTTCTAGGAATTGGTTTGATTGGTTGAGAAGAAATCCTTGCATTTGTTGGCTTGACCGGAGATGATTCGGTTGAGGAGATTTCGTGTACAACACGAGTAATTTTCTTGGGTGGTTCTTTGGTGGATAAGTTGTTACTTGGAGTTTTCCTCATGATGATTTCAAGAGGCTTGTAAAGATTTCTTAAGTGCTGAAAATGAGGATGAAGGTGATGACTTTAGAAGTCCTAACAATGTGGTTTATAAAGCAAGAGATTTGGCAAGTGCATTCAAGCCTTAAGCCACTAAAATTCATTGGAATGTGATGATTAACATGCACAAGAGTCAACTTTAGAGTTTGTACTGATCTAGGAACTCATTTAAGATGAGATGGAGTGTTTAAGTTAGGAAGATGAGCTTGAAATGATTGTTTTAGCTAGAGTTGACATAATCATCATCCGGATCCCACGGTTCCTCCAACGAGGATCCGTCTAGGCTAATCCTAGGGATCCGGCTCGTGACTATGAAAGAATAAAAATGATGTTTCTAAGGTCTAAGATATATACCATCTTGAGTGTTTCAGTCCTCCTAAGTGTTTTAAATGAAGGGGTGCTTAGGTACTTGAGGGTAATGAGTGGTGTAGCTAATGATTGCCTTTTATGGAAGAAATTGGAACTTTCATGAGTACGAATGAATGAACAAGGATGACACTAAAGATTTTGAGAGTGTCAAGTGAAGCTAAATGACCCTAGAGATCAGATAGTGACTTAGAGTAATGTTTTGGAGAATATCCTTGTAAAATATTGAATTTGACAAACACATCAAACCATAAACACAAGTAGGCGTATAAGATGATGTTTTAGAGAGAAAAAGAGTTAGAGGTTTGGTAACTTAGTGAGAGAAAGTAAAAGTATTATTATGAGCTCCAACTCTCTACCTTGGGAGGTATAGAGTATTTATAGTCTTACATAAAACGCCACCTCCGGCATGGATCGTGCATACAGCTGGTAAAGACCGTCCGTCCTCCACGGTGTTACTTAACTAAATACTACTTAACTTATAATAACTACGACTACGAGCTTTCTAACGATTACATATACTTGAGGTGACCGACACTTCAATAACTGGATTTACTAAATCCTAACAATCTCCCCCTAAGGGAGGTCACCTCAAAATACATTGAATACAAACAGATATAACATTAAAATTGTTCTTGGATTCTTGTTCAAGTTCTTTGCTCTATAGCCCATAGTCATTGATTCATCATTGTTGCATGTTTGGTTAATCCAAGTGGACGTCTTTGACTGATCCACGTGATAATGAGTTTTGAGCCTGCTTTGAGATCATCGGCTATCATAAATCTCTGACTCTTCCATTGTGGTGTAGATAATATATGATGTCGTGACATTTGGACCGACATGCTCACATTCTGGATCATGATATATTCTTATCAGAGTAGCGGAAGCTTTTGTAGATTCATGATATTGGCGCAGCAAGGAAGCATGGAGTGATAATATCGAGTCATTGATGCACTTATCATGATTTCTTTAGAAATGAATGTGTTGAGAGCATGCGGCAATGGATTGACCGCTTCATTCGATCGACCACAAACGCCGGGAGTACCGCATACAACAATTAGCAATAAAGCGCACAAAAGTGTCTTTGATCACTTTCGTTGAATTGAGGTACACGCCCACGGTTCCCCATTGATCAAGACAAGCACGCCGTGCTCGTATATAATTCAAGAATTTCCTTGACGTGGTTTCGCAGATGCACTAGTCGTTCTCAAACCGAAACATCTCAAAGAAGACAACACGGAGTGAGTGAACCAAATAATTCAGATTCACCGATTGATGAAAGATATTTGAAAACAATCGTGTCTTGCTCAATAGAAATTGTTTTTGCAATACAACGAAGGTTTTAATGAAAATCAATTATCAATCATAAATACCTTTTATTTTGAAGTAATAGTACGATCGATGTGCTAAAGAAAAGAGTTTTTAAGCACAACGACCGGTTTTTCAAAGGTATCCGCAAATCCATAACTCGAACCAGATTGATTCATAATTATGAATCGCCCATTGTTTCGCTTCGGTTGTCACATGGTTGATCTATTGGATAGTGTGGAAAACTAGAAGGGGGGTTGAATAGTTTTGCCGATTTTACGTTAGTTTCAAAAACTTTTAGATTCGTTAATATGTGAGATCTTATGGATGTAGAGAAAGTATAGATCTAATGATAAAACAAGTAAATAAAGTAAATCGAATGGAAAGAAAAGACACAACCGATGTATAGTGGTTCGGCTACAAGGATACCATCTTCTACTTGTTTAATTTGTAGACCAAGAAAGAAACTAAGTTCTCCCATCATACTCATCTCGAACTCGTCATGCATGATTTTAGAGAAATCATCACACATGTCTTGACAAGTGGATCCGAATATAATATCATCTACATATATTTGCACTATGATTATATGTGACTCTCTTTTCTTAGTAAAAAGTGTGTTGTCAACTAACCCCATGGTATAGTTGTGTTTAATTAAAAAGGACTTGAGTCTATCATACCAAGGTTTTGGAGCTTGTTTAAGACCGTAAAGGGCTCTCTTTAATTTATATACATGTTTGGGTTTTTCAAAATCATTGAAGCCCGGAGGTTGAGCTACATATACTTCTTCATTAATGAAACCATTTAGAAAAGCGCTTTTGACATCCATTTGATAAAGTTTTAGATCATTAGCACAAGCATACGCAAGAAGTATTCTTATAGACTCTAATCTAGCCACGGGGGCATAGGTCTCATCAAATTTTATTCCTTCTTGTTGGTTATACCCTTGGGCAACGAGTCTAGCCTTGTTCCTAGACACTACTCCATTTGCATCTAATTTGTTTTTATAAACCCATTTTGTTCCTATTATGGTTTGATTACTAGGTGGAGGGACAAGCGTCCAAACATCACTAGAAACGAATTGATTTAGTTCTTCTTGCATAGCCATTACCCAACTCTCATCTTTTATGGCTTCTTGTGTATTCTTAGGTTCTATGGTTTAAACAAAACAAAACAAGCTACTTTGGTTTTGAACTTGAGACCTTAATGTTCGTTCGTTTAGCTTTCCTATGACTTTATCTACGGGGTGATATTTGGACTCTTTAATGTTTATGATTCATCATTTAAAGGTTCTTCTTCTTCATTTATCTTTTTCTTTATTACTATAGCTTCACTTTCTATGATCTCGTCATCGATAAGAGGTGGAGAGGGTTTGGGTGGACTTTCATCAAATTTTAGGTTTAATGACTCTTCTACCTTCATTTTTTATTTGTTTAATATGACGTAAGCTTTGCTATTTGGCGAGTAACCAAGAAAGATACCTTCGGTTGATTTAGGATCAAATTTTGTAAGGTAATCTTTAGTGTTAAGAATAAAACATTTGCTTCCAAAGACTCTAAAGTGATTTAACGTAGGCTTTTTGCCTCGGAGTAACTCATATGGAGTTTTACCTAAGATTGGTCTAATTAAGACTCGATTGAGTATGTACGTTGAAGTATCAACGACATTACACCAAAAAATTTGAGGTATGGATTGTTCATTAAGCATGGTTCGACTCATTTCTTGTAGGTTCTATTCTTTCTTTCTACTACCCCATTCGATTGTGGAGTGCGTGGAGCCGAGAAGTTGTGAGTAATACCATTAGCGTCACAAAAGGCTCCAAATTGCACTTCATTATCGAATTCCTACCATGATCCATCCTAATGGACACTATAGGACTTCCTAGTTGTCTTTGGATCTTTTGCTTAATATTTCAAAATAATTAAAGTTTTCCGCTTTTGTTCTTTAAAAATTTTATCCATGTATACCTAGAGTAGTCATCCACTATGACCAAAGTGTAGTAGTTGCCTCCATAACTTTGGATAGCGGATGGACCAAATAAATCCATATGTAGTAATTCTAGACACCTAGTTGTAGACACCATGTTTTTAGCTTTATGACTAGAATGAGCTTGTTTTCCTACATTACAAGCATCACAAAAGTGATGTTCATATTTTAACTTAGGTAGATCTCTTACTAGATCTTTGGATGATAGCGATTGAAGAAGTCGCATGTTGGCGTGACCCAATCTTCGATGCCATAAGGTCAAGTATCATCCATAGAAGTAAGACATAGTTTGTCTTTAGGTTCATTACCGATTTTAATGACATAGACTCCATGTTTCCTAATTCCTCTTCCTATGGTTATGCCATTTTAAGTATCTTACTATCGGTTTCGTAAAAGTACATTGCACTTTTTATCACATATTTGTCCTATACTTAAGAGGTTAAAGTTTAGGTTTTCTCGTGACACACATCGTTAATGGTTAAAGATTTGTTAGAAATCGCACCTTTACCGATGATTCTACTTTGCTATTTCCAAACACCACATTACCTCCATTTACGATTCATATGTGGAGAATAGATCCTATTGCGGTCATGTGCCTCGTGCACCCGCTATCCTGACCCATTCATAGGGTCTAGGTCGACCTTTAAGCACACATAAAAATAATAAACTCAAAGTTTGGTCCCCATTTGTTCATGGGTCCATTAGTGTTAAACATTCCATTCATGTTAGACATGTATGGATAAGATGAGTATGCATTCCATGGAGCAAAGTTTTGAAAAGGAAAACCGCTTTGCATATTTGGGTTCCATCCCATTTGATGGTTACTTCTTGGATAAACGTTATTAGGTCTCCTAGATGGATTATGTTTTGAAAAAGATGGTGCTTTGTATCTTACAAAAGTAGGATTATATATTGGAGGTGGTTGTCTAGTGGTGACATGAGTTGGTTTCTTCCTATTAACAAAAACAAACTCAGTTCTAGATGAAGAAGCTACGTTATTACCACTATTTGCTACAGAGATCCACGGATCCTCGCCTCGTACACTATTTGGTTCCTTTTAGGGGATCCAGGATCCGCCACAACAATGTTGGTTTTTCTAGTTCCTTAACAAATTTTGTTTCTTTACTTTCACTAATTGATGGATCAAGTTGTTGAATATAAAACCATTTTGCTTCACTATTTTTAGAAAGCTTTTCTTCAAATCATCATTTAGTTTATCATGAGGTATGTTAACTACATTCCCTTTATCATCTTTTGAGGTAGCCTCAAAATCGCCTTCAACAATAATGTACCAAAGATCAATATCTTTAGATTTCACATATGTTTGAATCTATTTTCCAATATATAAAACCATTAGTTTCAAGTAGTGGTGGTGGTTGCATAGATTTCCTTCCTTATAATTTTCGTAACCCATAGTGATCAAAAGTTTTTAAAATACAATTTTACTTTAAAACTTTTATAAACTTAGCTATTGATGCCAATTGTGGAAAACTAGAAGGGGGAGGGTTGAATAGTTTTGCGATTTTACGTTAGTTTCAAAACTTTTAGATTCGTTAATATGTGAGATCTTATGGATGTAGAGAAAGTATAGATCTAATGATAAAGCAAGTAAATAAAGTAAAGCGAAGGAAAGAAAAGACACAACCGATGTATAGTGGTTCGGATACAAGGACACCTTCCTTGCCCTACTCCACTCCCCGAGTCACCTACTCGAGAGTTCAAGCACTATGTCAACAAACTCCTTCACTCATGTGAAGCCTTCACAACGTTGCTTACACTTTTTCCGACAAAGCTAAATACCGAGTCCGTAGCACGGTGGACCAAACCAACACGACTATTACACAACAAATATGTGAAATATCAAATACAAGATCTTCGCTATGTAAATCTTATGAGTGACAAATAAATCAAGGACCCTTGCTTGGATGACTTGTAGAATGCTCGTGATCTACTCTTAGAGAAGGACCTATATGAGGATCACAAATAGAAAGAAAGAAGAACAACTCTCTAGATCAAGTGATCTATATGTTAGAAGAGAATGAGAGTGTATGAGAGATTTAGTAAGAAGAGGGTGAGTTAGAATGAAGAAATGGCTCTCTATTTATAGGCAAAATCTTCACTGTTCCCGGATCCCACGGATCCCTTCCACTTAGGATCCGTCTAGTGTAATCCTGGGATCCGTGGAACGCCCTCTTGCCCATGGGTTTTTGGTTATGGGTCATGGGTTATGGGTTGGTCCATGGGTTTTCTTTAGATTCAATGTATCTAAGTATACATTGTATCTAGTCAACTTGGGTATGGTTTAAGATCCATGGGTTATGGTTTTTACCCATCCTAATAAACTATTACAACAAATGCTTAATTATTACATTTTTGTATTTAAATGGCTATATGTAAATGCTTTACAAAAATAACATGTATCCTTATAATTATACTTAAGATAACATTATATTTGTTATCAACAAAACACAAAGAGATCGCAAAATATTAATAAACGTTTTTACGGTTTATTTGTATTAACAGATAGATCTCACATGCCACCCACCAGGAGCTTGTTTGATGTTGGCTCCAGAAGGCTTTCCATCTTCATTGTGAATATGTTTGCATATCACTCGATGTTCCGCAATACCACAAGGATAATGCGAGGACTCTAAAGTATATACTCTCTTTCCACATTGTGTGAAACAGAGAGTCTTCATCGACAGTGTCCTAAAGAGATTTATATGATGATCTCGTGGCTCTAGACTCAATAGTGCATATTTTGTTCCTATGCCGAGACTAGGGAGAGGTCTCCTTCTTCAATATCAACAATCTCTAAGAGAAAGTCGATAGCTTATGTTGGTTCCCGTGAGAATGAAACAAGCCCTTTAAGAGGAACTTGAGTAGCTTGGGAAGTTTAGTGCAAGGCGCACACTTGGGTCCATGACGCCTTGTCTTCAATACCGATGTTACCTTAGTAACCACCAAGAGTATATGTATTGAACCCGTTATCGCCCTAAGGTTGAATTAATGGAGGGCTATTTCTTTTCACCCTTTTACATTCAATTCTTTTCATTCTTCAACCCTTCAAGCTTACCGAGACTTCATAACTAGAACCTTGTTGGGTTTATTCTAGTACTAGCTCGGTCCTCATCCGCACTCTTCCCATATTCTCATTTTTCTCCTTTTTCATCATTCCTAAGGACTCTACACTATCTAGTGGATTGTCCTCGGTAGATCCCTCCGCTCTCGGCGGATCATGGGAACAAATACCTAACCTTATCATCCTTATATCACCATACATAAAGTAAATTTGGTCGGTCTATTTGGTATTGTTCATCCGCCATTGGAACCAATCGAAACCATTTGAAAACCAATCCGATACTTGTGATATATTATCAAAGCATTTTGTACTGAATTGTTTTTGATATTTTTAGAAAAGAGCTCCCCTCAACATGTGCATCATGTATTTGAAATCATTTTAGCACACAGAGGCAAGAGGAAGGATTAACTTCTTTGATTACCATTTTCTAAAAGATATCAACATCACTTCCCTAATTAAATCAAGTAGATAAAGCATAATGGGGAAAGGATGAGGTTTTCATAATTTTGCTCCCCCTCAATATGTGCCTCGAGGTTTGAAAGAATTTTGCACATACTAGAGGGAACCTGCACTTAGAGACAAATCAATCACGTTTCAATTCTTAGTGGTTTAAAAGATGATGCCCCTCAACATGTTCATGGAAAATTTGAAATCGCTTGGCACATGTGGGAGGAAAGCTTGCTAAACACTTATGAAACCATTTATCGAATTATCGCTTTAATCCAATTAAAATCATAAATTCTCCCCGATCACAATTTTCAAATCATTTGAGATTTGTGATCTCAGAGATTTAAATTGATTTTGAAAGCTTTTGAGGAGAATTGTGACTTGATTATGAAAACATTTTAACCGATAAGGATCGGATTTTGAGACTTTACACTCCATTGATTAAACATGCATGATTATCTTTTGAAAACAATTGTATGACAAATAACCTTTTGATTTAATTAAAATCATTCTCCCCTCAATCAATAACATAAATTGTTGATTGAGAGATAGATATTTTGACAAACGTTAAGACCAGATGATTTTCAAAAATAGAGTCTGAGTTATGTTTCAAACAATTAGTTTTCATTAGATAGTAAGTAAGTGTTTATAGAATCAGAGCATGAGATTTGAAAAACAAGATAAAACATGGCTCTGTTCTTTTTTTGAAAAACGGGTTACTGCTTGAAATGACAATAAACCATAGTTTCACTTTCTCCCAAAAATATTTTTTTATTTTTTTATTTTTATTTATTTATTATTTTTTTTATATGAACATTCGAACAACATCTAAAGTCCCGTGTCATTCTTTGAATGACAGCACAAAGACCGTAGATATTTATCGAATCGAAAAAAATATGACAAAAAGACAATATTTTTTGGAATTTTTCAAGATTTTTAAATTTTTATGGATTTTTGAAAGTTTTATATTTTTCTATTTGCTTTTTGAAGGATTTGTAATTTTGTATTTTGTTTTTCAAATAAATATTAACAAGAGATGGATGAAGAAATACCTTTTACTCCTCTTCTTCCTCTTGAAGACGTTTAAGTGTTTCCGGTTGAAGACTCTTTAGACCAAGTCGTGGGAGGATAAACTCAAAACGTTCTCTAGGAAGAGCTTTGGTGAAGATGTCTCGCTAACCGGAATTCAGTCCTCACAAAATAAAGTTCCACCACACCGCTTTCTACTTGCTCCCGATGAAATGATGTCGAATGTCGATGTGCTTTGCTCTTGAGTGTTGTACATTGTTGCATGAGAGAGCAATAGCACTTTTATTATCACAATACATAGGATTTTGTTGAATTCAAAGCCATAGTCGATAATTCGGATCTCATCCATAGGATTTGAGCACAACAAGATGACATGGCTATGTATTCACCTCTGAGAGGAAATAGAAGTACTCATTTGCTTCTTTGAAGACCACCACAAGCTTATCACCCAAAATCGAGCACCTCCGACGCATTTCGACGTGTATCTTGACATCCCGCATGATCGGATCTCGCATAGGTCGTTAGTGACATACCGGTGTCCTTCGGTACCAAAGTCCCATATTGATGGTTCCTTGAGATACCGAAGACCCGCTTAACCACTTCAAGGTGCTTTTGGTAGGCTTAGCTCGATATCTAGCACACATGCAAACAAATGAATAGAATGTCTAGGTTCATCGTCCGTGAGGTACATCGTGATCCAATCATACTACGATATTTTGTTTGGTCTACCATGATCCCCGAGTGGTCCTCATCCGCTTTAGTACGCCTATCATGGGAGTGTCAACAGGTCACTAGAATCAAATCCAAATTTCTTTAAAATCTCATTTGCATATTTAGATTGATTTATAAAATGCCTCCGGACTTTGTGAAATTTGTAATCCCAAGAAAATGACATTTGTCCCATCATTGACATTTGAAATTTGGAACCCATTTCATTTGAAAACGATCACATTCATTGGGGTCACCGAGGCAAAATAATATCATCAACATATATTTGAACGTGAATTAAATGTTTGCCTCGACTTTCGGTGAACAATGTCGGATCAATCGCTCTTTTGTCAATCCAAGAGATAGAAGAAACTTTGATAGCGATCATACCATGCCCTTGGAGCTTGCTTTAAACCATAAAGAGCCTTCTTCAAACGATAGACGTGAGTAGGATGTTCGATTCACAAAGCCTTCAGGTTGGTCGACGATACGACTTCTTTAAGATCTCCGTTAAGAAACGCCGCCTTTACATCCATCCGATAAACCACCATGTTCTTACTTGCAAGATTAGCCAAGAAGATTCTAATTGCCTCGATACGAGCAACTGGAGCAAATGATTCTTCAAAGTCAATACCTCCTCTTGACGGTATCCTTTTGCAACCAATCGAGCCTTGTTCTTTAAAACATCACCATGCTCATCAAGTTTCACTTTGAAGATCCACTTTAGAGCAATGATCATAGCACAACTGGAGCAGTACTAATTCCCATACATCAAGTCGATCAAACTCATGAATTTCTTCTTGCATGGCATTGAACCATTGCCTTCATTCATGGCGCTTTAACATCTTTGGTTCGACCTTAGAGAGTACGGAGTTGAAGAAGCACCATAAGGCATCGGTTGCAAGTTGTTTCCGTGTGGATACTGGACGAGAAGGGTTTCCAATGATGTTGTCCAATGGATGATCATGTGTCCATTTTCTAAGGTGTTCATGTGGTTGTTGTTGAGGAACTGAAGTAGCAGAGTCGATATCTCCTAATGAAGATGGTTCTGATGATGATTCAGGAGCAAATATGTTTTCAAATGGGGCATCCTCAGGAGTAGCAAAGGGATTAACTTCATCATGGGTGCCAGAAACAATTCCATGATGTACATTCGATGATTGATGATTTGTTGATGAGACAGAGTGATCAACAGCATGCGCTTCTTGACTTAATGATATTGACTTCATTGACAGGGACAGGAGCAACCTCTGTTGATGGAATTGACATTTCATTAGCATTTGGCTCATAGTGTTCATCAAACATTGGATCAAACAATTTCTTTAAATCATCTTCTGATGGAGGTACATAAGGAGTTGCTGGAGAGGGATTAGAAACAAGAGTAGAACTGATAGGACTACTTGATGAAGGTTGAGATGCGGGTCCAGAACTGGATTGTCCTAGAGCCATTTGCCCGGACAGCTCATCGAACGTGACGTGAATAGTTTCCATGATATCTCGAGTTCTTTTGTTGTAGATTCGGTAACCCTTCTTGTTGGATGCATTACCTACAAAAACTCCAATGTCCGCTTTAGCTCTTAATTTACCTAAATCTTGACCGTCATTTGTTGGATAGCATAAAGCACCAAACACACGAAGGTAGGATAGATCAGGCTTTCATTTATGGACAAGTTCATATGGAGTTTTTCCATGAGAGGTGTGTATAAGGAACGATTTTGGGTGTAGCAAGCAAGGCAATGGCTTCACCCATAGAAACATTGGAACCTTTGAATAAATTAGCATTGTTCTTACGGCTTCCACAAGAGTTCGATTTCGCCTTCAACTACACCGCTCGTTGAGGAGTTCGTGGAACACTTCTTTGATGACCGATTCCAACACTTTCATAAACCTGAATTAAGTCTTTGTTAACAAACTCGTGCCATTGTCTGCTCGAACAATTCTAACTGTATTGTTGAGTCGAACTCAAGTCGCTTGATAAGTTTGATGATGACATCCGAGTTTCATCCTTTGTCCTCAAAAACTTTACCCAAGTAAATCGAGAGTAGTCATCAACAATGACTAGAATGTATTTCTTCCCATTTATCGCTTGCACTCTCATTGGTCCGCACAAATCCATATGAAGGGTATGAAGAACTTCCATTATCGAGTTTGTGGGTTTTGGTTTGTGGGCATATTTCGTGCTTTTTCCCAATTGGCAAGTCGAACAAAGATGATCTTTTCATATTTTAACTGGGTAAGCCTCGACAAGATCCTTTCTGGAAAGGTTATTAATGGTGCCGAAGTTCAAGTGATTGAGACGACGATGCCATAACCATGACTTTGTTTTAGAAGCCTTTGACAACAAGCAGATTGGAGAAGACTTCATCATGTCTTCGATAGAGATGGTGTATAGGTTAGAACCACGAGTACCTCTTAATAATTCCACACCATCAAGTTCTCTAACGAAACAAGTATGTTTTCTAAAGGCCACTTCTAGATCGGAATCACATAATTGACCAACAGAGAACAAGTTATGACCAAGACCTTCCACATAATATACCCTGGAAATTACACTTTACCAACCACATAGTCTCCATAACCCATAATTGCTCCAAAATGGTCGCTCCCAAATCTAATAGCCCCGATGAATTTACTCACGAAGTTCATGAGTCATGAGCGATCTCCAAATATATGCTTGGAACAACTGAGTCCGTGTACCACGTAACGATTTGAACGATCCGCAGCTGAACACGACAAGAATGGATAATCGGATAATTGGGAACCCCATGCAATAATGGGTTCCACTTGGTTAGTAACAGTGATTGGAACACCCACATCGTAAGTAGAAACAATGGAATCATCGAAATAGATGCAAGCTAATGTCCATATTCGACCTATTCAAAGTATGTTCACTTCTTAAGGAATAGTTCTACCAAGAGGCATCCATTTTCTAGTGGGCATTGTCTTAGCAAATTGAGGGCATAACTCATTAACCTTACGGCGTAAGGTATCCATTGATAACCTATTTTACTAAATATTCTTCCCGGGTTTCCACTGCTTTTCTAACTTTCTTTCGCTTTTGCCTTTTAGCCTTCTTAGCTTGATTTTTAACATTAACAATTTTAACGGGCATTTGACAAAGATTAGACAAAACATTCACACCACATTCATGATTAGTAATGTAATTCAAGCAATCATCATTACATGGTTTGCGAATAGTAGCGTAATTCAATTAATTACAAGACGCTTATAGCTAATACTAGAATCAACACGATTCGCTTTATTCAACTCAAACTTAATATTCCTAGGGTGATCTTCTACTCTCTTCCAATGCACACTCTTAGCTTGCGAGGTCCTATCTTGCTTGGTATTGCCTCGGAGGCTTTGACCCGCTTGCTTTTATGTCACCGACACTCTGAGAGGGAATTATGGGAACATTAGTTGGTTGATCTACTTTTGCATTCCCGAACTAGACGTGCAGGATCCGAACTACTTGAAGGCACATTAGTGTTCACTTTCTTAACACGGGCATAGAATGGTTTGTATGCTTGGCACTAGGCATAGAACAAGGCATCACAGCTTTACCTTTCGCACCTAAGGATTTAGGACATGTTGCAATTAAACATTCTAGCAGCTCCCGAGATCGTTTGGCCCGAATGCAAGCAAACCTAATTTCTATCAAGAGGCTTATTTATGAAATCCTCTTCCACAATCTCACGGAGACATTCTAGACTATCCTTAAGGTGAGCACAATAGTTATGAAACACAAGTTCATTATTCCTAAGATGAGGAGGAATGTATTTAATAAATACAAGATATTTGCAATCCGAGGATGACTTTGATGCAACATTCTCATTAAAGACAAGTGGCGCTTCCTTTTCCCGACTCCTCCGATTCTCAATTTCTTTTGTAAAGACGTTATTTTTTCGTTGTTTTTGTCACGAGTGACTTTCATTGAATCATATAACTCTTTAAAGTGTCGCTTAACTTTTCATTTTCTTCTAGAAAACTCTCGCTTTCCTTTTGTAAAGCATTAACCAAGTTTTGAAGATGAAAAGTTTGAGAATACCGAGAATCTAAAGGAGGAGGCATTTGGGAGCCACCACATTGTTCTTTTCACCCTTTAATTGAGAAATTTGGGCTTTCAACTTTCTCGATCGTGTTACAATGAGCTTGAATCGTTTGTCACGCTTTGTTTATCCGAAAACGCGATCAAACTCGAACATCCGAGGATGTCTTGATATTTGAGGTTTTGACATTTTCTTTAAGATGTTGATATTTTAGTTGTAAATCAAAATGTTCAACTTCTAGTTTAGAAAGATGTTTTACCAAATTATCGTGATCATCCCGATCAATTTTCTCATTTAGTTCGAGTTTTGTTTTCAAGCTCAATGACACGATCATGGGAAACTTTCAATGCAATAGATAATTCATGAAATCGAGAAGCGAAATAGAGTGCTTAGTAACAAGATAAAACACATCTTGAGCAACACAACTCGAAATCAAATTCTCATTTAAGATGTGCAAGTTCTTCCTTTCAACTTCATTATATTTGAGTTCTGCTCATAATCATTGACCTCAACTATCATTGCATCAAATTCCTTTTCCATTTCTTTAATATCCGAATTTATCCCTTTTGAAGACTCTCAAATTGACCTTTTAATTGTTTAAAGAAAGGCATGACCTCGCTTAAATAGCATTCTTTAGTTTGCTCAAACCCCTTTCCCCTCGCTATCCCAAGAGGTGTGATTCTCTTACACGCTTTCTCAAAATCAACAAACAATTGATAAACAACATACAAGTCGATTAAGGTCTTGCTATTAGTGGCAATAGATCTAGGAACTAAATGCATTGGTGTATTAGGAGGATACACAGTTGTTTTAGGAATTTTCCTACAAGGGGATTCTTTTCAACAAGATTTTCACTTTTGCATATCCATATCCTTTTCCGAACACTTGTTCGTGGGGTTAATAGAGTCTGAGGCTTAAACTTGTTTAAGGATATCCAATTTTCCTTAGTGTAATCATGGGGTTTTATCGTTATCTTATTCATTTTACACTCGTGATCTTCTAGCTTCTTATTCATTTTCTCCCTAGTGACTTCATCCGATTTCTTATCTTCCTCAAGGCACTCAACAAGAACTAGGTTTCGCCTAGGCTTAAGGATTTCATTACCATCATAAAGTACCTTATTAGCAGCTCTAGCCTTTTTAATGACCTCTGGATTTGGTTCCTCAACAAGGGGAATGCTATGCTTATCGCTTAAGACTCTATGCTTAGTGATCAAGTGAGCAATCAATGGTATTCCTTGTACGCATAACTTATTTTCAAGCTTGTTTTTCAAAGTTTTAGATTGGAAAAATCATTCAAAAGTTTTGATTCCTTAGCATTGAATTCTTGCTTAAGCATTTTAACATTTTCTTGAAGTTCTTGTTTTTGCTTAGCGCTTTAGAAAGCTTTTCTTGTAAGGAGTTTAACTCTTGTTTTAATACTTCTTCTAAAATTACTTTTTCTAATAATTGTACGCATTTGGTCATCCATTTCCGCTCACGGGTGGTTAACTCAAACTTAGCACGTTGTTCATAAATAGCAACTTGTTCTTTATAGGCATTCGCCTCGTAGATAACGAAATCATCGTGGCACATGCGGTGTATTCATCAAAACATAGTCATCATTGATCGCGAAGATGCATTACTTGGTACAACCTCACTTTCACTTTGCTTCACATATTGATCATATGGGACAATATTGCTATTACCCTCATCATCAATATCCGATTCATAAGTTTCAAGAGATTGTACTTTATTATGCATCTTTGCTCATCAACATCATCATATAGTTTTAATACCTCCGAAATGATTTTGTCTTTGGATGGACCACTTGTTGTGGTGGAGAGACCTTTGGAGAGACCATAGGTGAGATGCTAGCCATGAAGATTGTTTGGGCAAGAGGTTCATCATCGACGCCGAGTCAAATGCATCACACCACTACTTGAAAGGCATTTTGATGATTATGACCTATCTCCTCGAATTGGTTGCTCATCAACATCAAGATCATAGGTTCGGCATTTCCTCAAGAAGAAACAACAACTCCTCTTCATCCAAAGCGGCTCCATTATCCCGAGCTTGCACAAGCAACATCTTGTCTCTCAAGTATTCTCGCATTCGTGGACGCTTTGGAGATGTGCGCCCTAGCAATATGTCCTCACCACCACAGCTTGTAGCACTTAATTGGCTTTGCTTGACCTTGATTTCCATTCCTTCCCGATTCTCGATTTCCAATATAACCTCCACCTACTCCACCTCTTCCCTGCTCATATTGCCTTCCTTGAACTGGTTGCACCATAACTTTTCCATCTCGACAACCGCATGATTGTGAAGGTTGGATGCGCTCGATCTCATTGTTAGTGTGAAGACTGCTGGTATGTGGATTGAGAGTCAAGTTTTGTTTAACCATAAGAGCCGCTTGATTGATGAAATGTCCCATGAGTGCATCAAGATCGCCTTGTTTGAACATTGGATCGGGAATGAGTTTGTGATTACCATTACCCGTGGGTATAACTTGAGAAGCTTTGGTGGTAATTCCAACATTTGTGTAAAAGGCAGTTGAATCATTTGAAGAACTTGGTTCTCCTTGGTTGGTTTTGAACTGTTCAAGAATCCTTTTTTCAAACATAGCATGTCTCTCATTTTGAAGAAGAAAGGCATACAGTTGCTCATAGTTTGTATTCTTCAATCCTTTGGTTAGCTTCACAGCGGTGACAAATTTGTGCCATTCGGGATTCATGTTGTTCACAAACTTTGAGTTCAAATTGAATGTTTGGCATGGTCATTTTGATGTTCCTCATATCATTCACAAGCTTATGGAATCTCACGTAGTACTCATAGACACTCTCATCCGGTTTCATCTTGAAATGCTCAAACTCATCATACAGCTTGTGATTCTCTGCCTTCCTTGGTTAATTCGTAACCCGAGAGAAGCATCTTGACATTATCCCAAACCGCCTTGGCTTCAGTGTTGTGATTGATAAGCTTGTAGATATCTTTTGGAAGACCTCAAGTATAATGTTAGAGGCCCCGATATCAAGATCGAATCTCTTTTCTCCTTATCATTGAGCTCATCATACGCCTTTGGTCCGCCTAATCCATAGATCATTGTTCCATCTGCAACAGATCAATTAAGTCTCTTGTAGTCTCAACTCGATAAGGTCCTTCATCAATGGATTTGAGAATGTTGACCCCATTTTCCTTTCCAAGACAAGACAATCGATTCGTTGAGCCCAAGAGTCGTAGTCGCCTGCAAGCATAGTGGACGAGTATCTCGAACCACCGCTTGAACATCCTCAAGAACAAAGGAGATGATTGTAGGTACGTTGGTAGACATGTTAACAGATTACACGGATTTTATAACTCTATGATTAAACCGGAAATAGATTCTTTCACGGATTTTACTAAATCAAGAGAAAACCGACATAAACAAAAATCAACCAAGTCGCTAAGAATTCTTGAACCAAGTCGCTAAGCACCAAGTCGCTAAGAGATCGCTTCGTGAACCAAGTCGCTAAGACCAAGTCGCTAACACAAGTCGCTAAAGCACCAAGTCGCTACACGCTCAAGTCGCTAAAGAGCAACTCGCTAAGGTCCAAGTCGCTAACACCAAGTCGCTAAGAATACTAAGTACAAGTCGCTAACAAAATTGAAAGCAAGTCGCTAACTTCACCAAGTCGCTAGTCAGAGTGGAGAATCCACTAAGTTGTATCGTTTGTCGGCTTGTCTCAATAGACAAGTCGCTAGGACCAAATCGCTAACAATTAACACTACAACTCGCTACCTTTTACTGAAGCAAGTCGCTACGATGAAAAACACAACGAGAACCAAGTCGCTAGCAAGAAAAACTTCAAAAATACACTTTTCAATCCAAAACAAGCTCAACCACAGTGATTCAAGCTTACCAAATCAAAACCCAAGCACTTACAATGATTCTAAACACAAAAGTACACCCAAAATTCAAACTTTAACACTAGAAATGATCCAAATGATGCAAAAACCACTAAACTTTTTCAAACTCAAAAACCATCTAAAACCACTAGAAATCCAAGGATATGTAAGAGATGATCAAACCATGGCTCTTGATACCATTTGTAACATATTGAATTTCACAAACACATCAAACCATAAACACAAGTAGGCGATAAGATGATGTTTTAGAGAGAAAGAGTTAGAGGTTTGGGAACTTAGTGAGAGAAAATGAAAGTATTATTATGAGCTCCAACTCTCTACCTTGGGAGGTAGAGAGTATTTATAGTCTTACACAAATCGCCACCTACGGGAGGGATCATGTGGATCGTGGATTTAAGTGAAACATACACAAGGGTCTTTGGTAAAGACTACGTCTTAATTTGCCTCCTCCACGGTGTTACTTAACTAAATACTACTTAACATTAAATAATCTACGATCTACGAGCTTTACTAACGATTACATATACTTGAGGTGACCGACTTTTAATAACATTGATAAAGCGGATTTACTAAATCCTAACACTTGGATGTCCCGTGTGAATATAATGTTTGGATCGAGTAATATGGTCGAGGTTTGCATATTATGCGATTTAAATCCTTCGGGGAAGGTATGTGTGAACAATATGGACTATTTTCTTCACGAAAGTTGAAGAGAGAATCAAGAGACCAATCTTCGGTGAAGGCACATTGTCCATGATTTGGAATCCGAAGGATGTTAGCAAATTGCCCAAGGGTTAGAACAAACTTGTGGTTTTTGATCCAAAACCAAAGAGATAGAGAGCGATCCTCGTTACGAACGAGTTCAACTTGATGGAAGAATTCCATTATGAACCTTGGACATATCTTCTCGCTGATTTCAAGAAGACATTCTAGTCCTATGGCTCGGAAGGAGGTATTGATACCTTCTTCGAATTGTAGAGAGGTGTCTACAATACGTCCTTCGTGGAAGTAACGGTTTTCGAGATTATTGAACCCACGGACATGATTGCCAGGTGTATTGGGCTCAAGGGAGATGTTCGGAGTGTAGACGCAAGTGAGTAAAAAATCAAACTCATATTCATGCATCATAGTTGAACCTATAGAAATGATGAGTTAATAGAAAGTGATGTTTAGTGGTCAATCAATGATTATCTAACGTTTTTACTAGATTTTTATAAACAATGGTTTTTTAACAACAATGACACTTAACTCACTTATGGTTTTGACATTCTAGTGGAATATTACTTTTAGAATGAAGGTGGTTTTTATTATGCATGAAAAACTGTTGTCCAGATGTACGGTTCCCTTTCATAAGGGATCCGGCTAGTCTATCTTTCGGGATCCATGGATCTGGAGAAACAGAAATAGATTTTTTGATAAAAACATAGGTTTTTAGATCTCATATTTTTATACCAAGATATGTGTTTTAGCCTACATTTTCTTTTAGCATGCATACATGGTTTTCTAATGTATCACGAGAGAATGAAATAAATCAAAAAGAAATGATAAACACATTATGATAATAATAACCTAGATAAACTAGACTATTAGTAGTATTTCATTTCAATGCTAAGAATGATACAAAGGATTAGGTATATAACCCCAATGTAGATTAACAACACAAAGTATATGTCTCCGTATGAGAACTTCATCATAGGAAACACAAGAGCGATGAGCGTTAAGGTGATGAGCACAAGGGCGATGTAAACCATGTTGATGATGAACCTTCTTTGATTCGGATGAAATGAAATGGAGAGGAAGATGAAGTTTTGAATGAGAGGAAATTTTTTTGAAATTGGAAGATTTGAAAAAGTGGGGATTTGATGGAGTGGATGATGGTGGGAGTTTTTATAGGAAAAGAGAAATTATCTATATTTGTGTTTTTGTTTTATTATTAGAAAGATGTAATTTTTGGATTAGATGAAATAAAACACAAATTAGATAATCCTTGAATTTGGACGAAAAGGTAACACGTATGTGAGAAAAAGCTTCATAATAAAGCTACATGTAATACATGTATATGCACAAAAGATAATCAAATAAATACCTAGGTAAGCATACTTATTTATCAAGCTAATGTCATATAGAGATAAGTGGAAAGTCATACCTCGAATGCACTTAGGAATGTCTTTACAAATGACACGAAAAATGTCAGAAGACAATTCCAACTCCTTTGTGCTTAAGATACCTTCATAGGGAAGGTATTCTTGTTACCAAGCGATTCCTATGGCTTGGTAGATATGAGCTTTGACTAATCAACATGACAAAGAGGATTAGTGCAATTAAATAAATAAAAATGTTGACATCTTAATCAACATCCAAACAAAAAGTTTTAAAAGACATGGTGTTTGTTTTTATGAAAAACCTTCTTTGTAGTTTTCAATTAACCATGGATCGTATCAAGTTTTTAAAGTAAAATATATTTCAAGAAACTTGGTAACGAAGCTCTGATACCAATTGTGGAAAACTAGAAGGGGGAGTTGAATATTTTTGCCAATTAAAACTTCCTTTTTAATATTTAGATCGACTTATGTCAATCTATTTGGATGTGTGTATTGGATATTGATAAACAAACATATAGAAGTATGTAATAAAAAGATAAGAGTAAGAAGCACAAAACCACAACGCGAGTATTTATAGTGGTTCGGCTACAAGGACACCTTCCTTGCCCTACTCCACCCCCTGAGTCACCTACTCGAGAGTTTGTAATCACTACACGACAACAAATCCTTATGGCGGAGAAGCCTTCACAACGTTGCCTACTTTTTTTTCGGTACTAAGCTAACCACCGTGTTCTTTCACACCAAGGTGAACCACACCTACAAAACGTCGCCTACCTTTTATCTGTTACTAGGCTAACCACCGGGTTCTTTCACTCCAAGGTGAACCACACCTACACAACGTCGCCTACCCTTTATCCGGTACTAGGCTAAGTACCGAGTTCCATTGCAATGGATGAACTACTACCCAACATAACACAACACCTAATCTCAAAGAGATCCACTCCTTGTTACAACACCATCAAGGATATCACCATCCTTGAAATAAACTAATACTTATATGTATAACGATGCACCTCATCAATTATACGACCTAGGCATTCTTCCCTAATGCCACTTGATTTGATTCCTAGGCATCCTTCACTAATGCCTTTGACACAACGCTTGGCACCTTTCACTAATGCCTTCGTCTTGAAACCTTTAGCATTCTTCACTAATGCTTTCAACACTACACTTCTTAGAAGAAAGAAAAGAATCATCAACAAGAGGACTTCAGTAGTCTTGATGATGAGGAAGCATGGCAACTCATGGACTTGAGCTTGCTTGACTTCAAAGGTAGTGATCTCGCCTTTAATAGGAACCTAGAGAATCACACAAAAACAAAACTACAAACATAAATCACTTGGATATGGAGTTAGAGAGTTTTAAACTCAGGGAGAAAGTGTGTGAGAAAGGGGTGAGAAACAATGAAGAAATGGCTCACTATTTATAGAGGAAAGTGTCATCGTCCTCGGATCCCACCGATCCTCCCGCAGGGATCCGTCTAACGTAAAGCTAGGGATCCGTGGACGCCCTCTTACCCATGGGTATTTTAGTTATTGGTCATGGGTCATGGGTCATGGGTCATGGGTTATGGGTTATGGGTTGATCCATGGGTCTTTTACTAGATACAATGTATCTTAAGAGTGCAATGCACCTAATCACATGGGTATGGTTCAATACCATGGGTTATGGATATTATCCATATATGATATAAGCATGATGTCATGCAATGGGTTATGGGTCAAGCTCTATGG
Source organism: Chrysanthemum lavandulifolium (assembly GCA_022545495.1). Lineage (NCBI taxonomy): Eukaryota > Viridiplantae > Streptophyta > Magnoliopsida > Asterales > Asteraceae > Chrysanthemum > Chrysanthemum lavandulifolium. Next base: position 184,513,455 of record CM040244.1, on the reverse strand, counting down.
GTCATGGGCTTTGGGTTGTACCCAACTACATTCAATGTATTTGGTCAATGGGTTATGATACTTAAGTTTCTACCCATTTTATATTACCCAATATACTACATACTAGTTATGTATATATTTTACCCAAATATGTAAACACTAGTTGTTGTACATATGTAATATTAAATCATAAAATCACTTATACTTGTTTTAGTGTTTTATGTGAAAATGTGAATATGTTAGAAACTATTAGTTCAAACCATTTACGTATTTTATTTGTTTCGTTAAAATGATTTTACGTTTGTTGTCGACAAAACTTTAGAAGATCGTAAAATATAAATAAACATTTTTACGGTTTATTTGTATTAACAGAAATGGTAGATATGAGTCCCAAGGCATATAGTTATGAGTTTGATGATGTTTAGGGAAGTGTTGATTCCAACTGATATATTGGTAGTTGGGTTGTCCGTTGTAGTTACTCTTTGGAAAGGCGTTTGGGAATATGTGTTTGAGGCCTTTGTTGAGTAGTTTTAGATCTAAACTCATTGTTAGCAAGTCCTACTCATATTAGTAACAATGTGTTTTTGCTTAGATTCATTTGTAACAATTTTAGATTTCTTTGTGACTTTAACAAACTCGACGAGCCGATTTGCAATCTTTTGTCCTTCGAGGAACCCACGGAACCAAAAGGTTCAATGAACGTAACCAAGGTTTTGGTTTCGTCATTCCGTGGTTTCTTGAAGTAGGCGAACAGTTTCTTGCTCTTTTCATCTTGTTTCGTTATACTACTTAGATCTCCTAGTTTCATAAATCCTAGTCCGCTTTTATCATATGGTAATTTCGGATTTTCATTATTTCATCCGCACAACAAATATTTTTATCGAACCTTTAAATTTTGAATTATGTTTAGTGAGCTCATCCCGTGTGAGTTTAAGTTTTCATTTTAAGCCCAAGTTCTTGACATGATATATATGCTTTGTCGATGGCTTTACTTTTTCCTAAACGTTTAACCTTTTCTTTTAATTCATAAACTTCATTTTCTAAAAATTCCTTTTAGTTTTTAAAAATTGATTTTGTTTATGATTTTTAAACCAAGTTCACACAGTTTGTTATATTCTATTTGCAATGTATCATCATAAATAGAGGAGTAAGATGAGTCATATTGTTCCCTTTGAGTCCCGAGCCATGAGAGCAATTTCGTCATTCTTTGGCTCATCGTTGTCATCTTCACTATCACTCCAAGCGCCACCACAAACGCCATTTGACTCTTGTTATTTGGTGGCTTGGGGCAATCTCCAATGAGATGACTTGTGTCTCCACATATAAAATATTTTCTCTCCTTTTCCTTTCTTGTCATCACGATCTTTTCGAAAAGGTTTCTTGTCTTCTCGAGGTTGACTAACAAACTTTCATCGTCTTCTAAAGAACTTTTGAAGTCTCTTACTACTATGGCGTACTATTTTTCTTCATCATGGCCGAGCTAGACTCTTCTTCATCACTTGACTCGCTTTTGCTTTTAAGGCAATGGACTTGACCTTTTCTTTCTTTCCTCGATAATTTCGAATCATTCAAGATTACCAATTCATGAACCTTGAGATTTCCAATTAGCTCATCAAGTGACAATATTGAGAGATCTTTGGTTCTTCAATAGCCGCCACTTTTCTCTCCATTTCGGATGAAGTGCTCTAAGGAATTTCGACAAAGTTCTTGCTACAAAACGTTTCATCAAGTGCCTTGAGAGAGGTAATGATAGTATTAAAGCGAGCAAATGCACTATCAATGATTTCTTCTTCAGAATAGAAAATTGTTCATATTGTTGAACAAGAAGATCAATTTTATTATTTTAACTTGTGAATTTCCTTGATGAGTGATTATTAAAGATTGCCAAATTTCTTTAGCGGTTTTATACGTAAAGACTCTTTCAAATTCCTTTGTAGTTAGAGTTTTGTAAAGCATCATTTTACTTCATTATTTTTGCAATTAATTTCTTCTCGCTCATCGATTGACTAGTGAGTGAAGTATCCTCATCCCACCACTCGTGACTTTATCACCTTTAATGATTATATACCATAGATCTATATCTTTTGATTTGACATATGTTTCAAAACGACTTTTCCAATAGATGAAACCATTTAGCTCAAATAGCGGTGGTCTTTGCATAGATTGCTCTTCTTTAAAATTCTCTTGATACCAATTGGAAAACTAGAAGGGGGTTGAATAGTTTTTACCGTTTTAAATCTATTTGCTTGTGAGTTAATGTAAATAAATGACAATAAGTAATATGAAACTAAAGAGAGAAACGATCAAACCACAACACGATTATTTATAGTGGTTCGGTCTACAAGGACTCTTTTTCCTTGCCCTACTCCACTCCCCGAGTCTCCAACTCAAGAGTTTATCTTCACTAATCAACAAGCTCCTTTAACCGTGGAGAAAACCTTTACACTTCGCTTATATAATATTTCGACACAAAGCTAGATGTCGAGTTCTTTACAATAGTACAACCACTCCCATCACACTATGTATTTTAAGGACTAAAATACTAACCAATCACTATCGAGGTCTATGATTGCTTGGTACAAACAATGATGTATGAACTAACTATAATTCACACTATGATGAACTACAAAGACTTTGCAACACATCGTTGAAGCTTGTAAGTATTTTGATATTCTTGCTACAAAAGAAGCTCACTAAATGAAATATGAATGGGTTAGAAAGAATGAAAAATGAATGAGAGAATGTATGGTGTTTTATGCTAGTAAGTGATGAAAATCAACATGGTGGGCTTGCTATTTATAGGCAAGAGCCTTCAAGAAACTGACGGATGGACGGATCCAAAACAGGGTCCGTCTGTAGTCGTTTGTTCCGTGGGGACTGACGTAAAATCTCACAAATCTTTACCAAACCTAACTAAAATATTTTCCATATCTTTCCAAGATTATTTGAGTAACAATCTAAACAAGATATTCACCATATCTTTCTAAAGATCCTTAGCGTGAAAATATATCCAAAATATTTACCATATCTTTCAAAGATTCTAAATAGATATGCAGTCATGGAATGATGTAAAAATACATTTTCATTTTGATTAAAATGTTCTACAAAGTAAACTTGTAGTTTGAATGTTGTAGCTAATAAAATGATATTGTTTAAGAAAGACTTGTAAGTATATATAAAAAGGACTTAACTAGATTTATGCTTTGCTAGAATAAAGTTTATAATTGTCATTAACAAAATGTAGCAAAGATCGTAAAAATATAAATAACGTTTGTTGGATGATATTTGTATTAACATATCAATTCTCATATAAAATAATACAAAACAAGCAATTATATATAGGATAAATGATGCCAATAAACTGTTGTTATTTGATATCATCAGTTACGCAGTAGATATCCAATAACTTAGAAGATTTCAGAAGGACAAGAAGGTTACGCCGTAACCCATTTACATGGTTACGGCTTAGAAGTAATAATTTTGACTACGAGCGTTCTACGGCCGTAACTCAATCACAAGGTTACGCCATAAGTTATTATTTAATGATAAGATCGTCTAAGATACGAGGGTTACGGCGTAACCTTTTACTTAAGGTTACGTCGTAGCTTAAACGAGACTATAAATACAACCTTAAATCTGCATATTTCATCATTCATTTACCACAAAACACAAAGAACGGTTTAGGGCTTCAGAGAGGACGAAATTCAGCAGCTTCGGACCATCTTCCAAGGGAGAATTCACTTTATTATCCAAATAGATTTAGTATTTCGTATCGAATATTTGTATTTAATTCAATGTCTTTCATTATGATTTATAACATTGAGTTTGCTGCATTTTTTTTAAATGATTAGCTAAACACTTCATGTGTTAGCCTAGTTATGAATTTATCTATGCCATGATTTGTGTTCTCGCCTTATAATTGCTTTATGTGTTTGCTTTTTTAGCCTTTCTTGGATACCCATGTTTTGGTTGTATTTAAACTAGGTAGTACTTAGAATACTAGTGTTGATTGACCATTGACAGCTAGCAGGACAAGTTACGATGGGTGGTAAGAATTGACCATAGGACTACCATTTCCTTGTGTGAGAATTGACCATAAGATTACCTACCTAGTGGCGATACTTAAGAAATGCGGGAACTTTGAGCGGCCCAAGCCGGGTTTAGTGCTTAATGCACTAAGAATAGGTCTAGAAGATAGTTGGTACGTAATGACTGAGAATAGATTACCTACGATTTCTATCGAGTTGACACGATAGAATATGAGTCTAGGATTATAGGCTAGATGAATTGAACATAGGAGTCTAGTGACATTTACCCCCACATAAAGCGTTAGAAGGCATTTTTAAGAAAACCAGATTATGGCATGATAATACTAGTAACTAGGCTAGCACATATTTCTCCACCGATCATTTCATATTTAATTTTGCGCTATTTTTATTAGTTTAATATTATTCAAATCATAAACCCCATTTTTAAGAGACAATAAAATCTTAAGTTAGAATCCACAAATATAGCTCTTGGGACAACCTCGGCTTTATCGAATGCTACACTATACACGATCGGGTTCTCTCCTGTTAGTGCATAGGTAGACCATAGGTAGACAAGAAATAATAAATATTAAAATCGTCTAAAATTAGCATCACATATCAATAAGACCTCTTGTAGTTGAAGATTCGTAACAAGCGAGGATGATGACCCTTTCTTCTTAGCTTTGTCCCAACCCATTGGTCGCACTTCCCGAACCTCTTCCACTTCCTCTTTAGAATCACCCGCTTCTTTGTTCATATTCAAACCACCATGTACCGAGTCTAAGTGTGAGGTGGTTTCGATGTCTTGGATTTTTGCTACCCTTTTTCTGCTTTCTTGCAAAATAGTGGCATCTCAACAGGTTGGGTTCGGATGGTTTTTAGTGTACCGCATTCGCCCCATTTTAATATCCAAACTCGACTACCCATTACCCACGGATACCGATTAATATTATCCATCGGTTTTTCAGGGTTTCTCCGCGGTACCGGTTATCCCAATTGAATATTATATGAACAAAATGGTTGTATTAAGATTAAGTCACACTAAATACCACCGACAAAACAAAGGAAAATACCTTAGTATATTCAAATTTTTAAAAGTTAAAGAAAATGAATATCGATCAAACGATTTATGCTTTTGAATTATAGATGTACAAAATAATATGTGTTATGTAATATATACTTATATAAAAATATATAATGGAAGAAACTATATATAATGTATATATACTCTAGTTAATTATAATATTAATAAAGTGGGTATAAATTGCAACGGATACAGTGCAGTGTGTACTGCACTCCAGGCGAGTATTATTAGAACCCGTCACCGATCCCGCACTGGCTAAAGAAATTTATCAATACCCAAACCCGCATTCAAAGCCGTTAACCCGCCTCGAACCCGACCCAACCCGTTCGGGTTTTGGTTTTCCTCGTCGGTTCGGTGATTTTGCCATCCCTACCCTCCGACGGTCAAGTCGAACCTCGTGGGTAGAGGATTTAGCATATAAGTATAAGAATAGTATTTAACCTCGTAGGTATAAGCATATTATGTATGCCTTTGTGATATGTAGAGATGTGGTGTTGTGACATGTTATGTATGTGAGATAAGATATGATATGTGTAAAAATGATGTATGTCATGTAAAAGAGTGACACATATATATAGAGAGAAATAAGTAGGTACAAAATATGTGTTTTGTGAGAGAATTCTTCGAGAATAGTAAATGTCCTCCTTTATATAGGTGGACATCCAAGTTCACATTTAGTGGTCACGTGTGGTGATCGCGACACTTTGGGTGGCAAACTATAATATTTCCTTTTGGAACTTGTCCAAGTCAATCCCGCTCCCAAATATTATTCCTTACTCTTTTGGTTGGATAGTGGTCCGCATCTCCGGTTTGTTCCGAGCTTGGTATGAGTCATTCGGTCATTGGGTCATTCAAAGATAGGTCGCTCGGGATTTATAATGTTTGTTCGTTCGACGTGGCCTCCGGCCATATACCCCAACATGTCCCCATTATTGTACTATCGGTTGAAGACCGATGGTGCAATGTTGAAGCATTTCTTTATGCCTTCGTGTATACGCCGCTCGGACAAGTGTTGTATCGCCTCCGACACGTGTCCTTCGGACGACACGTTAAGTTGTGTTGCGTTATGAGCAAAGAAAGATTGAAAAATTTATTTACACGAATACGGTAACCTCGCAAATTTCACAAGATTGAAAACGCTATTTGCGATTTAAGATTGAAAAGGATTGATATTAGATAATCACGCCTATACAACTCCGTTAGATGTAGGTAGCAAGGTTGTCAAAATCGCGATCCGTGTTAGGATTTAGAAAATCCATTGTTTTTAAAGTGTCGGTCACCTCAAGTATATGTAATCGTTAGAAAGCTCGTAGTCGTAGTTATTTAATGTTAGTTAGTATTTAGTTTAGTAACACCGTGGAGGACGGACGGGTCTTTACCCACCGTATGCCCGATCCACACCTCGTAGGTGGCGATCTTGTAAGACACTATAAATACCCTCTACCTCCCAAGGTAGAGGGTTGAGCTCAATACCATTTTTCTTTGTTTCACATAGTTCCCAACTCTCTTCCCTTTCTCTCTAGAACTTTCTCTCTAAACTTTTCTATACGCCCATATGATTATGGTTTGATGTGTTTGTGAAATCCTATATCTTACAATTGGTATCAAGAGCCATGGTTTGATCACCATCTTTCATGCTCTTTGTTTTGGTGGATTTCATAAGGTTTTGGGGTTATAAGTGTTTAGAAGAGTTTGAATCATTTGGTTAATTTCTAGTGTTAAAGTTTGAATTTTGATTGTACTTTTGTGTTTAGGATCATCATATGTGTTTAGGTTTTGAATTGGAAGGCTTGAATCATCGTGGTTGGGTTGCTTTTGATTGTTAAAGTGGTTGTTTTGAAAATTGTACAAAGCGAGTTGAGCCACGGTAATACGCTTCTTCTGGAAGCGAGTTGCTTTGTTATTGGAAGCGAGTTGTCTCGCGAGTTGATACTTAAGCGAGTTGTCGCCTAAGCTAGTTGCTTTGTGTTTAGTTGTCTGTTTCAAGTTGACACTTGCGAGTTGTCTTGAAGCGAGTTGGTTTATGCGACTTGGCTATTAAGCGAGTTGACTCTTTAAGCGACTTGGTTTTAAAGCGACTTGTCTATTAAGCGAGTTGTCTCTTTATGCGACTTGGGTTTTAAGCGACTTGTCTATTAAGCGAGTTGTCTCTTTGTGCGACTTGGGTTTTAAGCGAGTTGTCCAAGCGAGTTGTCCAGCGAGTTGATCCTCAAAGCGAGTTGGTTAGGTTGCGACTTGTCAAGTTTACTACTTGTCTATTGAGACTTGTCACTTCTTCGTGCTACATTTTACGGTTGTTCTTTGATTTTGTAAAATCCCGTGAAAGAATCAATTTCCGGTTTAATCAAAGAATAGTAAAACCCGTAGAACTGGAATCATGTCTAACAACGCACCTACTATCGCTTCTACTAGAGTCGAGGACGTTCAAGCAACCGGATCGATACTCGCCCACCCATGCTTGATGTAACCGATTATGACTCATGGGCTCAACGAATTAGGTTGTACTGTTTGGGAAAGGAAAATGGGGTTAACATTCTCAAATCAATTGATGAAGGACCTTATCGATTGAGACTACAAGAGACACACTTGAAACCGCATGGATGGTACAAAGATCTTAGGATTGGATGCACCAAAGACGTATGATGAGCTCAATGATAAGGAGAAAAGAGATACGATGTCGATATTAGGGCCTCAAACATTGTACTTCGTGGTCTACCAAAGGACATCTACAAACTAATCAATCACAACACCAAGCCAAAGCGCTTTGGGACAATGTCAAGATGCTTCTCTCGGTTCGAATTAACTAAAGAAGACAGAGAATCTCAATTGTATGATGACTTTGAGCACTTTAAGATGAAACCGGGGAAAGTGTCACCGAATATTACGTGAGGTTCCACAAGCTTGTGAATGACATGAGGAATATTAAAATGACTATGCCAAATATTCAACTAAATTCAAAGTTTGTGAACAACATGAATCCCGAATGGCACAAATTTGTCACTTCACAAGTTAACAAAAGGTTTGAGGAACACCAACTATGAGCAATTGTATGCGATTTGCTTTTCGAATGAGAGACATGCTATGTTTGAACGAATGATCTTGGAAAATTCAATTCAAATTCGTAATGCAAGTTCATCAAATGATTCAACAAAGATTCTACACCAATGTAGGAATTACCACCAAAGCTTCACAAGTCATACCCATCGGAAATGGTAACCACAAACTCATTCCCGATCCAAGTTTTAAGCAACCCGATGTCAAGCAACCATGGAATATTTCATCAATCAACTGGCTCTTATGGTTAAGCAAAATCAACCTCACTCCACACACTAACAATGATATCGAATCGCATCCAATCTACACAATCATGCTATTGTCGAGATGGTAAGATCATGGTGCAACCAAAGGCAAGGAAGACAAGATGAACAAGGAAAGGGTGGAGTAGGTGGAGGGTATGTGGCTAATCGTAACCGTGGAAGGAATGCAAATCAAGGACAAGGAAAGCCAATCAAGTGCTACAACCGTGGTGGTGAAGGACATATTGCAAGGAACCGACATCTCCAAAACGCCTCAAAATGCGAGTATTTCGTGGACAAGATGTCATGGTGCAAGCTCGTGACAATGGAGCGGTTTTGATGAAGAAGAGTTGTTGTTTCTTGCCGAGGAAATGCCAAAACCTATGATGTCGATGTGGATGAGCAACCAATTCAGAAATAGGTCACAATCATCAAAATGCCTTTCAAGTTGCCGATCGTGATGCATTTGACTCGATGTCGATGATGAACCCATCGCCTGCACAATCTTCATGGCTAGCATTTCACCAATGGTCTCTCCAAAGGTCTCATCACCACAAAGCAGTCGGTCCATCCAAAGATTCAATCATCTCGAGGTATTAAAACTATACGATGAAGTTGATGAGCAAGAGATGCATAACAAAGTACAATCACATGAAACTAATGAATCGATATTGATAATGCGGGTAATAGTAATATTGTCCCATATGATCAATATGTGATACAAAGTGAAAGTGAGATCGTACCAAGTGATGCATCTTCGCATCAATGATGACTATGTTTTGATGAATACACCGCATGTGCCCTCGATGATTCTCGTTATCTCCGAACCGAATGCCTATAAAGAACAAGTTGCCATTTATGAACAACGTGCTAAGTTTGAGTTAACTACCCGTGAGCAGAAATGGATGACCAAATGCGCATAATTATTAGAAAAGTAATTTTAGGGAAGAAATATTAAAACAAGAGCTAGATTCCTTAAAAGACAAACTAAACAAAATCAAGCAAAAGCAAGAACTTCAAGAAAATGTTAAAGTGCTTAAACAGAATTTAATGCTAAGGAATCAAAACTTTTAACCGATTTTTCCAACCTAAAACTTTGAAAACAAGCTTGAAAACAAGTTGTACGCATAAGGAATACCATTCGATCGCTCACATGATCACTAAGCACGTAGTCTTAAGCGATAAGCATAGTATTCCCTAGTAGAGGAACCAAACCCGAGTATTGTAAAAGGCTAAAGCTTTCCATACGATTGTATATGATGGTAATGAGATCCTCAAGCCTAGGCAAACACCATCATGTATTGGAAGCACGAAGAGGATAGAAAATTAGAAGATGCCTCTAGGGAGAAAATGGATAAGAAGCTAAAAGATCCCGAGTGTAAAAAGCAAAACATAACGCTCAAACCCCATGATTACACTAAAGAAAATTGGATTTCCTTAACATGTTTAAGCCTCAAACTCAATTAACCCCGAACAAGTTTTTGGAAAAAGGACATAGATATGCAAAAGCTAATGCACTTGTTAAAACAAACACTCCCTTAGGAAAATGCCTCCAATGATCGTGTATCCTCCGAATACACCAATGCATTTAGTTCCTAGATCTATTCCCACTAAGAGCAAGACCTTAATCACCAGTATGTTGTTTATCAACTATTCGTTGATTTTGAGAAGACATGTAAGAAAAGAATCACACCTACTGTGGATAATCAAGGGAGAGGGTTTTGAGCAAACTAAAGAATGCTATTTAACCGAGGTCATACCTTTCTTTAAACAATTAAAAGGTCAATTTGAGAGTCTTCAAAAGGGATAGACTCGTATATTAAAGAAATGGAAAAGGAATTTGATGCAATGATAGTTGAGGTCAATGATTATGAACGGAACTCAAATATAATGAAATTGAAAGGAAGAATCGATATCTTAAATGAGAACTTAGTATTGAGTTGTGTGGCTCAAGATGTGTTTTATATCGTTACTAAGCATTCTATTATCGCTTCTCAATTTCATGAATTATCTGTTGCTTTGAAAGTTTCCCATGATCGTGTCATTGAGCTTGAAAACAAAAACTCAAAACTAAATGAGAAAATTGACCAGATGATCACGATAATTTGGTAAAACATTTTTCTAAGCTAGAAGTTGAACATTTTGATTTGCAACTAAAATATCAACATCTCAAAGAAAATGTCAAAACCTCAAACATCAAGACATCCTCAAATGTTCCGTAGTTTGATGCGCTTTTGAAATAAACAAACGTGACGAACATGATTCAAGCTCACCGTAACACGATCGTAAAGTTGAAAGCCCAAATTTCACAATTAAAGGGTGAAAAGAACAATGTGACCGGCTCCCAAATGCCTCCTCCTTTAGATTCTCAATTTTCTCAAAACTTTCATCTTCAAAACATCATTAACGACACAACAAGAAAATGAGAGTTTTCTAGAAGAAAATGAAAAGGTCAAACGACACTTCAAAGAGTTATACGATTCAATGAAAGTCACTCGTGACAAAAACAATGAAAAATAACTTCATATAAAAGGAAATTGAGAATCAAGAGTCGTAAAAGGAAAATGCCACTTGTCTTTAATGAGAATGTTGCATCAAAGTCATCTGCAGACTCTAAATATATCGTGATCATTAAATACATTCCTCCTCATCTTAGAAATAACGAACTTGTGTTTCATAACTATTTTTTCACCTTAAGGATAGTCTAGAATGTCTCCGTGAGATTGTAGAAGAGGATCACATAAATAAGCCACTTGATAGTGAAATTAGGTTTGCTTGCATTCATGCCAAACGATCTCGTGAGTCGTTAGAATGTTTAAGAGCAACATGTCCTAAATCCTTATGTGAGAAAGATAAAGTGATGCCTTGTTCTATGCCTTGCTCTATGCCCAATGTTAAGAAAGTGAACTTTAATGTGCCTTCAAGTAGTTCGATCCCAAAGACTTCTAAACCCGAAATGCAAAAGTAGCAAAACCAACTAATGTTCCCATTCCTCTACAGAGTAAAAGTGACACCAAAGCGAAAGTGTCAAAGCCTCAAGGCAACACAAAGAATGATAGGACCTTGCAAGCTAGGAATGTTCAAGGAAGAGAGTAGAAGATCACCTTAGGAAGAATGAAACTATGTTGAATAAAACGAATCGTGTTGATTCTAGTGTTAGCTCTAAGCATGTCAGTAATTAATGCGAATTCGCTACTTTTGGCAAAACATGTAATGATGATTGCTTGGTTTCACATTAATCATGTATGTGGTGTGAATGATTTGATTAATGTCATGTTAAATACCCGTTAAAATTGTTAATGCCAAAATCAAGCTAAGAAGGCTAGAAAGCAAAGGCGGAAGAAGGTTAGAAAACATTGAAACCCACAGAAGAAAATTTAGTAATGTAGGTTATCGGGATACCCACCGCCGCAAATTTAATCTTAATGAGTTGTGCCCTAAATTATCTAAGTCAATGCCCATTAGGAAATGGATGCCTACCGGTAGAACTATTCCTTTAAGAAGTGAACATACTTTGAATAGGTCTAATGCGCACACTAGCACCGCATCTATCCCTAATGATTCCATTGATTCTGTTTCGATGCGGGTGTTCCAATCATCACACTAACCAAATGGAACCCATTCTTGCATGGGGATCCCAATTATCCGCTTATCCATTCTTGTCTGTGTTCAACCGCAGTCGCTCAAATCGCTCTGTGGTACTTGGACTCAGTTGTTCCAAGCATATGACTCGAGACCGTCACGGCTCGTGAACTTCGTGAGTAAATTCATCGGACCGTTAGATTCGGAAATGATCATTTTGGAGCTATTTTGGGTTATGGAGATTATGTTGTTGGAAGTAGTGTGATCTCCGTGGTATACTATGTTGAAGGTCTTGGTCATAATTTGTTCTCTGTTGGTCAATTCGTGATTCCGATCTAGAGGTGGCTTTTAGAAAACATACTTGCTTCGTTAGAGAACTTGATGGTGTGGAACTTTTAAGAGGAACACGTGGCACAAACCTATACACCATCTCTATCGAAGATATGATGAAGTCTTCTCCAATCTCGCTTGTTGTCAAAGGCTTCAAAACAAAGTCATGGTTATGGCATCGCCGCCTCAATCACTTGAACTTCGCCACCATTAATGATCTTTCCGTAAGGACCTAGTAAGAGGCTTACCTAGATTAAAGTATGAAAAGGATCATCTTTGTTCAAGATGCCAATTGGGAAAAGCAGAAATATGCCCACAAACCCAAACCCACAAACTCGCTTATGGAAGTTCTTCATACTATTCATATGGATTTGTGCGGACCTATGAGAGTGCAAACAATTAACGGAAGAAATATGTGTTAGTCGTGGTTGATGACTACTCTCGATTCACTTGGGTTAAGTTCTTGAGGACAAAGGATGAAACCCGATGTCATCATTAAACTTATCAAACAACCGCAGTTCGACTTAACAAGACCGTTAGAATCATCCGAATCGACAATGGAACCGAGTTTGTTAATAAAGAACTTAGTGAGTTTTATGAAAGTGTTGGAATCACCATCAAAGAAGTGTTCCACGAACTCCTCAACAAAACGGTGTAGTTGAAAGACGAAATCGAACTCTTGTGGAAGCCGCAAGAACAATGCCGATTTATTCAAAGGTTCCAACATTTCTCCGGGTCAAGCCATTGCCACCGCATGCTACACCCAAAATCGATCCCTAATTCACACAACTCATGGAAAACTCCATATGAACTTGTCCACAATCGAAAACCCGATCTATCCTTCCTTCGTGTTTGGTGCTTTGTGTTACCCAACTAATGAGGGTCAAGATTTAGGTAAACCGAAAGCTAAAGCGGACATTGGAGTGTTTGTAGGATATGCACCAAATGTAAAAGGATACCGAATCTACAACAAAAGAACCCGAAATATCATGGAAACAATTCACGCACGCTCGATGAGTCGACCGGTCAAATGGCTCCAGACAATCCAGCCCGGACCCGCCTCACAACTTTCATTAAGTAGTCCCATTAGTTCCTCTCTTGTACGTAATCCTCATCTCAGCAGCAGTATGTACCACCTTCGAAGAAGATGTGAAGAAATTGTTTAATCCAATGTTTGATGAATACTTTGAATCTCGTGACAACATCCACTCTACTACTTCAACAGAGGTCGCTCCTAATCCATCCAACACAACAATCCATCCATCTCTATGTCGGTATCTCACGAAGCGCCTTCGCAGATCATTCTTCATCATCATCAACTCTTCAATCTACAAGCGTACATACCGGAAACGTTGTCATATCACGATGAAGAAAACCCTTTGCCACCCGTAAGATGCACCTTTTGAAAATATTTTTGCCCCGATCCATCATCCGAACCATCTTCATCGGGAAAACAACTCGCTACCTCGCCTCAACCACAACCACACGAGCATTTCAGAAAATGGACACACGATCATCCATTGGATAATATCATAGGGAATCCCTCTCGTCCGGTATCCACCCGTAAACAACTTGCAACAGATGCCTTATGGTGCTTCTTCAATTCCATACTGTCAAAAGTCGAACCAAAAGATGTCAAAACCGCAATGTCGAGGACAGTTGGTTCAATGCAATGCAGAAGAAATTCATGAGTTTGACCGACTTGATGTTTGGGAATTAGTACCAGCTCCTGCGTGTGCTATGATCATTGCTCTCAAATGGATCTTCAAAGTGAAACTTGATGAGCATGGGATGTATTAAAGAACAAGGCAAGACTCGTTGCAAAAGGATATCGCCAAGAGGAGGGTATTGACTTTGAGGAATCATTTGCTCCAGCTTGCACGTATTGAGGCAATCGTAATCTTCTTAGCTAATGTCGCTAGTAAGAACATGGTGGTTTATCAAATGGATGTAAAGACCGCTTTCTTAATGGAGATCCGAAAGAAATCGTACGCCAATCAACCGTAAGGTTTTGTGGATCCCGAACGCCCTACTCACGTCTATCGCTTAAAGAAGGCTCTCTATGGTCTCAAACAAGCTCCAAGGGCGTGGTATGATACTCACAAAGTTCCTCTTATCTACCGGATTCAAAGAAAGGAGCAAGGATCCCACATTGTTCACCGTAAAGTCGTGCAAACATTTAATCCATGTTCAAATCTATGTAGATGATATTATTTTGCCTCGACCGACCCTACCGAATGTGACCATTTTCAAATGAAATGGGCTCCAAATTTCAAATGTCTATGATGGGACAAATGTCATTTTTCTTGGGATTACAAATTTCACAAAGTCCCGAGGCATTTTTATCAATCAATCTAAATATGCTAATGAAATTTTAAAGAAATTTGGATTTGACACTTGTGACACCGCTGACACTCCCATGGTGGAGCGCACTAAACCGGATGAGGACCACTCAGGATCATGGTAGATCAAACAAAATATCGTAGTATGATTGGATCCTCGATGTACCTCACACCAAGAGACCGATATTTTGTTCATCAGATGCATGTGTGCTAGATACCGTGCTAAGCCTACCAAAAGCACCTTGAAGCGGTTAAACGGGTCTTTCGGTATCTCCAAGGTACCATTAACATGGGACTTTGGTATCCAAGGACACCAACATGTCACTAACAAAGATATGCGATGCGCACCATGCAGGTGTCAAGATACACGTCAAGCACATCGTGGTGCTCAATTCTTGGGAGAAAAACTTGTAAGTCGGTCTTCTAAGAAACAAATGAGTACGTCGATATCCTCTACAGAGGTCGAATACATCGCCATGTCATCTTGTTGTGCTCAAATCCTATGGATGAGATCCCAACTATCCGACTATGGCTTTGACTTCAACAAAATTCCTCTCAGACAGATAACAAAGTGCCATTGCTCTCTCCTGCAACAACGTTCAACATTCAAGAGCAAAGCACATCGACATTCGACATCATTTCATTCGGGAACAAGTGGAAAAAGGTGTGGTAGAACTCTACTTTGTGAGAACTGAATATCAGCTAGCAGACATCTTCACTAAAGCACTCCCTCGAGAACGTTTCGAGTTTATTCTTCCCCGTCTTGGACTCAAGAGTCTTCAACCTGAAACACTCAAACGTCTTCAAGAGGAAGAAGAGGAGTAAAGGCATCTATTCATCTATTCTTTGTACATATTTTCATCAAAAAAAAAAATACAAAATTATAAAACCTACAAAAAAAAAGAAAATAGAAAAATATAAAACTTTCAAAAAATCCATAAAATTTAAAATTCAAAATCTTCAAAAATATTGTCATTTTGTCTTGATTTTTTATTCGATTTCATCTACGGTCTTTGTGTTGTCATTCAAAGAGTGTCACGGGTCTTTAGATGTTCTTCGAATGTACATAAATTGTTTAAAAAAAAAAAGAGATGGAGAAAATGGTGGCTTATCGTTATTTCGCATAAGAACTGTGTTTAAAAAGAAAGAACAGAGCCATGCTTTATCCGGTTTTAAAATCTTATGCTCGATTCTAAAACCAAATGTTTGTCACCAAAAGACAAATGTTTCTTTCACAAATATTTTTCCTTCTAAATATTCTTCCGAAAAATATTTATCATCTAATGAAAACAAATTGCTTTGAAAATAACTTGGACTCTATTTCTGAAAATCATCTGGGCTTATTCTTTGTCAAAATCTCTAACACTCAATCAACAACTCATGTCATTGATTGAGGGGGAGAATGATTTCAATTCAACCAAAAGGTTATTTTTCAAACAATTGGCACGTAAAAG
The DNA here is from genome assembly GCA_022545495.1 of Chrysanthemum lavandulifolium. NCBI lineage: Eukaryota > Viridiplantae > Streptophyta > Magnoliopsida > Asterales > Asteraceae > Chrysanthemum > Chrysanthemum lavandulifolium. Next base: position 184,497,360 of record CM040244.1, on the reverse strand, counting down.
AGCAAGGTCTACTTTTGGACAATCAAAAGAACAATGTTTTATACAATTGATTCAAGACCTTGGCTAATGTTATGTTTTCAAAAGATATTTATGCATGTTTGATCAATGGAGTTTAAAGTCTCAAAATCGATCCTTATCGCTTAAAATGTTTTTCAAAAGCAAGTCACTATTCTCCTCAAAAGTTTTCAAAATTTAATTTAAATCAATAGAGATCACAAATCTCAAAGGATTTGAAAATTGTGATCGGGGGAGAATTTGTGATTTAAATTGGATTTAAACTGATAATTCAATAAATGGTTTTATACGTGATTAACAAGCTCTCCTCCCTACATGTGCCAAACGATTTCAAATTTTCCATGCACATGTTAAGGGGAGCATCTACATCAAACCAATAAGGATTGAATCGTGATTGATTTGTCTCTAAGTGCATACGTTTTCCTAATATGTGCAAAACACTTTCAATCTCGATGCACATATTGAGGGGAGCAAATTTTGAAAACCACATCCTTTCCCAAAATATCTTTAACAAAGTTTGAAACACTAATTTTGATCGGAAAGTGATGTTGATATCTTTAGAAATGATTGATCAATATTTTTAGAAAATTTCATTGATCAAAGAAGTGAATTTCAAGTCCTCTTGCCTCCATGTGCCAAAATGATTTCAAACATACGATGCACATGTTGAGGGGAGCCTTTTTCTAAAATATCAAAACAATTCAGTACAAAATGCTTTGATAATATATCACAAGTACTGGATTGATTTTCAAATGGTTTTCAATTGGTTCCAATGGCGTATGAACAATACCAAAAGACCGACCAAATTTACTTTATGTATGGTGATATAAGGATGGTTAGGTTAGGTATTCGCTCCCACGATCCCGCCAGAGTCGGAGGGATCTACCCAGGACAATCCACTAGATAGTGTAGAGTCCTTAGGTATGATGAAAAAGGAGAAAAGTGAGAAATGGGAAGAGTGCGGATCGAGATAGAGCTAGAACTCGAATAAACCCAACAAGGTTCTAGTAATGAAGTCTCGTAAGCAATCAAGGGGTTGAAGAATGAAAAGAAATGAATGTGAAAAGGGTGAAAAGAAATAGCCTCCATTATTTCAACCTTAGGCGTAAACCGGTTCAATTCATATGCTACTAGTGGTTACCTAAGGTAACACCGGTATTGAAGACAAGACGTCATGGACCCAAAGGACGACCGCACTACAACTTCCCAAGCTACTCAAGTTCCTCTTAAAAGGACTTGTTTCATTCTCACGGGAACCTACATTATCTATCGACTTTCTTAGAGATTGTTGATATTGAAGAAGGAGACCCTCTCCTAGTCTCCGCATAGGAACCAAATGTGCACTATTGAGTCTAGAGCCACGAGATCATCAATAAATCTCATTAGGACACAACAATGAAGACTCTCTGCTTCACACAATGTGGAAAGAGAGAATATATTTTAAGAGTCCCACGATTATCCTTGTGGTATTGCCGTAACATCCGAGTGATATGCAAACATATTCACAATGAAGATGGAAAGCCTTCTAGAGCCAACATCAAACAAGCTCTTGGTAGGTGGCATGTGAGATCTATCCAATAGATCAACCATGTGACAACCGAATGTAAACAATGGGGCGATTCAAAATTATGAATCAATCTCGGTCCAGTTATGGATTGACGGATACCTTTGAAAACCGGTCGTTGTGCTTAAAATTTTTTCTAGCACATCGATCGTATTAATATTTCAAAATAAAAGGTGTTTATGATTGATAATTGATTTTCCTTAAAACCTTCGTTGTATTGCAAAACACTTTATATTGAGCAAGACACGATTGTTTTTCAAATCACTTTTCATCAATCGCTGAATCTCAATTTGTCGTTCACTCACTCCGTGTTGTCTTCTTTGAGACGCCCGGTTTGAGAACGGCTAGAGCAATCGCGAAACCCCGTCAAGGAGATTCTTCGAATTATACCGATCACAGCAAGATTTGTATCGATCAACGGGAACCGTGGGCGTGTACCTCAATTCAACGAAGTGATCAAAGACACTTTCGCGCGCTTTATTGCTAATCGTTGTATGCAGTACACCCGACGCTTGCAAATGATCGAATTGAGAGGTCAATCCATAGCCGCATGCTCACACAACACATTCATTTCTAAAGAAATCATGATAAGTGCATCAACGACTCGATATTTACACTCCATGCTTCGCTACGCCGCAAATATCATGAATCAACTAAAGCTTCCGCTACTCGATGAGAAGAAATCATGATCCGTAATGTGAGCATGTCGGTCCAATGTCACAACATCACATAATGTCAACACTACAAAGGAAGAGTCGAGATTTATGGTAAGCCGATGATCTCAAAGTCGGCTCAAAACTCATCATCACGTGGATCGCTTAAAGACCTCCACTTGAATTATCCAAACATGCAAAACATGAAGAATCAAAGACTACGGCTACAGAGCAAAGAACTTAAACAAGAATCCAAGAACAATCTTAATGTAATATCTGTTTGTATTCAATGTAATTTGAGGTGACCTCCTTGGGGAGATTGTTAGGATTTAGAAAATCCAATCGTTAAAGTGTCGGTCACCTCAAGTATATGTAATCGTTAGAAAGCTCGTAGTCGTAGTCATTTAATGTTAGTTAGTATTTAGTTAAGTAACACCGTGGAGGACGGACTGGTCTTTACCCACAGTATGCCTGATCCACAGCCCGTAGGTGGCGAGTCTTGTAAGAAAACTATAAATACCCTCTACCTCCCAAGGTAGAGGGTTGAGCTTCAATACCATTTTTCTTTGTTTCACATAGTTCCCAACTCTTCCCTTTCTCTCTAGAACTTTCTCTCTAAACCTTGTATACGCCCATATGCTTATGGTTTGATGTGTTTGTGAAATCCAATATCTTGTAGCAAAGAAGATCAAGTCACATTCAAGCTTCAAACGAAGTTGGAAGTCTTGTTTGTTTAGTGTTGTATGATCTAGTGTTGATTCATACTTCATTGTTGTATTAAACCATCATAATCTTGTGAGTGTGAGTGGTTAGTATTTTAGTCCTCAAAATACATTGTATGTGGGAGTAGTTGTACCCTTGGAAAGAACTCGACATCTAGCTTAGTGTCGGAAATAGTGTGCGAAGTGTAAATGTTTTCTCCGCCGGTGAAAGGAGCTTGTTGACTAGTGAAGTTAAACTCTCGAGTGTGAGACTCGTGGAGTGGAGTAGGGCAAGGAAAAAGAGTCCTTGTAGACCGAACCACTATAAAAACTTGTTGTGGTTTGATCATTTCTTTCCTTATTTACTCTTTACATATTACTTGCATATTTCATTAACATATCTAAGATCAATATCAATTGATCTTTTCAATAAGTTTCAAAACAAAGTTTTTAATCGGAACTATTCAACCCCTTCTAGTTTTCTACAATTGGTACCAGAGCCTCGTTGCTCAAGAATTTCTAAAATAATTTGTATTTTATAAACTTGAAACGATCCATGGATTCGAAAACTTTAAAGAAGGCAATCTATGCAAAGACCACCACTCTTTGAAACCAATGGATTTATCTATTGAAAACCGCTTTGAAACATATGTAAAGTCAAAAGATATAGATCTTTGGTTTATTATTGTTAAAGGGATTTTAGTTCTACAACAAAGGACATTTCGTTGATGAACAAAAGAAATTAGTTGCTAAAATAATGAAGCTAAAATGATGCTTTACAATGATTTACCTAGAAAAGAATATGAAAGAATTTTATGTGTGAAACCGCCAAAGATATTTGGGACTCTTTGATTATTACACATCAAGGTAATTCACAAGTCAAGGATAACAAAATTGATCTTCTTGTTCAACAATATGAACAATTTGTTATCCCCGAAGATGAAACCATTGATTGTGGATTTGCTCGCTTAATACTATTATTACATCACTTAAAGCACTTGATGAATCTTTTCGTAGTAAGAACTTTGTCGAAATTTCTTAGAGCACTCCATCCCAAATGGAGAGCTAAAGTGACCGCTATTGAAGAATCAAAGATCTCTCAAAATGTCACTAGACGAGCTAATCGGTAACCTCAAAGTACACGAAATGGTGATGGAGAAAGATTCGAGATCATCAAAGGAAAAGAGAGAAGATCAAATTCGCTGCTCTAAAAGCAAAGGCGGAATCAAGTGATGATGACGAATCTTGCTCGAGTGAAGATGAGGAATATGCCATGGCCGTTAGAGATTTTAAGAAGTTCTTTAGAAGAAGAGGAAAGTTCGAAGACAACCTCGAGAAGAAAAGAAGCCATTCCGAAAAGATCGGGATGACAAAAAGGGTAAAGGTGAAAGAAAGTGTTTTAGATGTGGTGATGCAAATCATCTCATAGGAGAATGTCCCAAGCCACCTAAAAGCAAAACTCAACGAGTTATTGTAAGTGGTGCTTGGAGTGATAGTGAAGACGATGAAGAATCAAGCAAGGAAGAGATCGCTCTAATGGCACATGACTCAAATGAGGTACTTTCCGACTCTTCTTACTCTTCTGTTGATGATGACACTTTGAAAAAACAATACAATCAATTGTGTGAGCTAAGTCTAAAATCATAACTAAAAATAAGTTTTTAAAAACTAAAAAGGAATTTTTGGAAAATGAAGTTTATGAGTTAAAAGAAAAAGCAAAACGACTTGAAAAGGGAAAGGCAAATGACGATGGTTGTAAATCATGTCAAGAGCTTAATCTTGAAATAGAAAAACTAAAGCTCACACAAGATGTTTTAATCGAAAATAATTCTAAATTTAAAAGGTTTAACAAAACATCGCTCTTGCCGGCGAAATAGTTAAAATCCATAAAACACCGTGAGACATGAATGGGCTAGGATTTAATGAAGTATTAATTCCAAAGAGTCAAAACAAAACGGTCGAAAAGACGAACAATCATCAAAATCTGCTGCGAAGATAAGACGGACGAGACGGAACCAAAATAAGGGTTCCGTCTGGAAACAAATGGTGCCGTGGGTACTTCAAACAGATGTAATGTTCGTAATACTGGACCGCATCAATTTGTCAAGGTAACAAAGAAAACCAAGGATAGTGTTAAACTAAAACCACTGCTACATCGGAGTAGGACTTGCTAAAATGAATTTAGATCAAAACTACTCAACAACGATATAAAGCACCTTTGCCAAACACCCTTTCCTAAGAGCAACCACAACGTACAATCCAACTACCAACACAATGGTTGGAATCAAAACTTCCCTAGACCATATCAAACTCAGTTACATGTCATGGAACTATTTCCCATCATTTCCATACATGAATCAAATAAATGGTATGTTTAACCCAAACGGACCCATGAGATATTGGGGACCAAATGCTTGAGTTATTTACTTCTTAGGTATGCTTGAAAGTTGGATTGGAACCGATGAATGGATAAAAGATAGTGGATGCTCACGACACATGACGGGCAACAAAGTCTCTTCTCATCATACCAAGAGTATGACGGAGGTAATGTCACTTTGGTAGCAATCTCAAAAGCAAAATCATTGGCAAAGGTACGATCTCTCATAACTCCCTAACTATTGAAAATGTTGCTCATGTGGATAGGTTAGGATTTAATCTACTTAGTATTAGCCAATTATGTGATAAAAAGTATAAAGTACTATTTGATGAAAATGGTAGTAAAATACTAAAAGATGGTATCACCATAGCTAAAGGAGTTAGGAAAAATAACATATACGTCATGAAGATAGATAAAACATATAACAACAAATTTTGTCTAACAACATTAGATGATAGCTCATCTCTTTGGCATAGACGCTTAGGTCACGCTAATATGAGACTTATACAAAACCTATCTTCAAAAGAGCTAGTTAGGAATTTACCAAAACTAAAATATGACCAACACTTTTGTGACGCTTGCAAAATTGGTAAACAAACCCATAGTAGTCACAAATCTAAAAATATGGTGTCCACATCTAAGTGTCTAGAATTATTACATATGGACTTGTTTGGACCATCCGCTATAAGAAGCTACGGAGGCAACTTATATACTTTGGTCATAGTAGATGATTACTCAAGATTTACTTGGACGTTGTTTTTGAAAACCAAAATGAAGCTTTTGATAAATTTGAAATTTTAGCAAGAAAATTCAAAATCTACTAGGTGTTAAATTGTGTCGATCCGAACGGATCATGGTCGGAATTTGACAATGAAACTCAATTTGGAAACTTTTGTAATACAAATGGTATAACACATAACTTTTCCGCTCCAAGAACACCTCAATCAAATGGAGTAGTAGAACGTAAAAATAGAAGAATTCAAGAAATAAGTAGAACAATGCTTAATGAACAAAACATTCCTCAAAAGTTTTGGTGCAACGCCGCTGACACTTCTACATATATTTTGAATAGAGTCTTAATACGTCCTTTCTTAAACAAAACACCATATGAACTTTACAAAGGTAAAAGCCAACTTTAGGATATTTTAGAGTCTTTGGTTGTAAATGCTTCATTCTTAATACTAAAGACTATCTCACCAAGTTTGACCCAAAGTCTTATGAAGGTGTATTTCTGGGTTATTCTCAAACTAGCAAAGCTTATATTGTCCTTAACAAAGAAACAATGATAGTCGAGGAATCGTTGAACATAACATTTGACGAAAGTCCACCTCCCTCTAAGACATCACCTTTGGTAGATGATGACTTAGTTGAAAGTCAAATTAATGATAACAAGGAAGATGAACCATTAAATAAGGAAATTATAAACATCAAAGAATCTAAAAGTCATCCTTTAGAAAAGGTCATAGGACAACTTAATCAAAGAACCTTAAGGTCACAAGCCCAAAATCAAAGTAATTATTTTTGTTTTGTATCCACCATAGAACCGAAAAACATAAATGAAGCAATAAAAGATGAATCATGGGTAATTGCCATGCAAGAAGAATTAAACCAATTCGTTGGAAATTAGTTCCAAAACCTAAAGATCAAACCATAATTGGAACGAAATGGGTTTTCCGAAATAAAATGGATGAAAATGGTATAGTATCTAGAAACAAAGCTAGGCTTGTTGCACAAGGATATAATCAACAAGAAGGTATTGATTATGATGAAACTTATGCTCCGGTAGCTATACTCGAATCTATTAGAATATTACTTGCCTATGCATGTGCTTATGACTTTAAATTATTTCAAATGGATGTTAAAAGTGCTTTTCTTAATGGGTTTATTAACGAAGAAGTATATGTTTCTCAACCTCCCGGTTTCACCGACTTGGAGAAACCACATCATGTCTTCAAACTAAAGAAAGCATTGTATGGTCTTAAGCAAGCACCAAAAGCTTGGTACGACCGACTTAAGACTTTTCTTATTGATAACAAATACTCTATGGGATTAGTAGATAATACTCTTTTACCAAGAAAAGGAATCACATATTATCATTGTTCAAATATCGTTGATGACATTATATTCGGATCAACTTGTCAAGAGCTATGTGATGATTTCTCTAAAATCATGCACGACGAGTTTGAAATGAGTATGATGGGTGAGTCAAATTTCTTTCTAGGACTTCAAATTAAACAACTAGAAGATGGCATATTTTTAACCAATCTAAATATATAAAGACATGCTTAAGAAATTTGGTCTTGAAGATTCCAAACCAACTAAACACCCATGTCCCCGGACACCAAACTCACCAAGGATGAAGAAGGTGAATCCGTAGATAACACTAAATATAGAGGAATGATTGGTAGCCTACTCTATCTTACGGCTAGTAGACCCGAATTATGTTTAGTGTTTGTCTATGTGCTCGCTTTCAAGAAAACCCAAAGGCATCACACTTAGAAGCCTTAAAAGGATCTTTAGATACATTAAGGGAACAACGTGTTTAGGATTATGGTATCCCAAAGGAACGGTGTAGAAACCATAGTGTATGCCAACTCGGATCATGCCGGTGATTATGTCGATAGAAAAGTACAAGTGGTATTTGCACTTTTGTTGGACATTGTCTCACCTCATGGTTTGCAAAGAAGCAAACGGCCTTAGCTATCTCAACTATCGGGCCGAGTACGCCTCACCGGAAAAGCATGTCAACAAGCTCTTTGGATGAAGCAAGCTCGAGATTACGGAATCATCTCAACGATATTGTGATACTTTATGACAACAAAGGAGCCATCGATCTCAAGAAGAATCCTGTTCAACATGCTCGCATAAAGCATATTGAAATCCGTCATCACTTTCTTCGCGACAATGTTCAAAAGGAAACATCTCAATCGAGAAAGTATCCTCCAAGACAACATTTCCGACATCTTAACTAAGCCTCTTAAACGAGAACCTTTAATCTTCTTAGACTTGGTTTAGGGTTAATGGAACCAAACATGTAGGATAAACATAGCCCAAAACATTAGAATAGCCTAAACAAAACAATTCTATCTTGTATACTGCATCGTAGCCACGGCACCAACGATAACAAGGACGGAACCAAAATTTGGTACCGTCTCGTCCGTGGTGTCTCTGTACAAAATTGCTACCTACAAAACATCTTCTTCCTCAAACTCACTTTACCAAAACGTGTAAACATTAAACCAAGCTCATTATTGACACCTTCCCACTCACTAATCATCAAGATAACATCATTGTAAGTATCCTAACTACATTTTATCTCTTAATTCGAGTCTAGGATTCTTATTTATGCACAAAACTATCACAAATCATTACATGGTGTTTTATGTATGCTTTTATACCAAATATGAATTCAATTGGCAAAATGCATAACTAGTCATTGAAATTAGGTACTACATTATCATATTGCATAAACAAATCATGCTTCCCACTAATTGATAGATAATGAATATAAGGCCTTATTCAAATAACCAAACACCCCATGTCAAAAGTTTTGAAAAGCTTCTCACTTGTAGGAAAACAAATTTTTTTTTTGCTAATACAAATTGAAACGTTAAATTTTCATCACTTACATGCTCTTGAATACTAAAAGTATTGCATAACTAATATGCATTCCCGAGTATATTCAAATGAAGCCACATTGAATTAGGAGCATTCGGGTTATCTCATGGTATTTGCCAAACACCCCACTAAAACCATTTTTGTGCATAAAATGAGTCGAGATAACCGCAACTCCAAATTGTTTTCATATAGGCACACACTAGAACCAAAACGTTAAAGTTTATTCTCACTTTTAACATATCAATTCTTGTCCTTAGGAATAATCATGGTAGCCGCAAGATTCTATGATCACAAAGACACCCTTAACTACATTCCCAAACACCATAAAACCAAAGGACATACCAAGGAACAAGTAGAAATATTTAAGGGTCTAGAATCAAGGTATTTCCATGAGGGTAGAACCATTCACTCATCCTTCCTTGAAAATACCAATCTCCGTGAAGAACTAGCCGCCATTCAATTCGATTGTCTCTTTGACATCGATGACCCAATTTATCCTAGGTTTGTGTTAGAATTCTATGCTAGTGTGACCGGCTTTAGTGATGAAGACGATGATGAATTTTGTCTTAGGTTTAGAATCAATCAAAACGACTACACCATCACATTAGCCAACTTTGCTCGAGTGCTAGGAATTCCCAACCGAGGGACTTGTGTCTACTCGGATAAATGGTCACTCACCGTTCTTGATGCAATCAATGACCGCACTCTTCCCTACCAAACCCGTTTGGCCGATAAGGATGTTATCCGTGAACACCTATTTAACCCAAAGGGTGATACAACCCGTGTTACCCCGAAAGGGAAAAGAGGTAAACCGAGATCCATGTGGAATGGAGCTAAATGAACTTAAGCCCGAATTTAAGAAATGGGAGGAGCTACTTAGAGCCAATGTCATTAGCACCATAGGAAATAGGGATCACATAAACGCTTGCCTTTGTCACATGCTCTACAACTTGTCCACCCGAAAACCATTCAATTTAGCCTACTACATAGCTAGGAGAATGATTGATATTTCAACTCAAGGATCGGTTGCTCTTCCATACGGGATGCTTCTCACCCGTCTCTATAGAAACTTTGCACCAATTCCACCAACCCCAAAAGGGATGCACCTTCATTATGAACTCATCCCTCACATCTTTGTACCTTTGAGTGATGAACGAGTTGCTAAGACAAAAGGCAAGAGAGCAAAACCTCCAACTCCATCATCATCATCATCAAATAGCTCCGAGGATGGTCTTCCAAGCTCTCGTCTCCCACCTCACGAGTATTATGCGTCTCTTCCCGAGATTGAAAATGAATCAGCGGAATTCAAGCAAACTAAGGGAATGTTCAAGTGCCTTGGTAGGATGATGAACAAGATTTACAAGAAGTTGGACAAATGAGGGTACTTTAAGGAGTGTTTGGAACAATACATTTTCTCTAATGTTTGATACTACTTTGTTGTTTTTATCTTGTAGGATGATAATATAACTTCTAAAACTGATGTATGCTAACAATCTTATGCAGGGGGATAGCACAAGTATGCTATCAAATTTTACCCATTTTCACTATAATGTGAAAATCAATAAGCCTTGCTCAAAATCTATGCTCCACTATGTTTATACATGTGTTATTTACTTTTCTTAACTAGAAATGTTTAGTATAACACCTCTTGAGAAAAATTTCATGTTTCGGAAAAGTCCCGACACCTAAAAACACACTCTGTCTTGTTTTCGCCTCGACGGACGAGACGGCACCAACAATTTGGTACAAATGTCATTGAGAAATAGTACCGCCGTCAGATAGTGACCGCACGGCACCCTTTAAGGGTTCCGTCCGTGTAAATTTTTGGTGTCGTGGATCCTTCGTGTAACTTTCCAATTTCACTATTTCGTGATTCCAAATTACCATCCATTGCTTATAAGTCAATCGACTTGTTTATACTCTTATTAGAACTAGTATAATTCACTTAGGTATATAAAAATCCATTTCCACCAAAATTCAAAAATTTGAAAAATCCACCCAAGAAGCCCTTTTGCATAAAGGAAGGAACCAAATTTTTGGTACCTTCAAATCCGTGAGTGATCTGATTATTAGGAAATTCCACTCATTAGAACACATTTATTGCAAATATTTTCTTCTTCACTCCATCTCTCTTGAATGGATTGACTTGGGTGATATGACTAGCATTCAACCCACTTCCAAATCATTAGGAACCTCATCTCTTCAATGGTTTAACATCAAATCAAACACATTTCTCCACAATTTTTCACTTCTATAAATTGAGAGGTTTTACCATGATCATCCTCACACCTTCTTCATTCTTACTATTATCTAGCAAAGAAAAACCCAAGTCAAAAATGACAAAATCCTCTCCAAAAACTTGCAAGAAAACCGCTAGAATTAGTGTGAGGCCTTGTTGCTTTGTTAACCTTAGCTCCTCATCCGAGTCTTCTCCACTCACGATCTCATCTCCCATCCGAGATGATACAAGCCTTACCTTGGCTACACCTACTCAATCACACATTGTGATCACGACTCCACCACCTACAAAAACACCAACTTCACCTCCACCGACACCCATCCAAACATCCAAAACACCCTCACCACCTTCACCACCAAGGTCTCCTACTCTCATTCCTATGGAGTTATTTTCCACTCCACCAACTTCACCAAATCCTTTCTTTGAGGACTTGGATGACTTGCCTCCTAGGCCAAATCATCCACCACCATTGCCATCCTTTGGCACAATTGAGCAAATAGCTCATGAATCACCAAGGTCATCTTTTGACCCAAATGCCCCACTAGGGCCAAAACCTCTTCTCTTCCACCCCATTCACAAAGACATTCATGGTCCTTTGTATGGGGACCATCCACTCAACATCAATGTCCCTCATCTTGAGGACATTGAGGAGTGCATGTGGATGGCAATCCCACTAGAGAGGAGATTCAGCGAAACTCCACAACCTCCACCAATTCAAAGGCATGGTGGATTCTCACTTAAGTGAGACTATGCAAATGCAAATGCTTTGCTTGCCTCCATCATGACCACCCCAAACATTCCAAACACCACCAACACATCTACCATACCACCACCACAACCTTCCCAAACATACTACCCTCCTAGGCATGGTTGCTCAACTTAGAGCAAACGGCCCAAGCAAACCGTGAAGGGACCCGGGTTATGGACCATGACTTCCAAGAGGAAATGAGGTTCATCCTCAATCATATCCTTGAGTGCCTCAACGCTTTTCTCATCCACCATCTAATTAGGATGGTCATAGATTAGCATTTCTAGTTCTTCTTTCTTAGGATTATTTTTCTTTTCTTGTACTACAACACATCATTGTGTTCTCCTTTCATGATCTTTATTCATGAAAATTTTAACTAATGAATGGTGTTTTATTATAGTGTTGGTACTTTTACATAGTGTTTGGAAATGCTTGTGAATGATCATTATTACTAACATTTTTTTTTTGTAGCTTTATTTTCACAATCAATGTATCTTCTCATTAAGCACCCAATTTAGGGGAGCTTTGATCAAGGGGAGATAATGGCTCTGCTCATTACATTCCGCGATAGCCTCTTCTTTTGTTGAGACAAAAGGGGAGAAAATATAGAACTTGTTTACATTTGACTCTTCCGAAAAGTCAACTTCATACATTGACTTTCGAAAAGTCAAACATGATACTTCATTGGTAATACTTGACTTTTCTTGAAAAGTCAATCGATACTTTGATTTTCCGAAAAGTCAACATCATGCATCAACTAGTGAATACTTTGACTTTCAAAAAAGTCAAACATCATACACTTGCATTATCATTTCCTTTCAAGTTCTAAAACTAATATTTTTATAACTTTTGCACAAACTTTGTATCTTTTATAAAAATAAAATTTATATTTTGTCCTCAACAAAAAGGGAGAGATTGTTAATACAAATATCGTCATTAAACGTTATTTATATTTTTGATCTTTGCCTAAGTTTTGTTAACGACAAAAGTAAACTAAATTTGTATAAAAGCTTAAAGCTTGTCAAGTTTAATAGATATTAAAACAAGCTTTTTCAAACAATATATTCATCATTCAAGCATTTACATTTATGATTAGTGGCATCTTGATATGACTCTAATCATTACGTATGATAGTAGTTTTTAGAATGTGTTAGGTTCTTAAAATCAAACACTACTTAAGTACTTGCATATTTCTAAAAATAGAAATACAACATATGACATCATGTGATGCATCATGGAAATCATTGGAAGATTTCATTGGATATTTTGTGTGGATTTGTACTCTTCATATCTTGCACAATCTCACTTAGATATAGTTGACTTTAGCAAATATTTTGATATCTTGGCTGTCAGACTTGGCGGTACCAAAATGGTACACGGGTGGAACCCTTTTAAGGGTTTCGTGGTCCGTGTACGCTCCTGTCCATTTTGGCTATAAATAGCAAAGCCAAACCAAGTAGTTTTTCATCCCTTTCTATTATACTCTCATACATATCTTCTCTAACCTTTCTAACTTAGTTTCATATCATAGTAGTGATCTCTTTTGTAGCAAAGAAGATCAAGTCACATTCAAGCTTCAAACGAGAAGTTGGAAGTCTTGTTTGTTTAGTGTTGTATGATCTAGTGTTGATTCATACTTCATTGTTGTATTAAACCATCATAATCTTGTGAGTGTGAGTGGTTAGTATTTTAGTCCTCAAAATACATTGTGCGGGAGTAGTTGTACCCTTGGAAAGAACTCGACATCTAACTTAGTGTCGGAAATAGTGTAAGCGGTGTAAAGGTTTTCTCCGCGGTGAAAGAAGCTTGTTGACTAGTGAAGTTAAACTCTCGAGTGTGAGACTCGGGGAGTGGAGTAAGGCAAGGAAAAAGAGTCCTTGTAGACCGAACCACTATAAACAACTTGTTGTGGTTTGATCATTTCTTTCCTTATTTACTCTTTACATATTACTTGCATATTTCATTAACATATCTAAGATCAATATCAATTGATCTTTTCAATAAGTTTCAAAACAAAGTTTTTAATCGGTAAACTATTCAACCCCCCTTCTAGTTTTCTACACCTTTTATCTTTTTGCATTAATCTATATATTGTAACAAAAAGTTACAGAATCACGTGTTAATAAATTAACATTATCTTTTTGCATAAATGTTATCACGAAAAACCTATAATAAAAAACTTTAAAACCGTAAGTAGGTGTCTTGTGACATTATGTAGTAACTTTGTGCAAGTATGCATTGCAATATATCTAATATTCTACGACTTGAACATATAACTTTTCTCTTATCATACATTTAGATTCGTTTATCATATACTAGGGGAAATTGCGCCTAGCGGCAGCGGGTTTCTAGCAAGACAATCAACAATATGCGATATTGTGGTAAATGTTTGCATAACGTTCAAAATAGAACGTGAAAAGATCAAAATTTAATTGCAAATGGTTGTAACATACGCTAATTCAAACTCTAGCGCAAATTCTTAACATGTATCAAACAACATATAAAAATAATTAGTGAGATTCAAAAATAAAACATTACATCCCCACGCAAAACCCGTCCTTTCAACCAAGTAAGCACTTTATCGCACTTTTTGGTCTACACTCACTTGGATATTCTAAGTAGTCTCATACTCCATGCGTCCCATTTAATTGTTATTTTGAATGGTCATATATGTCAAAGAAAAGGTTTTACACCTTATCACATATCTAAAATACCAATAAATATATAGAAAATAATGATTCTTATGAACCCAAGCCTATTTTGGCTTTGAAATCCAAAAAGGAATTGTTATCATCTCACGGGACACACTGAAGGAAATTGTTGCAATTGTCATAAAATGGAGTAAGTACCGCGTGTTAGATGTATCACTATGGATTATGGAATATTAGACCTGATGCTACCATCCTTTCCAAGGTCGTTCAACTAAACTCCTTAAAGTTAAGAACACAAACATTTATTCTGATCTTGTGCACTTTAAATGTACACAACTACACACCTACAACATTCTAGTTATTAGCAGTACCATGGCAATGTACTTGATTATACTGGATTTTGTATTAATGCATGCCGTTATATTAACATCTAATACTACACCACCAGATGACCAAACATGCACCTAATTTAGTGAGTAATTAGTTGCTATGCTAGATAGTTTTTGTCTTTGTCACACAAACCCAAATGGCTCTATAGAAATTAATATATACCTATTACATATTTGTCACATGTAGTATCTACTCTGCTTTTTCCACATTAAGTGCATCCTACATATTCAGAGAGTAGCGTTTTTTTGAGATTTTTGCGACATTAATTGAAATATGTTTGGACAAAATCAGAATTTAAAGCAAGTAAACTAACCACAAAGCTGTAAGAACCACAAGAGGTAATTTTCGTCCTTAAATAATTACCGCCTCATCCCCTTCACTTACTATAGTAAAAACCGTTTCCTTCAATGAATCTCGAGTCTTGCTAATGTAAGGATCATGAAAGCTTTTACCCTGAAAATAAATGGAATGAAACTCATAAACTGCAAATTAACGTCCAAAATGGGAAAACATGACACCTCTTCTTTCACGTTGACCCCATGACGCTGATATACCTAAAAAAGAACAGGCAAAAATGTAACTTCATATACATGGGGATGCAGTATAATACAATTTAATTTAACAAACATTAAAATAGCAAGACCAAAGAAGATGTACCTTGATCTCCAGATGATTAACGTCCAAATGATCCCCATCATGAATTCTTTTCCGGAGCACAACAACTCCAGAATACTCGAGCATATGACTTAACGTTTCTCCAATAAAAGTAGATCGTAAATGACCCATATGCATTTCCTCAGCTATATTTCATGACAAAAAGTATATATTTGCCTTTTTCACATAAACTTTTGGTGACCATGTGTCTATACCATCCGTTAGCATCTTATGAATACTCTGCAAGGAAAGAAGAAAAGTGAGGATCTCAAGGCATAAGAATTGTAATACAGCAGTTGGAAAAGAAATGAAAAATAAAATACCTTATCTATCCATTTCCTACATAACTTAAACTTTATAAAACCAGACCACATACGACGATCTTTCCATCATGTCCTTATAATCGAAACCACGATTTTTCCCGACGGCCTATAAGAAAAGATTAATAACCTCGCCCAAAGATATTCAATATACATGACAGTTCACTCAATAAAGAAATTTTATTACCATCCAAGATGCTTTGGTCCTTTCCACACATGAGTGTCCTTTATTTTAGACCATATGTGCAAGACATCGGAGCTATTACCAAAAGTAAATTTCGAATTAGTACTCATCATTCATAAAACTAAGAATACATATATACTAAGAAAGAAAAGTACACAAGTATGAGAAAGAGTATATATACCAAATGTAATCACCACCGTCCTCTTTAGTGCAAGTAGAAATACTACAAGACACTGTTTCTTGATGATCACCACCGAAAGTACATTCCAGTGAAGTGTTAAATACCTTTTCAATTTCATCTTGAAGGCTCCATCTATTACGTTCCTGCATTACAATACAAAAGCATCTTCTTAACTATTATTTTTCTATATATTAAGCTTCTGAATCTAAAGTTCACGTTAAGAAACCATTTTATCGCACTCAACATTTTAACTTTTATAAGCTGGATAAACAAACAATATGTTTTATGTATACAAATACTTGCCCTAATCATGTTATAAGCCTAAAAGAAGCATATTATATTTGTAATAACATAGTTTCCCTAATTGTACTTAACATAGTAACTCGGTCGATCCGACCCCTTTCAACTAAAGCTAAGTTTGACTTGTTACCCGTGACAACAATATCAAGTAAGATTTTACATTACACGGGATGAAGCCCCTCAAACGGATAATCCATTGGCTTAAAAGCGATTCCTTTTGAAATGCCTTCATTTTATAAATCGAGGGATGGTTAGTGCCAAATTAGACAAACCACAAACCATGCTAAAATAATCATAATAATGATAAAAAAAAACATGAACATGTAACTGCTATAAAAAATTAATAACATGTGGTTGTCAATTAGGTCGCCGGAATAAATTGCCTTTAATAATCAGAAGATCTAATCAACCGGAACATGCTCCATTCTAATCCCACTTCATTTGTGTCAGAAAATAGCCGCTAATCATCATAGCCCTCCAGGAACATGCTCCATACACAAACATAAGAATACCCAAATCATAAAAATACAAACACAGTAAAAATCAAAACTTGAATTAATTAAAAAAAAACCAAACCCACCAAAATACACAATCAACATTAGGAGAAAAAAAGGAAAGAAAGAAACAAATTTACTCGATTATGTAACTCCTGCAAACTACCTGCAACCAAAAAACAAAACAAACAAATTCAGTAGAAGCTGAAAAAAATATTCAAACATTTAACACATATCAACAATCTCACAACCCATTAACGAAAAAAAAAAAAAAAAAAAACCCAGCTTATAATTCATGTTGGCGGTGTGAATCATGATGGTACGTTGGTTTCTATGGTCTTGGAGTCCAATGTGGTTTGATCATTTCTTTCCTTATTTACTCTTTACATATTACTTGCATATTTCATTAACATATCTAAGATCAATATCAATTGATCTTTTCAATAAGTTCAAAACAAAGTTTTAATCGGTAAACTATTCAACCCCTTCTAGTTTTCTACACCTTTATCTTTTTGCATTAATCTATATATTGTAACAAAAAGTTACAGAATCACGTGTTAATAAATTAACATTATCTTTTTGCATAAATGTTATCACGAAAAACCTATAATAAAAAAACTTTAAAACCAGAAGTAGGTGTACTGTGCACGTATGTAGTAACTTTGTGCAAGTATGCATTGCAATATATCTAATATTCTACGTACTTGAACATATAACTTTTTCTCTTATCATACATTTAGATTCGTTTATCATATACTAGGCGAGTACCCGCGCCTAGCGGCAGCGGTTTCTAGCGGCAGACAATCAACAATATGCGATATTGTGGTAAATGTTTCGTACAACGTTCAAAATAGAACGTGAAAAGATCAAAATTTAATTGCAAATGGTTGTAACATACGCTAATTCAAACTCTAGCGCAAATTCTTAACATGTATCAAACAACATATAAAAATAATTAGTGAGATTCAAAAATAAAACATTACATCCCCACGCAAAACCCGTCCTTTCAACCAAGTAAGCACTTTATCGCACTTTTTGGTCTACACTCACTTGGATATTCTAAGTAGTCTCATACTCCCTGCGTCCCATTTAATTGTTATTTTGAATGGTCATATATGTCAAAGAAAAGGTTCTACACCTTATCACATATCTAAAATACCAATAAATATATAGAAAATAATGATTCTTATGAACCCAAGCCTATTTTGGCTTTGAAATCCAAAAAGGAATTGTTATCATCTCACGGGACACACTGAAGGAAATTGTTGCAATTGTCATAAAATGGAGTAAGTACTGCGTGTTAGATGTATCACTATGGATTATGGAATATTAGACCGATGCTACCATCCTTTCCAAGGTCGTTCAACTAAACTCCTTAAAGTTAAGAACACAAAAATTTATTCTGATCTTGTGCACTTTAAATGTACACAACTACACACCTACAACATTCTAGTTATTAGCAGTACCATGGCAATGTACTTGATTATACTGGATTTTGTATTAATGCATGCCGTTATATTAACATCTAATACTACACCACCAGATGACCAAACATGCACCTAATTTAGTGAGTAATTAGTTGCTATGCTAGATAGTTTTGTCTTTGTCACACAAACCCAAATGGCTCTATAGAAATTAATATATACCTATTACATATTTGTCACATGCAAGATCTACTGCTTTTTCCACATTAAGTGCATCCTACATATTCGAGAGTAGCGTTTTTGAGATTTTTGCGACATTAATTGAAATATGTTTGACAAAATCGAATTTAAAGCAAGTAAACTAACCACAAAGTCAGTAAGATCCACAAGAGGTAATTTTCGTCCTTAAATAATTACCGCCTCATCCCTTCACTTACTATAGTAAAACCGTTTCCTTCAATGAATCTCGAGTCTTGCTAATGTAAGGATCATGAAAGCTTTACCACGAAAATAAATGGAATGAAACTCATAAACTGCAAATTAACGTCCAAAATGGGAAAACATGACACCTCTTCTTTCACGTTGACCCCATGACGCTGATATACCTAAAAAAGAACAGGCAAAAATGTAACTTCATATACATGTGGATGCAGGTAATACAATTTAATTTAACAAACATTAAAATAGCAAGACCAGCAGCATGTACCTTGATCTCCAGATGATTAACGTCCAAATGATCCCCATCATGAATTCTTTTCCGGAGCACAACAACTCCAGAATACTCGAGCATATGACTTAACGTTTCTCCAATAAAAGTAGATCGTAAATGACCCATATGCATTTCCTCAGCTATATTTCATGACAAAAAGTATATATTTGCCTTTTTCACATAAACTTTGGTGACCATGTGTCTATACCATCCGTTAGCATCTTATGAATACTCTGCAAGGAAAGAAGAAAAGTGAGGATCTTGAAGCGCATAAGAATTGTAATACAACAGTTGGAAAAGAAATGAAAAATAAAATACCTTATCTATCCATTTCCTACATAACTTAAACTTTATAAAACCAGGACCACATACGACGCATCTTTCCATCATGTCCTTATAATCAGAAACCACGATTTTTTCCCTGACGGCCTATAAGAAAAAGATTAATAACCTGCCCAGTATATTCAATATACATGACAGTTCACTCAATAAAAGAAATTTTATTACCAGTCCAGCATGCTTTGGTCCTTTCCACACATGAGTGTCCTTTATTTTAGACCATATGTGCAAGACACTGGAGCTATTACCAAAAGTAAATTTCTGAATTAGTACTCATCATTCATAAAACTAAGAATACATATATACGGAAGAAAGAAAAAGTACACAAGTATGAGAAAGAGTATATATACCAAATGTAATCACCACCGTCCTCTTTAGTGCAAGTAGAAATACTACAAGACACTGTTTCTTGATGATCACCACCGAAAGTACATTCCAGTGAAGTGTTAAATACCTTTTCAATTTCATCTTGAAGGCTCCATCTATTACGTTCCTGCATTACAATACAAAAGCATCTTCTTAACTATTATTTTCTATATATTAAGCTCGAATCTAAAGTTCACGTTAAGAAACCATTTTATCGCACTCAACATTTTAACTTTTATAAGTCGGATAAACAAACAATATGTTTTATGTATACAAATACTTGCCCTAATCATGTTATAAGCCTAAAAGAAGCATATTATATTTGTAATAACATAGTTTCTAATTGTACTTAACATAGTAACTCGGTCGATCCGACCCTTTCAACTAAAGCCAAGTTTGACTTGTTACCCAGTGACAACAATATCAAGTAAGATTTTACATTACACGGGATGAAGCCCCTCAAACGGATAATCCATTGGCTTAAAAGCGATTCCTTTGAAATGCCTTCATTTTATAAATCGAGGGATGGTTAGTGCCAAATTAGACAAACCACAAACCATGCTAAAATAATCATAATAATGATAAAAAAACATGAACATGTAATCGCTTATAAAAATTAATAACATGTGGTTGTCAATTAGGTCGCCGGAATAAATTGCCTTTAATAATCAAAAGATCTAATCAACCGGAACATGCTCCATTCTAATCCCACTTCATTTGTGTCAGAAAATAGCCGCTAATCATCATAGCCCTCCAGGAACATGCTCCATACACAAACATAAGAATACCCAAATCATAAAAATACAAACACAGTAAAAATCAAAACTTGAATTAAATTAAAAAAAACCAAACCCACCAAAATACACAATCAACATTAGGAGAAAAAAAGGAAAGAAAGAAACAAACTTACTCGATTATGTAACTCCCGCAAACTACCCGCAACCAAAAACAAAACAAACAAATTCGGAGAAGTCGAAAAAATATTCAAACATTTAACACATATCAACAATCTCACAACCCATTAACGAAAAAAAAAAAAAAAAAAAAAAAAAAAAACCCGACTTATAATTCATGTTGGCGGGTGTGAATCATGTGGTACGTTGGTTTCTATGGTCTTGGAGTCCAATGGTGGTGGCGTTTGAGCGGTGGTGTAGTAGCGTGGTCGAATAGGAGAAGAGATGAGATGTGATTGGGTTTCGTGTGTGTGGTGGGTGTAGAGATGCATTTGCAATAATAAGATTCTAACATTTTTATTTTTCTCTCTCATACGACCATTTTCCACTTTTCCACTTTTCTAATTTGACTATTTTTATATTATATGTAGTATAGATATGTAGTATAGATAACATTATATAGAAATATAAAACTACAACCCCTATACAAAAATATATACATTTTCATAAGATCTTACGATCCCGATCCGATCCTACGATTACGATCTTGCAAAGCCGAAAACGATCCTAGGTAGGATCCCGATCCTGACAACCTTGGTAGGTAGTGTTTGATAATGACTTAAAGAGTCTTTGAATTCGACTTAATTGGCTTAATATGAAAAAAACTGAATTCATTAAGTTATATGAAAACTGTTTGTTTGTGACTTAATAACAAAAGATGATTAAAAATATTAAATAATAAAACTGAGAGTGTTTGTGTTAAGTCATCTCGTAAATTAACATGATGTAATAGACAAGTTTAACAAACAAACTAATTGAGTGTTTGTTTGAGGCTTAATTTAATGGAGTTGAGATCCATGTAGAACTCAAATTGTCATGTAACCAATTAACCAATCACATTCATCAATTTTTTATTTTACCTTTTTTAAAACAACATATCTTGCAAACGGTAAATCTTCGTTACAAAAATACACCATCGCGACGAGAATTAAATTATCTTTCTATAGATATGCATTGTTATATACTTTCGACGTTAAAAGTTCGTCAGAAAATCACATGTGATTTGTAAAATCACATGATTTTTAAAATCACATGTGATTCGTAAAATCAAATCACATATGAGTTTAAGAAATCACATGTGATTCTTACAAATCACATGTGATTTATACAAATCACATGTGATTTTTCCGACGAAATTTAAAAAAAAAGTTCGTCGAAGTATATAACAATGCATATCTATAGAAAGATAATTTAATTCTCGTCGAGATATTATAATTTTTTGACCTAACGATTAACGGTCATGAGATATTTAATTTTCAAAAAGGGTGAATATATTTTTAATAAAAGAAATGAGTGGCTATGATTGGTTGATTGGTTCTATAAGAATACGGCTCTATAATGAACTTTTCTCATTGCTCATATGGATCAACAAAAGCAGAACCCAATTGTGCAGGATCGAGAGAGGGCCATCGGTTGTACATAATAAACCCAAATATGTCAAACATAAGCGGGAATTCCATAAACAATCCACATGGTTCCTAACTAACTCTAGGCGTTAATCATCGTACTAAAATCAAACATCAAATAAACTATAAGCACACCTAGTTATTTTCCTCCCTCTCTCTCTCTCTCTCAAATCCCAGCCATAATTGATCCCACTTGGATTTATGTTACCTCACATTTACGAAAACACAAAAGAGCGCTCATCTTTTCATGTTCATTGCATTTCAAATCATGGCCCATAAAGTTTGATGTGTGAAGAATATCATCTACGCCACCAAGTCTTTAGACCAAGTCACCAACATACTAATCAAAAATGTAATCTTCTATTTTGTTACAGACTTCTATTTTTACTTGTTAATCGAATTGACAACTAAACAACAAAACATGTTCCTCGGTCGATGCATTTCTATTCGATCCCCGTCTATCAGTTTGTTCTCCATCCAGATCTAGACCAACCACCATGAAAACCCATTCATCTTCACCCTAACATTAAGCCTAGCTACAGACATCTGTTCTCCAACAATTTGGTACCTAGACACCCATCCATGATCCATACAGGTAGGTGAAATCCCAAAGATGCCCTTTAAGAAAGTATTCAAAACACAGACCATATAGGGTTATACTATCCTCAAGTTGGTGGAAAAAAATTGGAAAAAGAAACCAAGAATAATTGCAAACTATTGAATAAGATCTATTCGGCAAAAACAAATGATGCGGGACACATGCCGTTTTGGCCTATAAGTTTAATGGTTTTCAATACTTACAAAACCTTCCTATTTCATTTGGCTCATAGTAATGCATGACATATCTCTCAACTTTTCATCATATGATCTGGTCTACATACATAAGCTCACCCACGCTTTACTTTCTCAAACAGATCCAAGGGAATGTGTGGAAGCTTATAGTAGGTAAGCATACAAACTCTTATCTTAGGTTGAGGACTTCGCTTAATTACACACATTCACACACAAAATTAGCATCAAACTACCGCAACCAAAAACAAAACAAACAAATTCAAGAGAAGTTTAAAAAATATTCAAACATTTAACACATATCAACAATCTCACAACCCATTAACGAAAAAAAAAAAAAAAAAAAAAAAAAAAAAAAAAAACCCAACTTATAATTCATGTTGGCGGGTGTGAACTGCGGTGGTACGTTGGTTTCTATGGTCTTGGAGTCCAATGGTGGTGGCGTTTGAGCGGTGGTGTGAGTAGCGGTGGTCAGAATAGGGAGAAGAGATGAGATGTGATTGGGTTTCGTGTGTGTGTGTGGGTGTGTGAGAGACAGACTTGCAATAATAAGATTCTAACATTTTTATTTTTCTCTCTCATACGACCATTTTCCACTTTTCCACTTTTCTAATTTGACTATTTTTATATTATATGTAGTATAGATATGTAGTATAGATAACATTATATAGAAATATAAAACTACAACCCCTATACAAAAATATATACATTTTCATAAGATCTTACGATCCCGATCCGATCCTACGATTACGATCTTGCAGTTTAAAACGATCCTGGTAGGATCCCGATCCCGACAACCTTGGTAGGTAGTGTTTGATAATGACTTAAAGAGTCTTGAATTCGACTTAATTGGCTTAATATGAAAAAAACCAATTCATTAAGTTATACGAAACCGTTTGTTTGTGACTTAATAACAAAGATGATTAAAAATATTAAATAATAAAACTGAGAGTGTTTGTGTTAAGTCATCTCGTAAATTAACATGATGTAATAGACAAGTTTAACAAACAAACTAATTGAGTGTTTGTTTGAGGCTTAATTTAATGGGAGTTGAGATCCATGTAGAACTCAAATTTGTCATAGAACCAATTAACCAATCACATTCATCAATTTTTTTATTTTTACCTTTTTTTTAAAACAACATATCTTGCAAACCAGAAATCTTGTTAAAAAAATACATTATCGCGAGAATTAAATTATCTTTCATAGATATCGTTGTTATATACTCGACGTTAAAAGTTCGTCTAAAAATCACACGTGATTTGTAAAATCACATGTGATTTTTAAAAATCACACGATTCGTAAAAATCAAATCACATATGAGTTTAAGAAATCACATGCGATTCTTACAAATCACACGCGATTTATACAAATCACACGTGATTTTCCTGACGAAATTTTAAAAAAAAAAAGTCACGAAAAGATATAACAACGATATCTATGAAAGATAATTTAATTCTCGTCGAGATATAATTTTTCGACCTAACGATTAACGGTTTGTGAGATATTTAATTTTCAAAAAGGGTGAATATATTTTAATAAAAGAAATGAGCCATGACGGGTTGACGGTTCTAATAATATGGCTCTATAATTAACTTTTCTCAATTTAATTGGATGACCTCTGTAAAAAACTATGAAAACGGCTGTCTCTATATTAAGCTATCACTTTTATTATACTTTTACATATTTATCTTTTCACTTTCTAACTTCTAATCAACACTTATTTCAAATAAAAAAACAATAATTTTTTTAATTCAGCACACAAAACAACAACAATTCAAACGTATAACATATATCCCAATAAACACAGTACTTAATATAAAAACTAATCAAAACATTACACTATTATATTTAAATCAATCTTTATTTCTTTATGAGAATTGATACTTACACCACACTTTTTATTACATTCACCATCATTTACGATTATGCAAAGATAATACTATAACGATAAACGATGGAACGACAAAAAAAAAACGTGTAAGTATCAACTGCTTTGGAAATTAAATTATACATGTGTCAAATCTGTTGCAGTTACTTCATGTTAAGATCTTAACAAGAACACAACTTTTTACACTCTTTAAAAATACCCGTAAATTTCACGATTCCGCTTCTTTATATTATACTGTAGCAGTTTTCTCCCTTTCTAAAACTAAATTAGCGCACAAAATGTGCAACCTGCTGGAGAAGATGATACTTTTGACCCAAACTATATAATTAATTATTGAGCTCGAATCATAACCGCTATTTTCAATAGAATAAGGTAAATTATTATTTCAATTACATTATCATCTGATGATAGCATTTGCCTTATATCTTTACATATCAACACTTATTATTTCTATAGATAGACCTAGGCCTTTTAATTCATTATATTCATTATTTACGAGTTTCCGATTAACCGCTATTAGCTCGATAACTAGCTAGTGATGTAATTAGGATGAACTAGGGATTTAGGTTAACGGTAATTGCGAGAGTGTATAGTTTTTGGTAGGAAGTTGTTAGAGGTGCGCATATTAGTAGACATAAAATTGTGGATTCGTTTTGATGGATCGGATTGATGCGGATGTTAGTTGAATTAATTAGTTGGTGATTAGATCGTAGTAGAAGTGATTAGCCTACGTTAGTGCTGAGTTTCTCTTAAAATGCAGCGTGCGAATTTGAGAAAATAACGGTTAAGTATGATTGTTTGTTGTAGTTTTAGTTTGTGAAATTCGTCTCCGTGTTTTCTGTTTTTCTTATCAGTTTGCGATAGCGTGAGAATTTGAGAAAATAACAGTTTGAGAAATTTACTGAGATGACGGGCTTCAACTCTTTGTGGTGGGTAGGAGATGACCCTAAACGTTTAAGCTGATAAAGCTTCCTTCCAACATATCCATAACTTTAGTATTTTAGTATCTTTTGGTTCACCCATATGCTTTCCATTGCTTTGGGATTCCGATTTCGCATCAAAACGACATTTGAGTTACATACTTGCGATAGAAGCTTGGACAGGAGATAGATTTTGGGCATTGAATTCTAATAATGAAATTAAGTTATATGTTAGAGATCCGTACATTAGCATGTCTCCTTAGGTAGTTACGTCTGTTAATGATGTAGACATTATAGAATTAGTTAATTGTTAGTAGGATCACGATAAAAAAGAATCGCCTACTATTAGCGTTAATTCGGACATAAAAGTGCTGGTTTATTGTTGAAGATGCGTGTTCGAATTCATTACAATAATGGTTGTGGAAGATCCATTGTACATTTTGTTTTTTTAAGTCTTTATCAAGCAGATTATGAATGCCTATCAAACACAAAGGCTGAGCTAGTGCACTGAAGCTACTTGGCACCGTGAGTATTAGGAAGAGAAGTTTTCCGCTCTAGCCTTCACTGTAAGTAGTCCATCAGAACTTTGGGTGGTTAATGAGGTTGTTTCTTGACCAGGCATCGGGAGATATGACCAGCAAAATGTCGAGGCGGAACTTG